>JANZLQ010000022.1:20262973-20277603 GCA_026212715.1 Elanus axillaris | reverse complement strand
TCCAACTGAGGAGGGGGAGTGATAGAGTGGCTTTGGTGGGCACCTGGCGTCCAGCCAGGGTCAACCCATCACACTGTTTTAAGATTTCAAAATATTTCAGTTAAAGCCATCTCACTGCAAATGCCTGAACTTTAATACTTTCCATGTTAACTGTACTCAATACTGGGTGCTGGGTGCCTGAAGTTAACTGATAGCCACAAAATCTGGCTGAGTGGTGCATGAGGAAGGATGGTCTAGGAGTTTTAGAGTCACAGACAGACATTTTCAGGAAATAAAACACAGGCAAGTATAACCATAGCACCAGTTAGTTAAGCAGAACTTAAAAGTACACAGCAGAGAGAGGAAATAATGGGAGGAATCAAGAAACAAACATATGGTTGGAAAGTGAGAAACTTAACTATGAGGAGCCAGTGTGAAAAGCTTCCAAATATCCCTGAATCTTGCCATTGCTGTCATACTTGATGTGTGTTTCCAGAACTTCAGTGAAAGAATAAATGCTGCAGACAGTTGGAAAGCACTTGTGCCCTGGTTCTTCAATTTTGCACTTTTTTGGACATGACAGACCATATCCATATGAGTTAGTGAGATAAAGTTGTTCCAGCACGTGTCCTATAGCGGAACTAGAAAAATAACACCAACACATTGTTCCAAACAAATTGTCATAAATGATGACTTAGCAGGTGAGAAGAAACAAGTTCATGCTATTTATTGGAAAAATAACAGTATAAAGAAAAAGCACTGAAGGATCATTAAGTTGTGTCATACTGTGAAGGTAACTAGCAACTGAGTTTTCTTCACATGTTCAACATTTGGTAGATAATAATTCTGTAATTCTGTGGTTCTTAAGACAGCAGGAAAGTCATTGTATCTTGATTCCTTTTCTCTTTTATCTGTATAGATCTCTGCTAAGGAAACCCCTTAAAATCATACTCATTCAGGAAGCACTTTGGTCCAGTCGTCACACTGATATCGTATAGTCAGCTGTACAGAGATGGATTTAAACCTGTAATGTAGTATTTCCTGAACTCAGAACAGTCTCAAACAACTCTCAAAATGTGGAGTTAGAATATCTGGCAGCAATGTGATTTTCTGATCTAAATCTGGGATCTGAGTCTATAACCTGAATTTTCTGGAATTATTTTAAAATCTTAGTCTATTTCCACCATAACTTTATTTTTTTTCCCCTGCTTAATCCAGATGGCATTAAAATAATTTTGTGCTTTATTATATAAACATAATAATTGCATGGCATACAATTTATAAAAATTGTCTTGTATGTATAGTTTTGCATCTATATCAGAAAGGTATCTAGAAATAAACATGAACTGTTTATCCCTATTTTTACATGTGGCATCAAGCATTTATAGAATGAATGCTGCTCATCATTGCTTGCTAAGTATGTGACAGACCTGGAGGGAGGAAGAACTGAGATCTGATTCCTAACCCTAGGCCTGTTCCTAGATCTATTCATCTCTAAGACCAAATCTTCTCTATTCAATATGGTTTATTTTGCTTACAGCAGAGTAGAATTCTTGTTTAAAATATTTTCTCAGTATGGACGTTGAGAGGCTGCACAGACAAGCACGAGAATAGCATTTGAGTATAAAAATAATTTTTGCAAATTGGAGTAGTAATTTTAAAATTAGTATTAATTTTGAGAATAGCATGTGCAAGATGCTGCAAATGGGATACTACAGCACAAACAAGGATGAGAGAATAAATTGATTAGTAACAGTTCCTCAGGAAAGGATTTTGGTATTACATCAGTTTATAAATTGAATGTGACTCTACAGTTTTAAATTATTGCAAGAAGGACAGGAGCCATGCTGTGTTGTATTTGAAAATGGCTATAGCTTAGATGATGTGTAAAATAATGTCTCTGCTTTGCACAGCATTAGTAAGGCCACAGTTATGTCTAGTTCAGTGTATTTGAAGCAAAATATGAACCATCTGAAGACAGCTAAAGAGCAAGCAACAAAACGTTAGAAATCCAGACAAGGCATCTTAGACTTTAATGATCTAGGATTATTTAGCAGAAGGACATAATTTGTTCTCCATGCGTATGATTAACAGAACAGGAATGATTAAGCTTAAATTGCACTGAGACAGGTGCAGGTAAATATTAACAGCTTTCTAATGGTAAGAGAGCAAAGTAGATTTTTGAATCTTAATTCTCAGAGGTTTTAAAGTCAGGTTAGATAAATATCAGTTAGGAAGGACTTGGATATGACCCATATTTGCCTTGAAATGGGGCTGACATCATAAATGACTTCTCAAGACCATTTCAGATGTATTTTCTATGACTGTAGAATTCAGTGGGAGCTCCACTGAAATGTAGCAGCTAAGTCAGTAACCCTTGAACTGAAAAAGACCCACCATGTTCTGTTATTTTCACTACCTTTGTCATCATGTATATGAAACACTCATCTCATAATTTCTTTACTTCCAGTGTAATGGATGACAGAGAAATAGTTAACCTTTATAGCCAGTAATACTTCACAGTAACATGAAACTGCAATGATATTGTGTCTTCTATTGCTAATATGACAAGACAGCTTGCTTTTTTTCCTCAAACAAAAGCCAACGGATTTGAAAGATGGCAAACAAGTATCAGATAATTCTGTCTCTTATCATTAAACAAAGATTCAAAGATAACAATATTGATATCAAAACAAAAATTATATTTCACATCCAACTTCTTGCTCTTGAGACCATGCTTAATATAGAGTTAACTTAAACTAATTGAAAATAATAAAGTATTTGCATAATTGTCTTCTGGAGATTGTTGTTGTTCAGTCTGTTTAGATCTCCTGGAACACATGAATACAACAATGCTTTGTGAACTTGCTATTCCCAATTTTACCAATTTCGTCTACAGTAGATCTCATTAATACTACCAGTAAGTACTAGAAATATTGTCTGATGTACTTTCAGATTAATTATGCTTGTGGCAATCTTTTCTTTATAAGAGGAGGTAATTCATTCAAACAATAGCAATTCTTTCTGAATTCACTTCAAATGTCATTATGATAGAATGCAATTTGGGGAATAATGCAAATGTAAGTTTCAGTAGCTGGAAGCTATTTTTTTTAATGAGATATGCTCTAACATATACTGCAGTTTCTACCACTGGCATGGTAAAGTAATACAGAGACAATGAATATAATTAAATTTAGTATTGGTGTAATTCATCTGAAGCTAAAGTTAAATTTAGGTAGGTGCTGTATTTTATTTATGCAGATGACTCAAAAATAGATTATTTCTGCCAAACTGTTCTTTATTAAGGTTCAATATCTAGTTTTGCTATAGGTATGAACTCTATGCTTATTCTAAATAGGGAGAGCTTGATGTGTTTCAGGAAGGAGAAGGCACAGTTCAATGACACATGTGATCAAAGGAGAAACCTATCTGTCTGGCAGGAGGCTGAAAAAGAAAGAAATGGTAGCCCTACTAATAGCTGTAATTTTCAGAAACATCTTGCCTCTATGCTGGGATTTTTCTTGTTATGCCCTACTATGGAAGACTAGTTCCCCCTTCTTTTCCACATGTAGTGCAATCTTGTTTTTCCTGCTGACTGGGGGATTTATTTATGTGGCCATATAAACAGAAACAAGTTAGCTTCATTGTGTATGTTTATTTACTGGTTTTCAATCGGTAAATCATACCCAGAGATGATGTGAGTTTTCGTAGTCTAAGCAGGACTTGTTTGGGGTGGAGAAAGCTATGTCATGGGTATACTGTCTTGAGTTCTCTGGCATTGCTGGATCTCTGCTGCGAGGTAGAGGTGTCAGTGGCCTGTAAGGAGACCAGTGAAGATAAATAATATCATGGGGAGGGGGGAAGTGGTGGTAGTAGTAAGGTCAGGGATTTAGGGATTCAACCTGAGAATGAGAAGTTGAAGGAAGCAATGAGTTGAGTAGTGCAGAGTTTGTAGTGCAGTCCTGTCACTCAAGTGATGGGGGAAGAAGAAGAGGAAAAGATACAAAGATAGCTTAAGGAAAAAAGAAAAAGAATAAAAATGTATCAATAGCAAATGTCTATAAGGGTAGTTTTTTCTGGCCCCTACAGAGCTATGTTCTACAATTTAATAGATGCTTTGTTCTTACAGACTCTTTTCCACACAGCTTCAGCTTTACAGATAAAGCAAGGAAATCAGGAAGACAAATATACTTTTTCTCAGAATGGTCAGTCCAATGGGAAATATCAAGCCAAGAAGCTATTAAAGTCCAGATATTCCATATTATGATTCCCATAAAGATCTTGAATGTATAGAATAAAAGCTGTAGAAAAATAGTAGCTATTTTAAAATATTCCTTATCTGAACTTTCTAAGTGCTTTAAAACAAGCAGGACAGGCAAAGAAATACTATTGGACAAATCTAGGCCAGATATTTAACCTGTATGAATCTCTGATCACTCTTCGTCTCTGCCATCCTGGGATTATGTTTTCAGTATGTCCCTTTGGAAAAGTCTTTAATGCCTGTAACTCTGCAAGTTACTCTGGTTAGAGTGCTCTAATCTCCTCATACACCTGAAAAACCAATGGGGAGAAGGGTACGAAGGTGATGTATCGCCAGAGGTCATATCACAATCATAAGGGCTGACTTTTTAAGGCTTTTTCTTTGCTACATTGAGCTGTGTGATAACTGAGAAATTATCACTAACTGCCTGTCATATTTTAGAACTGTTTTGACTTTTGAGTGTTTAAACTTGTGCCTTCACCTATTCCCATTAATTTATAATTTGTATTTTATTTTGAAATTTTTATTGATATTGTATAGGCTCAGATTTTTAAGTGGCTTAATCTGTTGAAAATCCGAGTTATTTCTTCTGTATCTGAATTTCACTGTCATTCAGATAGAACCATGTTTTGACCGTGGGACTTGTGAAAGTATAAATGTTCTGTATGTAGACACAGTCCAAGAATTTTGTTTTCTGGTGGTCAGCTTTATGAAAGAAAAGCCATCTTGCATTCAGGGAGGAAGAGGCTTCTGAGCTGTAGAGAAACTGGAGAGTTTTCCAGTTGTATATCTTAGTTTCATAAGGACTACAAACACAGAATATGTGTTTTAAGCATCCAGCCAAATAGCAGATTTGTGCTCATCTCCTCTTTTGAAACCTGCCTCAAACCCCTGAAAAAGAATAACTATGTGAAGAATGACGACTGTAGCATGTATTTGAAATATATGCTATACATTTAAATTGCTTGTTAACAGAGACCTCAGAACCATTTACATCTGGAATACTTTTTAATCTTAGCACTATGTTTATCAGAGACCCTGATCTCCAGTCCTGTATGAACACTACTCTTAATTTCTCATCTGCATGGGTGAGCTGGAGTGTAATCCTTCAGGAACAGTTCCCTTGATTTCTTGGTTCAGGGCCCTCGCATATAACGTCTTTTGTCTGACTCAAGTTCCTCTGAAGTTGTTTGAGATAGAAGGCAGGATAAGCCCACCTAATTGTGACTACCCTGTTCTGTCCCCAGCAGTTCTGGTTCAAGAGACCCCTTGGCTACTAGTGGCGCTGCCTAGAAGTTGCCTCCTGTACCCTCTCTGCTTTGGCAGGCATCTGCCAAAATCCCTTCGTCTGGGTGCTGCACTCTCTTTGGAAATAGGGTATGCCTACTCCAATCTGGTAAAAGACTTCCTTGCTATTAATGAGAATGAATCTGTCAGAGCTGGTAGTGTTACTTCTCATCCCATCAGACTCTGTAATTTAACAGTGTACTGTGTCAGATTTGCAGTGGATGTTAAGTGGATTCTCTTATTTGTATTATTGATATTTCTCTGACTGCTCAGGCAACTGCAGTAACATCTAGCTTTCATCTTCACCAAAAACTTTAAGATTGTTAACCAAGTTTTCTTACTGAGACTATAACTTGTTTACCAACATTTTTAAATATCTTTTCTGCATCTGAACCAAGTATGGCTAGAGTTAATAAATTTTTTCATAATTTGCTTCTCTATAACCTAATTTAATCTAACTGCTTTCTTGAAAATAAATCTTATACAAGATCATCCTAAAAGTGAAAGATGATATTCTTTTATTGAAGCTGAATTATTTGAATGGTATTTTCTAATGTGAGTCTTTGCATTCCTGAATTTCATAAAAGTACCTATGAGCTGACATAACAAACTGAACAAATAGAACTTAGGCTGACAATTTAAACTGCTCACTGCTGTATTTAGCAGAGCTTACAAGCTTGTAATGCCATCCAGAAAGGTCAGACACGTTTTACAAATTTTATAGTTATAAAACTAGCTACAAATTTTAGTAGTCAAGACATTTTATAAAACTAGAGGTATGCTAAAATAGAGATGACCTAAATATAGCAATTTTCTGTATATGATATGCATAGCAAAAGCTTGGCATGAATATCGTACGCTCAGAAACCCACCTACCATTGACTAACATATTTTCACCTGCACATGGCTGCCAGCATTGCTATTTGCAACAGATAACTGGTTTGGGCCTCTTAATATACATTGCGTATGTAGTCTTTTTAATTTCTTTTTACCAAACACCTGCATCATCTTTAGTCCAGGTTCAGGATTAAGGGGAAAGGATCTATGTGACTCTTAAACAGTTCACAAACGTAGCTGCATTACTGTGCTAGCTTTTGAGAGCAGCAAATATAAATTTTTAGGCATATATTTCATTGAGTAATCACAGAAATTATCAAACAGGACTACTCCTATTATGAAATAAGTAATGTGAAAATAACAAGCTTGCTCCAGAAGCAGACTTCTCTGAGCGCAGCTGGTGATGGGATGAAGGAAAAGTGCTATTTATGATTAGCCCTTTTAAAGTAGCTGTTGTGCTGCTGTAACACCATCAGGTTCCTTGCTTTGGTAGAATAAAGTGAAACGCTACAATTTGGGGAAGATTCTTTAGTGTAGGTTTGGATCTTTTCTGAATTTAGACCAGAAAAAAAGATTTACTTTGTAATAGGCTGTAAAGCTTATAGGGAGCCATCATTTTGAACATTTATTAGGAACACCTTTTTGATCCAGTGCAGTTATCAACTCAAGTCTGACTATAAGAAGTAGGAAATGATTGATGCTGCAAGAAAATATGAGGACTCTTTCCAGAAGGTGTGTTGTTACATATGTTGGTATATGTTCTGACACTGAGTGATGAGTTGAAAGCAATTGGGCATAAAGGAAAGCAGAGTAAAGAAGAAACCTTTGCATTTGAATAATGTGGTACTATTACGCTAACACTAAGGAGGCCTGACTTTCTGACTGAAAAGAAAAAAAATTAATGAAAAGACTAAGCACAAGTTTAAATATTATCAAACTTTCTTTTAAAACCACAGATTGCTTGCTTTGTTTCCTTTAGCTCTCAAGTTTTAAGGGATCTTTCTTAGGTTTGGATCCAAGGTGACTGTTAAAAATGAATAGCAAATAGGAAGCACATTTTCAATCTTATGTTCTGTGGCACACTATCTTCCTCACTGTGTGTCTAATATCAGGCTCTGCGTCTGTGAAATCTGGCACCATTTGGAAGCCAACTTCCACTGGAGCTAAAGACAAATTTCTTCCTTAATGGAAATGAAACTTGATCTTTTCATAGAGTATTTCATTTTCACATTAAACTTGTAGCTTTTTCCTGTTCATTCTTCATTAGCTATCAATTTCATCCTAAGCTCAGAAATTGCATGAGCTAAAGAAACCATATGTTTGAGATTATATTTTAGGAAAACTTTTCTGATTTGTCAAAATTCCTTTGAACTAGGTTTCTAGCATTTTCCTTTGTAAATATTTGAAATGAGGTATTTATGTGCCAAAGAACTGAAGGATTTCAGTATACTGTGGAATATGTGAAATGTCTTTTAAATAATTTATGATAAAGCAACATAATTAGAGGTTTATTAAGCTTTAATTTGGTGCTTTATAATTAAATAACAGGAATGGTGCAGTAAAATGCTTTTAATTCCACCTGTAGCAAAGGGCATATCAACTAGCCTATGTACCCTTACCTTACAAATGGATCATCTCAAGTACTGACGGCACTTTAGTTCTATAAGCTTGTAGGTCTGCTTAGCTTGGTATGATGGTGGGCTTTTTTTCCAGTTCTTCTCTGTAATTTCAGCAAGCTTGAAAATCTCTGTAGGGCATTACTTTGTAGAGTACACAAATAAAAAGAGGATTTTGAGGGGAGAGTATCCATACCTGTAAGAAGGAAAGTTTCCACAGTAAGCTGGAACTATTTAAAGCATTTTTGGGGGATGTGTGCTTTAAATGAGAAAGAGGTACATAGGATTTTTTTATTTAGTCTATTTTCCTAAACAGGTATCTTCACCCCTCTAAGAAATGCTGCTTCTCTAAGAAGCAAAAAAATCTATCCAACATGTACAGTTTGGTGTACAGAATTGATGTGGTTAGGAAAAATGGGATGCAAATTACAGATGCAGTCAGGTCTGTAGGAACTCCCTGTGTATATCTCACATGTGGTGTGGGAACTGTCCCTGTCACCTGAGAGGTTTCCCCCAGAAACAGTACAGTGTGCTTCATAACCAGGACAGTGATTTAAATATAAAGATATATATTACAAAAATGTATATGTATTGTCAGAAATGTCTCTACCAGTTTGAGATTTCTTAGATTATGACAGCAATCCAGGCAGATCTTCAGCTCCATGAAAGAGCCACAAACTTTCATTAGAAAGTACTTAAGGTGTTGCTTGTTGTCTCGCCCTCCTCCATGTTTTGTCAAATGCTTGTTTCTTTCGTTTACAGCTGGGTAGACCATGTTCTTCCTCAAAAATGTGTGCTGTTTCCAGAGGCAACTAGGAAAGTTGGGAAATCAATAGTTAGCAAAATATTTTGAGAGAGAGCCTGAAAGCTGCTGAAAGGATTTAGAAGCATAATTCATTTGCATGGGACTTACTCATAACTGTAATTTTGAGGATATGTTTTTGGGGACAGTAATTTCCTGCAGTCATATAGTTACAATCAATTAGACAAAATAAAAAATGTTATTCCAAATCTATGCAAAACCAGCTTTACTGAGTTAGAATTGACATTTTTTCACAGAAGAAAAAAATGTTATAAATTATAATAGCCATCTCAATTTTTTAATTGGCTGGTTGGCATACTTTCAAAGGCCAGATTTGCTGTAATCATTTGTCTGTCTTAGATTATCCATAGTGTGGCCTGTTTCTTCATGTGTTTCTGTACAGTCTTCAAGTTCTCTCTTGTCCAGTGATTCTTTTATGGGTTGTTTTGCTTAGACAGCTGTAGGCTTAATTCAGGTTATAAGGGAGGACACAAAATTGTGCAAATGTATGTTTTTGAAATATCTAGGAATAAACACATTGTCTAGCAAAGCAAATAAGCATGTTTTTCACACTTACTGTTTCAGGAAAGAATATGGTTATAGAGAAATGAATTACAAATTTATTTCCTGTAACAGAACAGGAAAAAGAAAAAGGCTCATTAAAACGTAGCCAGCAGTAAAAGATACCCGATTTCAAAACCAATCTACAACCATGCCTACCAATTGTTTTTTGTGAAAGTTAAGAACAAATGGTTCAAACTCAGGTAGCTCAGGCAGTTGGAACAATCCTTTGGATTTTTAAGTGCATATATAATCTTCACTAAATTCCCAAAGCCTTTGAGATTTTCCCATTAGTGGAAAAAAGCCACTGTTCCAAATTACAGCTTCTAAGAAATGGTATGCTGCCAGGACTTCACACAGGAAAATAACTAGTCCTGGAACTGAAACAGATCTTTTTTAAAACAAGCCTAAAAATCTGAACAAACTGTGCTCATTCACTTTGTGGAGATCCACCCCTGTGACCTATGCAGGCTCTGCTAGCCATATGCTGATAGATATTATGCAAGTGCTGTATGTGCTCTCATTTGATGCCTGAAATGCCTTCAGCTGTGTTTAAGATTTATCTGAAGCTCAAAATAGAGAGCAAATTTGTCTTCTGCTGGCAGAAGTGCGGCACTTGCTTTTGAAACAACATTAATCCTGAGCAGAGACTACCCAACTTGAGAACATTTATGAAACTGTATTTCAAAGACATGAATTTAGTTGTGAGAGAGGCTGAAGAATAAGACCTACTGAATCTTTGGTATGCAAAACCTTGAGATGAGAGCAGGTGGAATGACTTGCAAGAGTTTGAATGTTAAAAGACAAAGACCTAAACCTTGATAGAGTCAAGAAATCTAGACAGAATTGAAAGAAGATTAGCTGTCAAACTGAAAATGAAGTAAGCACAGTTGTTCCATTTACTGTGTATGCTTTCCACATCTTAAGCACTCAGGATTCTGCATTTCAAAGTTAGAATATGAATTGTATTGAACTACTGTCCTACAGCTTTTCTAAACACCATAGATGTTATATACACTAAGCAGAAGGAACAAGATGTGCTCCAAGAGGGTGTAAAACATACCTCATGCTCAGTATTGCAAGTGGGATCCTCACCAAAGGCCAGGAGGTGCTTTTGACAGGCAAAATTTAACTTCAGCTCTGAGCTATATAATGAATTTATAAATGGTATCCAGATTAAGCAGCTCAAAATTAGCTTGCACATCTCATTATACTTTTGTAACTCATCTTGTATGCAGTATAGATATATTTGTAGTAGCTGTCTGAGGGCATTCATTAAAAAATGCAGATTTTTTTTTCAGTATGCAAAGTATTCTTTTTGTTTACAGTTTTCCAGCTCTTGTATTTGCAACTCTCAAAGTTAGCTTTATACCTTTAGGCCATGAGACATTTTTTCACCACCTTGATTGCAGAATCAGTCATTTTAAATTATCATTTGACTGGAAAGATAAGAATAAAAACACAAATTAAGCTTTTCTTAATAGATGATTCAAGGATGAAACACACTTCAACACAACATCTAAGACAAAATGAAATTGGATTTGAAGAACATTAGCACTTTTTTCCAAAAGTTTGGGGGGCACAGGTTACAACTGAGATTTGAAGAGAGGCCTAATATTCAGAGACGGGGAGATGTTCAGAACATTATGAGAATAACCTCCCTGTATACAATGTGAAAGTTGTTAGCAATATTGAAATTTCTTAGTCTAACTCAGTAGAATAAAATGTTACATGCACTTCTTTGCCTGATTTTCCTCAAAACATTTTATATTATTTGTCTGTTTAGACAAATTCACATTTGTCTGTTTAGATAATATCACCTATCTTCCTAGGTGACGCTCCCTTCTAATCTTTCCAACACCAAAAATTATACATGTATGAATTTGGAGTCATATAACTGTGTACTGTTGTTCTTCATGCAGACACTGTTAAGAATGTCAGTTATGGTTTAGCTTTGGTTATCTAGCACATGAAAAGTCTCAGCTAAACTGGAGAAAACTACTTTTGTTGCAGGAAGTTATACTAATGTAAGTGATAAAGCTTTGAATTTAGAAACAAGCTTGTATAGAAAAGGCTTGATGGTTTGATGAAGTTTGCAAAGCATATAAACTACTAATAATAATCAAATTATTAACCACATTCTGCTCTTTATGTGCAAACTAAGAGATGTTCCCTTTAAAACTGTTGTGGCAGCTTCAAATTTCACTGGAGTAGTTCTAGAAAAATCCAGATAGTAATTTCTCTTAATACTATCTGGCTATGCATTAAAACTATCTCCTATAATTTAAATATATTTGAATTTGAGAATATTGGTACTTATTGTAAATACAGCTTTCAGTTCTGCTTTTGTACTTTGAAAAAGTTTTTGGTTATTTTTATTTAGTCTGCTTTGAAATTGTGGTTGACAACAAAGCTCAGCTAAGGAAGAGGAGATGATTTTGTGTCTTTGTATACTTGGGGTATGTCAAAGAAAGTGGAGCAGATGCAGCTTACTTGGAAGCAAAAGACTAAGTTTATTAGGATAGTTTGTTCCCTCCAACTCTGATTGTGTAACCCTGAGGAGATTCAGCACACAGCTGGCCTTGATATACACATTAATGTTGATTAAAAAGAAGTGAAATGTTTTGTGATTTATTTTTCTTTTAAATAAATTGCACTAAGTAGCTAATGGCAGCTATGAACTCCCCACATAGTCACGAGATAGCTCTCCACAGTGGAACAGCGTATATCTGAAATACATTGCTCCTCATGCTTTCCATTGCATATGGACTCCTACATGTTTGTTTAAAAATAGCATATATTAGAATAGCTTCACAGAAATTGTGACTAGCACTAATAGTCAGTAACCTCAGAAAAAGGAGGGTAAAATTATGCAAAGCTGACACTTTCTTACAGTGTACTGTAAACATTGGAAATAGTCATCTGCTGCTGAAGTCCTACAGTGTTAGAGAAAAACAATTTAAAAGATAGCAGAATAAAGTAATGAGTTGTAAAAAAACATAATCTGAAATGAAAAAGAATCCTGTTCTGATCTCTGTTTACCACAGTGATGTTGCAGAACAGCACCAATGAATCATGAACTGTGACCTGCCAGTGTTATCGCTATCACTGAAGTCGTCAGACTTGCTAGGAACTGGAAATCTCCAAAGTCAGGTAGGAGATAACAAATAAACATGTTGTCTCCACTGCTGCTGGAATTACAGGAAAAAAGAAAACTTTGCAAACAAAACATTGATAAATACTGAACACTAGTCTTACTTTTCTAGTCTCTAATGATTGAACTGGAGATGCCACCATAAGCACTTACTGAGGAAAAAATACTGCTTATTCGGTTTTTCTTTTCCAGGTAAAATATTACATCTGACAATGCAGTCGGTAAGGGGAATCAGTCAGAATAGATGCAAAACATGAAGTCTCTCTATTAATTGATTTTGTCCCTCTGTTTATTAATTATACGTTTTGCTTTCAAACCTAAAGTTTTAAAAATGTTGACTGTTGAGAAAATTTCACACCATGAGAATGGTTTGTTACTGGGGAAAATGAATAAATGAAGATAGCTTAATAAATGCTATCAACACAATTTCCAGCTTTCACAATTTTGGTTTAACTTGGTATAGCTTGGTGGTGCTATGTCTCAGTTTTACTAATTTTGTGGAGATATCTGTTCCTCATCAAATTACTGCATTTTCTTCCTTATTATCTCTTTGCAGTTCAGCATTTGAGTTACTTTCCTCTTCTGTCCTTGTTCAAGCTACCAGGAAGTCCTTCACAAAACTAAATTAGGCAATTGATAAAGTCATGTAACAGATTATGTTACTCATTAAATTGCATGAAGTACAGATTTCCTTTTGACCATAAACTCAAAGTGATCATGAATAGCTGCTTTGCCTATGTTAATGGAATATCTAACTTCATTTTACAGTGGTGGAAACGATCCATTGTTCTGTTGTGGGGGTGGAAATGTTTTGCCAGATACAACTTTTCTATTCTTACTAAGGAAACAACAATTGCTTTTTAGCAGTGCAAATGAAGAGCATCAGCGTAATGACAGTTGTCGATATTTGACAAATTACATGTGTTTGACTTTTTAGAGTTATAATGAAAGTATTAGTAGAATTTACTAACATTAAACAACAGTTTTTTCTATATTTCCATGCAAAAAACCACTCAAGTATTTTATAGATTTTTCTCCTGGATCCTAAATTTCCTAAAGATAATAATTTAAAAGAAACATATAAAATTGTATCCGTAAAATTCTTTTTGCCTCTTTCATTGTGTGAGTTCTGTGAAAGATGGCTAAATAATCTTGGCAGTTGTTTTTGAAACTTGAATTTTGTGAATTACTGTGGCTCAGTATCAGTCATCTTATAGACAAAGGTTCAGTTTCATAAAAGACTTAATTGTAAGGTGTTTTTCCTTTAAAGTAACACTGGAGGCATATAATGTGTTTTAAATTGTTTGCTGTGTGTTCACAAGATCTCTGGACTGAGGACTGATGACCAGTACACTTTGGTGTATCATATTTCATATACCTAAGGGACAAATCCTTTCCAATAGCTAAGCTCTCCTCTGTGCAATTAAAGAATGAATACTTGAAGAACAATAAAGAACAAAACTCCAAAACCACACTCTGAAGCCAAAGCTGACTTTGTATTTAAGGAAATAGTGTTGTATCAGCCACTGATACAATTGTACTAGTATATTTATTTAAAAATAAAACTGTGCTAGTCCTATTCTTGGGGATTATTTGTGGGTTTTGATTTCTTACATTAGCTGCTTATATTTGCATAGTAGTATTCTTGGCAGCATAAAACTTTTTTGTATAATAAACCCTTCTCTCCTTTAAGGGACTGCAGTATTTCTCTTAGCCATTTTATTTTGAGAGGGTTCAAGCATGAGTAAATGTTTGTCTTTTCTAATGGTTAATGCTAGTTATTATTCTGGCTCTTCTCTTTATTTTGATTTTGTGGTGGTTCACCTGGGCTGGATGCCAGTTGCCCACCAGAGGCACTCTATCACTCCCCCCTCAGCTGGACAGGGGAGAGAAAATATAACAAATATAACAAAAGGCTCGTAGGTTGAGATAAGGAGAGGGAGAGATCACTCACCAACTACTGCTATGCTCAAAGCAGACTCAACTTGGAGAAATTAGTTTATCACTAATTAGTCTACCACCATTGCTGATGGCCTCGGCCAGCAGCAGGTCCGTCTTGGAGCCGGCTGGTATTGGCCCTGTCGGACACAGGGGAAGCTTCGGGCAGCTTCTCACAGAAGCCACCCCTGTAGC
>JANZLQ010000022.1:20228565-20245594 GCA_026212715.1 Elanus axillaris | reverse complement strand
CACAAGTTTTACTTCTTTTTCCAATTTTCTCCCCCATCCCACTGGAGGGGGAAGGGGTGAGCGGCTGCGTGGTGTTTAGTTGCTTGCTGGCATTAAACCATGACACATGGTATTTTTGCAGTACAGGTGGTGCAGCTTATTCCTGACAGTGTTCTTGCAATGAGACAGGTCAGTGGTGGGAAGTAACAGAGCATCTGGATTTCATTTTGGGTCCAGGCAAAGAACAGGTGGACTATGTTTTTCTTGAATTAAATATAGGAAGTATTTGGGTAATATGCCTCACTATAAATTGTGGACCATAAAATAATGCCACTTCTCTGTCACCTGCAGGTGTTCTGTGCATTTAATACCTGTATTTTAAGTATGAGGAAGGGAAGCATTGTACGTATTGGGAAATCTGAGGGGAAGATTTATTTTATGCTGTTCATATCATGTGGGTGAGTAGCAGGTACTCTCTTTCATACTTCTAAGTAGAGCAGGTTTACGTTGCTTTACCATGCAGAAATACAATTGAAAATATGGAGTCACAGTTGTTTTGCTCCTGCTTTCTTAGAAGAAAGAGTTGAGACACAAATGTTTATGTTGTGCAGTAAAATAAAAGATGTGTCAAAAGCAATCCATGGTCACGTGGAGAGAGGCACAGTGGATTTTGTTGTTGGTTGGTTGGTTTTGGGTTCTTTTTCTTGGTCAGAAAACTGAAGTTGCTTGGTGCTGGCTTATTTCTTCCTCTCTGTATTTTCCTTAGTTCTAGGTCTTTTAAGAGGTTTCTACTGAATCTCTTGCAGATGAATTTTATAGTAAGGTCTATTCTGGCTATCTGCTTTATGCCTCCTGCTGAATTTCACTGAGTTACCTTAGAGATACGTGCTGGAAGTGGTGGGATTTTTTTTGTTGTTGTTTTGTTTGTTGTTTTATTACAGTAAGCAGGGTATCCAAACAATTAGCTTTCTTAGACCCCTTTCTTATGTCTTCAGAGTTTTTGTATAAATCTAGACTACCTTATGAATTTTCTGTGTGAGGGCTTATCTATATATACATATATGTATATATAAGAAGTATTGTGATACAAGTGTATTTATATAATTCTTTCTCATGTCTTCAGATTGTACAAATTTAATTTTTTACATTTAAGCTAAAAATGTTTCTTATTATACATACAGAACTACAGTAATAACTCTCAGGTTATCAGTTAAAATAGACAAACAGTAACTTTGCTATTCAGATCATATGTTCAGATAAGATGTTGAGAGAATTTAGCCTAGACCTCCTTGTTCACTGAATAGCCCACCTGCCCTTGATTTTCTTCTGTCTATCTGAGGAACAGCATTTTTGAAAGAGTATAGTTCATGCATATGACAATACAATATGTAGGAGGCCTTCTAGGGCAACATTACTACAATGTGAATGGGATCACCAGCTGGTCTTATGGGCAGCTGCTTTGCTCCACAACAAAATCTGAACTGGCAGGAAAAAAAATAATAGGAGACTTTAAATTCTTACAGTTTCCTCGTGTGGGGGTTTAGGAGCTTATCATCCGCTAATGGGCAAGGCATTAGCAATGGACACCTTGCCACAGGATCATTACTATGGAAGTTGGGTTTCCCCACTGTCATGCTGTTGGAAGCATGAACTTGAAATAAATGGGCACTGTGAATTGACAGATATGTGATGCTTTGAAAAGACATGCTGAGTTATTTCATGGAGAAAATAGGAATCTGGCAATGATGTGCCAAAGCTTCTATCCAGCTCTGCTCTACAAGAGCTGTGAGCAGATAAACAGTGTTGTTTAATGGCTAGGTCCTTGAACTAAGCACCACAAATTGTCAATTTTATATCTGAATTTCTGTGTACCCAATAATTTTATCTGTTTCTTAACAAACCACTATATATATTGTGCTATATTCTGACATTGAACAAGATGTTGTGTGGCCTGATACTAAGTGTATATTCTAGAACAGTTTATACCTTATTACTTTTCTGTAGAAATACATTTTGGAAGAGTGCTAAACAAGAATAGTACTTTTTTACTTCATTCTCACCCCAAAATGACTTAAACTCCCTGTGTAACTGAACTCTCAAAT
This sequence comes from Elanus axillaris, assembly GCA_026212715.1. Classification (NCBI taxonomy): domain Eukaryota; kingdom Metazoa; phylum Chordata; class Aves; order Accipitriformes; family Accipitridae; genus Elanus; species Elanus axillaris. The sequence goes on along the minus strand of JANZLQ010000022.1, from coordinate 20,243,513 downwards.
GAAACACAATGAATGGTTTAGGAGAGCATCCAGGAAAGTGCCAGCAACTCAGGCATTATTCATGTTGTGGACTACTAAATGAGTAGTTTGAATCAAATTCTGCCTGTTCTAATCTGCTTTGTGAATACTGAGTTCCTGGCATTGTGTGGTAAATGAAAACCACCACCACAAACTACCTACCATTTCCTTTCATGCAGGTGACCTTCTCAGTTTGGGGGGTTATTTTATTTTATTTTATTTTTTTTAAAGAAGAATAAGTATTGCAGTTGTACTTCCTGAGAAAATCAAGCTATTTAGTAGTTACCAAGTACAGATCAGCTTCTGTCACTCAAGGTTAATTCTCATGCTGATGTCCTCTGTGGATAAGGTTGGTTTTGCTGCACTAGAAAGCTGAATCTGTATATTACCCACAGCTGAATAAATGAGACATAGAAGTAAATGTTTAATATGTTCAAATCAAACTAATGCATAAAATCACAAATGAAACATGGTATCTCAAAATTTGTCATTTTCTCTTTGTAATAAACGTGGTTTAACTGTGCCTCTTGATTTCTCATGCCAGTGTTTAAAAGGCTACATTTTTACTTCTAAAATTGCTATACACTGCTTTTGCAATCTTCATATATTATAAATAGGTCATTAAATTCAGTAAGACAAAACAGAAAAGGCAATCAGGCCCTGGATGGCAGTGTGTAGATGTATCCATGAAGAAAAGATAACTAGCCATCACTGTAAATCACATGATTTTTTTTCCTTTCCACCCCTGACAATTCCAGGAATCTCCACTGAATTTAAAGGGATATGGACAGGGTCCTTCAGATTCTGCTCATTTATCTCTACAGTGGAAGGGCTTAAACCAGAATATGTAACAAAGGTAATTCTGGGGAATAATCTTTGTAAAAGCCACAACAGGATGACTTTTTTCACTGTTACATTTAGCAAATATTATGAGATAAAAGCTCTCTTCATGGCCACAAACTTGCAGATTGGGGTACAGTTATCTTTGTGTACCTTACTAAATATTTTCATATCCTCTGTCTTTCGTGACAAGAATGTCTTTACTTTTTACTTTCCTGCAACTCATGGAAATGGAGGTATTGGGGGAGATTAGGATTATCCCCTGTTTATCATTAACTTGTAATTTGATATCTCCTTTTGGTTGAAGTACTCCATTCCTCTCTGAGGCAGTTGAAACTGTAAATAATTTACAAATAATTTAGATTGTCTAATTCATTAGCATGAGTAAAGCCTATATCACCGTTAAAGTAACATTTTTAGTTGGAAGGGTAGAAGATGGTTTACACTGTGGTTCTTATAGAAATAGTGCTTAACGGACACTGCTGGTTGGGTTATGCTGAATCTTTATTTCAATCTTATGTGAAGACTGGAGGAAAAAGCCATGCATGCCTATTGAGGGATTCACGGGGGGATTACTATTAGTGGCAATTAGCCAGTAACAGAACATGCTGTGTGCAATGACTATAGAGGGAGATGCAAGAGGAGGGATAAATAAGGTACTCCTTTCAATTTTTATTTTGGTGTGGAAACCTGTATGTATGAATCTTGTGTGGCTGTTGTAGAATAGAAAAATATATAGTGAAACCGTCTAGCAGTATTGGAAGAGACAGCTTATTTTCCCTTGAGGCCTAGAAGTAGTGTTTGCCATAAAATGTAATGTTGATAATGATAAAAAAGAAAACAAAAATCTGAGGGCTTCCATTCCTCAAAAGTCTGGGAAAACAGACTTACCTTCAGCGTATGGAGGAGACTGGAAAAAAATCTGTATTTCATTGGAGCATGTGTGAATGCAATGCTGACAGCTATCTCTTGTAACAGAGAGTTTCCAGTTCAGATGTTTCCACTCATCTAATTCAGTAGTATGTTTTGGAAAGGGCAAAGATTAGTCTGATCCTAAACTAGAGAGAAAAAATTCCCTCCATTTTTGCCAGGCAGCTCTGCTCTTGAAGTGCTGCTGTCCTGTATTGCCTAAATGAAACTTCCCTTAATGATTAGGCAGATACTTTTGAATGGCATCAGTGTAAAGACTAGTGCAGACTGTGTAACCACAACTGAAAGTTGAAAGTGTGAATCGTGCTGACTTGTGTAGGTGAGGGTTACTCAGCCATGAGTTTCAAACTCTCTGCTTTAGTTACACTTGAAAATAAAGCAGTAATTATTAATTTTGTTAATTATTTATTTTAAAAAAATCCCCAATCTTCATCTTTTGTTTCATTATTTTTCCTAAGCTGCATGACCGATTCTGTCTATAGCTGATGCTCTGCGGTGCACTTAGTTTTGTGTACAGTGTATTTATTTCAGTTGCCATTCTGTATGCTCATTGACTCATTTCTTCTATTAGAATAGTGTTATTCTCTAGGGGAAAATATTTTACTGATGGTTTGTGCCAAAGTAATTGATACTTTTTGTTTATTTTTTCAAAACAACAAACAAAAAAAGGGCAAAGACATCTTTTTCTGGCTCTTATTACTTAAAGTATCACACATTTATGGTAAATACTACAGGTCCTGCAAGTGTTTTCAAAACATATAGAAAATGTGTGAAATTACACGTACATACACACATGGTTAATTCCTCAATAGTGACTTACACTTTGTTAAATTTTTGAAGACCATTTTGTATGTGTGATGTTTTCCTTTCAGGGAACAAGAGTTGTTAAGTAGTAGGAAATTTGTTTCTGTGTTTGTTTTAATTTGATTCTGAGACTTTCTATATGTTGAGACACTGCAGAAAGGATGATATCAGGCTTTAAAGAATGTTTCAAGCCTATGCAATCACTAAGTTTGTTTCTTCACTCTCTATAAGAGGTTCCTTTTTAAGTACTGTGACCGTTTATTTGCTTCATGGCACTATATTGAAGAACATTTATTAAGTGTAGCTTCTTCATAACATATTTCTTACCTGTCTATATGTCCAACAGAACTGTATCTGCACATATAAATATATATTTTTACTATAAACCCACAGAAACCTAAGCAAGAAAAATCCCAAGGCAGAAATCTGTTGAAAAATAACTGTTAAAAGTAGTTTTGTTCTTCATTATTGCTTATTCAGGTTATATATCTTACAGGTCATATTCATCTCCTAATAAGTTCAGCAGTGAGGTGCACAAGAGTTCATACTGCATTATCTTTCAGGCAAAAATTCATGATTTTCCTCTTTTCCTCAATATGGTGAATCCAGAGAAGAAGGAATAAATTTCTAGTTGAAGGCAGATCAGTTAAAATAAATATGCAAGCCACAAATATAGCTGAAGCACTGCTTCAAAGCTGGTTTATTTGTTTCTGAAACTAATGAAGAAGTTCATAGAATGAGAATGGTTTGGATTGGAAGGGACCTTCAAAAATCATCTAGTCCAAGCTCCCTACCATGGGCAGGGATATCTTTCACTAGATTAGATTGCTCAAAGCCCTGTCCAGCCTGACTTTCAACAATTCCAGTGATGGGGCATTCGCAACATCTCTGGGCAGCCTGTTCCAGTATCATACCACCCTGACAGTGAAAAATTTGTACTGTTAACAAGTGCTCAAAAGAGTTGTGCCATTATGAAAGAGCAGCATGTAATGAACAGTTATTTTTTGCAAATCATATAGCGAGGTGTTTCTTAATTTCTGAAAATATTTTGTATTATCAGAGCAGAAATGATGTATTATTATATATATATTGTTGAAAATGCATGCATGCTCTAGAAACAAAAATGCATAATAAGCACAACTGGCCCACGACTTGTTGATGAGCCCTTAGCTCATGAAAATAAATTATAATGGTTTAAGTAATTCTGAAATATTAAGTGCTTCTGGCAGTTAATTGCCAAGGTTAAAAATTAATCTCTTTTGTGAGGATGGTATATTGATTCCTGACCCCGAGAACTAAAATCTTCTTGCTCTTCTTCCAAAACTCTGCAGAAAACAGAGACAAAGCAGCCTCTCCCTGTTTTGGATGAGCTGAATAAGAAAGCAAAACTATAGGAAGAGAGTTTTATTTGCTGACCACTTGGGTCTCTCTCTGGAAGAGAGAAAGGAAATGAATGCAAAGTAGTTAGCATGTCTTTGCTGCTCTGCAACAGAGAGAAATAACAGAGAAAGGCATTGGCCCTGAGAAATTTATGGAGATATATTTTCAATCATTACCAAAAAATTCATCTAAAGGGACTGGCCTATTGCCAGGTAGAAGCCAAATGAGTATTAAATTGAGAATTTATTTATGGACATTTCCCATTAACTTACGAAAAAAAGTTAGGAAATTTATCAGAAACAATTTTTTTTCCAGACAGAATCCATACACAATAACAATTGTTATGGGTTTTTTATATCTCCTTCTGCCAAAGATTATTTTTCTAGTATAGGATGGCAGAGCCACCTAGAATAATTTACCATATCATGTTATGCAGTAACTAAACTAATTCAAAATGGAAAAGCTGAGGTGCTCTTGCCAGCTGTTCGTACCCACCTTGCCTAATGGAAGCTTTTAATTTCATAGACTCATAGAATCATTTAGGTTGGAAAAGACCTTTTAGATCATCAAGTCCGACTGTAAATGTCACACTGCCAAGTCCCACTAAACTGTGTCCCTAAGTGCCCCATCAACAGGTCTTTTAAATACCTCCAGAGATGGCGACTCAACTACTTTCCTGGGCAGCCTGTTCCAGTGCTTGTTAACCCCTTCCGTGAAGAAATTTTTCTTAATATCCAACCTAAGGTTGTTGTCATCCCAGCCTTTGCAGATACCACCTATCTGTGCCAAAGGTGGAGGATGAACTTTAAAGTTGAGAAATTTTTTTTCTACAGAACAGGTAGTCAAAACTTTCCTACTTTCTGGTAAAACGTTGTTCCTGTTCAAGAACTTGTGTCGTACTCCACGTTAATAGTGTGATACAGAATACAGAAAGTCCTCTAAACTGTCTTGTCTGAGCCAAAGTTACTTAAAACGAAATAAACTGAAACCAGTCTATTGCTGACCTGAAGTGTTATTAGGCAGTTAGTTCTTGACTCCAGAAGGAAAAAAAAAAAAAAAAGCAGAGGAGGAAGAGTTAAAAAATGCCACAAACATGTGAGCACTTGCTTTAGGTACATGAACAGTTGACACATGATTAATGTTTTATTGAACCGGGCCCTTTTTTCAAGGGCACAGATGAATTATCTTTGTGATCAGATATTGCATGGTTGCTGTATAGCACGTCACATTTGTTAGTGGTCCAGGTAGTGTTAGAGTTTAACTTCATGTTGAGTGCATTGTTCTGGTTCTCTTTTAAGCCAATGGGGTAGTGACTTTGTTAAAACAAAATCTGTCTGTAAGAGTCTGCAGTCTTCAAAATGGGTTGAATTTATAGTTCAACATCTGAGTTTCTGACATTTTTCTGAGCTCCACTGATTTTGGCATTGCCTCCAGTTATGTTGTCATTAGTACAGTGTGCACAGATGAGCTTCAAAGTATGCCATTTGAAAATATGCACAGTTCTTTAATTTAACACCAATTATGGCTCTGCTTATTTTTGTCATTTTGTAAGCTAATATGCTTTGGTGACTCTGTTTACAACGTATCCTCCTTTCAAAGACAAGGAATAACTTCAGGTTTAGGACATATGATTACATCTGTTACATCTTGTTTCTAACTAAAGCATTGCTTTTTTAGTTAAAGGATATTCAGGCATGTGTTGTGTAGACATGAACATAATTATTTCATTATCAGAGAACATATGTTTCCTAGAACATATAGTTTTCCTTTTTTTTTTCTTTGCGCCAGCATATGTCAGATATTTTAAAATACGTATTTGTTTTAATATCTCCACATGCTCAATGCTTTATTCCTGAAGTTAACACTAAATTAATTGAGAAACTAGTAGTAGCTGATTTCTGTGCTTTTCTTTTGGATGAATGGTGCAATTGTGGCATCCTGACATATTTGATAGAAAGTACTGACTATATCCTCGATGGATGAGTAGGCTGCAGAGATGTAAAATGACATGTGATAGTTGTCCAGGAATTTATGACAGAATATAAAGTAAATTTCCTCATATCTTTTGTAGTTTGTTTAGTTGTATGATTTGTTTGGTTGGTTTTTTTGCCAGTGATGTACTTTGATTACGTTATATGAAGTAACTTAAAAGACTGTCCTTTGAAATAAGAAGTAGAGATGACAAAAACCAAAGGAAATCTTTCTTTAAACATGGAGAGCTTTATGGCCTACTCCTAATGAGAATTTATTGTCTTAATCAAATTGATTACTATCTATGTTATGTAAAAGTTCAGACTACCTATTCATAATGACACCTTCCTAGCTTCAAAATTTAAGAGTACTACACGTAGCCATGTTTCTCTTCCTTCCTGTTATTTGGGTTTCCGTTTGGTGATATGGTAAAAAGATTATATTAATTTTGAGAGGTTCTTCAATTAAAGGGGAAATTTTCCTTTTGACCACTATGAAAATTCAGTATAGGGTGGGAAGGGGAAAGTAAGTTGAGAAGTTAATACTGGCAATTAATGAAGACATACTTGAAAGACTAGAAATTTTGAGGTACTAGTTCTGTCGTGTCTGCGTACTAAGTGTATGAGAGTATTTAGAATAGAGACATATGAATACATGTAAACCTCTAAAAAAATCCTAAGACTAAGAACCAGAGAACTGTTTCCATGGTTCTGTCAGACAGATCAATTCAAATCTAACCCAGCCTGTGTAGACTAATTGATCAAAGGGAATTTATTGGAGAGTATTTCTCCCAAAGTCTTGTTTAAAATAAGTTTTAATAAACATATACCATGAACCCTATTCCTGACCTGAATTATAAAAAAGAAGAATCTTGTTAATGCTATTTATATTCAAATATTTGCAAATAATACTTTATGTTAGTTGGCATGCCCATGTGGTTACTGGCACTGCAAGGCAGCACAGTTGCTTTCTGCACTGATAGCAGTTATGTTGAGGTACTTCCACAGAGAAAATGCACAAGCAAAGAAACAAATAGCTTTACCAGTGCCTGAAATTGCATGTGCTGTGCTAAGCAAACATTGTAAATTATAAACTAATTTTTTCTTCAGAAAAAGGAGGCTTTTATTAAAAAAGGGAAAACATTTATAATAGTTGAGAACACCATGAATTCATCAATGCCAATGTTATAAGCACAGGTAGTGTACTGAAAAAAATACTTGCTATTACATTCAAGTGAACAAGCATTCTGACTGGAACAAGGCATCAATATTTGTTAGTGTCACTTTCCAGGGAATATTATTAAATGCCACCTTGTTCAGAAAGAGAGACATGTTAAGAAATTAAGAAACAAACTATAAAAGTATGCTGTTCTGATTCGTATAACACTCTCATAAGGTAAACAGCATTTCCTAATATTTCATAAAATGTAATTACCAATCTTCATGTGGAAGAGGGCAAATATTATATATATACATGTTAGTTGGATATTCAAGAAGTTATGCTAGGCAGGTATGAACTGGAGTGGGGGTTGGGGAAGAAACTGGGGTGGGGGGAAGTGTGTTCAGCAGTTTTAGTGTTTTGAGTTCTGAAATGAAGGAGTTCTGGTTAAATTATATTTAAGGTTAATAACACCTAGTAAGAGATCATGTATTTCACTATTTTGGACAACTTTACAGCAGGCATAAAATACAATATCTTTATGAAAATCTTCATGGAAATTATGGTTTTCCTTAAGAAATGTCCCTTAAAATACAACAAAGGTGAGTTACATGTGTTACAATTATGTTTTGTTATTCCTAATATCCTGAAATTTTCTCTGAGACCCAATGAAACTGCTGTTTCTTGGGATTTGTGTGATGGTCTAATTATCAAGCAGCATGAAGTTTTCTGTAAGGGGTACTAACTATGGAAAGGACAAAGGAGTACTGAAGTTGAGGGGAAGAAAATGAAATAATTGCATCTTTATGAAGAAGTAATAGCAATTCACTACATTTACCAAAACCATCAATCTTTGCTAGTGTGCTTAAGAGGCATCAAGCTCTGAAAATTTGTTGTTATTCTTATTTTAAAGCTACTGGACAGTTCTCTGTAGTAATTCAACCATCCATTCCAATCACAATGCTTTTTTTTATTTATTTATTTTATACTGAAGAATACTGTGGAATCCGAAGTGTAAAGTACTAGCTCTTGTAGAAGTGAAAGAAGAACTAGCTAATTTTATAAAAGCCAAAATAGAGTTAAAAAATAGAGTTTTACTGCTTTAGGAAGTATCCTTTGATTTGGGAGACCTATTAGAGTTTGGGAAACCCACACATGGTCTGTTTATGGCAATATATAACTTGCATTATTTGCAAGCGAGTAGTCATTTGCTGGTATAATCCAGGAGAGCACAAGGAAATTGGAAGCGAGAAACAATGAGGATTATGACAGATATAAAAATGTATTAGAGTTTCTTTATTTTAAAATTATTTCAAAACTAGTTTCATATACTTTTTTTTTTTGCATTTGAGTTTTGCAGAATAAAAGTAACATGGACAGTAGAAATCATAACTGGAGTTCAGTCTGCAATAACAAAAGCTGTATTTTTGAAAACATTATGTCAAACACCAACAGGGTTAGATCAGTTTCTGTGCTAGGTCATTTTCATTTGCCAAGAAACTTTGATTTTTTTTGTTGGTTTGTTGGGTTTTTTAAAATTAAATAGCTGATAAATTGGGACACGGAAAGATGGAAATAAAGCCCCAGCTATCTGTGCATATATTGGTATCCTGAAACTTTTATCATACTTTCAATGGGGCACGTGACACAACTTTTTATAGCCACACAAATCATAATATAATGATGGTAAATTATAAATGTGTAGCCTATTTTCTTTGAATTATTCTGTGAAAGTTAGGCATGTAGGCACCCTGTAAATTGTATGTACAGTACAAATATCATAAATACATGAAACAGGTCATCAGATTTACAGTTCAAGTCATCTCAAATCTTGCAGCAGAATTAATTCAGCCATTGAAGATAGATTTGAAAGTAGTTTTTAAGTTAATTCTTTGGTTTTGATAAGCTGGTAAGTATAAGCACAATGGATATGTGGCTTTGGCATTACTGATAGATGGATGATTACAGTACTACAATCTGATACCCTGTTGGTATTGTAACTCTACCAATCACCACAGACGATACTATTTTTAAGGTACTTTAAGCAGTGGCATGTTCCAAATGTGAATCAGGAATGAGTAAGTGACATTTATACTGATGGTCCTAAATACTTGGCTGTTAAGCAATGTATTCGCAAGAGTGTCATGGCCAGTGAAAAAAATATTTTTATTTAGAAGAACAGCTGTCAATAAAGATTGTATGTACAGTCTTTTCTGGTAACAAAGGTGTTTCTTTGAATAAACTAAACTCAATATAATTAGATTAAAATAAATAAATGGAGCTGTTTAGAAAGCTTGAATCTTCCTCCTGGCATCTTGAATGCCATTCTTTTTATTTTGGGGAAGAGCTGCTGCTCCGTTTTTAATACAGAAGGGTACATCTTATGTTATTCTATATGGCCAGACACCGTATGAAAAGGCAGAAATGAGAAAACATTATATTCATGCTTAAAAAACCAAACCAAAACAAAGTATGCTAAGAGATGATGCTCTGCTTTAATCCTTTCTCAGGGGAAAAAATAAAGAGAAGTGGGGGACAATGCAGTCTTGAAAAAGCATGTCATCAGGTAGACTTGCAGCTAAAGATTTGCCCGAAAAATTGAAAGACAAAAATTTTTAAAGGACATATTTCAAGGCACTTGTAATGCTAACCATAATCAATGCTTATTTAGTAGGTTCATAAGCTATTATCAACATGGATGCTAACTTTTTTGTAATTACTGGAACGTTAATATTCTGCAATTAAATTAATATCTCCTTGGAAGACAAAGTAAATAACATTGATGTTTTGTTCTGAAGACATTCACGGTATAATATATTAAATGAATGATAGACAGAAGAGTACTGAAATAGTGAAAGGGATACTCATCCAAGGTAGTCTTGATTTATTTTTATTTATACATTCTATAAATGCCAGGCTTAGTTTAAAAAAGGTTGAAAATACATCTGCATGGTGAAGTTGAAAATCAGGAAGCTGAAGTGTAAATATATCAAGCTAACAGCTTCATATTTGCATGACTGCAGCCCTACCACTATTTCTTTGCTTTGAACTTGAAAAAATACTTTACTATTCCTACTAAGGTTGCAATGCCATAAAGACCTGTATGGGAAAGTCAGAGGAAATTTTGGGCCACGTGCTATGCACTTTGGTGCCAGGGTCATTCCAAAGCAGGAGAAATTTGGACAATTTTCCATTTTTTTGACCAAAGAGGTATACATCATGCATTGGTGCCCCAAGTCTTTGGCAGTGTGGATGTTGCACTATGTGCCATTTAGCAAAAGAATTGCATTGCCTTGAATTTAGTGTACTCTTTGAGGAGATACAAAGAGGTTAATGGGAGGAAGTCAGTGTTCTGTAAATTAATATCCTACCTCATTGCACAATAATTTTCCTGCATAAATGACCCCTGAATTATAGTGGGCTCAATGTATTCAATACATTTTTTGGCCATAGGATTAATAATAGCACTTAACTCATATTATAACCACAGGCCCTATCTATCTCAAAAATTTTTGCCACATATCACACATAGTTGAAAAAATCTATTGTACCCCTTTCTTAGCATATACTTATCTTTGGATTTTCCTATGGGTGTATATATCTTGCACCTGAAAAAAATAGTCATCTTGGTATTTTTTCCCCATTTTGTCTGACTGTTTTTCCTCAGTGTGTTAATGGTGATGTCCAGATTTCTGTGTAACTCTTAATACCTCTGTGTACACTTAAGATTAATCTCTTAGTTTCAAGCCAAAGGAGTCCCAGTGCTTTTTGTCTATAAAAATCCATATGAAGCAACAGTGGTGCTTCAAGCAGGATCTTGTTCAAGGCTCTAAAAGCTGTAGTTGCCAATACATCTTTACACTGTTTCAGCAACAGAAACATCACAATTTTGTTTTTTTCAATGATGCTAGATAGCTACCAAAGTTGTCAGTCTTTTGTTGGATAAAAATTATAGAGATATGTTGGTAACAAGTTGTGAGCACAGTGTGTTCATTGTGAATGCAGTCAATGAGATTTTGATTTGACAAATGACTGTAATGTAACATAGCATCCTTGTTGAAGAAAACAAATAAATAATTGTTTGATTTGCATTAAGACATCAGCATTGCTGAAGCACACTGATTTCAAGTGCTTTCCTGAAAGAGGTGAATTTATTAATATTTGCAGAAGAGCAAAAAACTGGAAAAAATGAGGAAAATTTAATTATTTCATACACACTTATCTTTATAAATTAATGAATTTGGGCTCTCCAAGTTATCCATTGCATATATTTACAAGCATGACTGTTTAAGCCAAGTGATTCTTAAACTGCAGCAGAAAAAATCTAGTAAGAGTGTTTATTGTCTTAAGAAATAACTTGACAGGTACCCATCTAAACTATTCCAGACAAGCAAAATCTTGCATACTGCCCCCTAAGTTGTGATAATGTTGGTTGCCGCAGCCTTTGGGTGTGGGAGTTTTAGATACTATAAAACAAACAAAAGACTAGCTGATTTTACTGTAATAGAACTTAAGTTTTTATACCCTTGTCAGTGGAAAAGATCGTGCTTTTATCTAGAGACTGTGTATCTCTCCGTTTCAATCTCCTGCCACAGAGTAACTGTGTATTAAAAAAAACAACAGAGAGAAAGACAATAAGCTGAAGAATATACTTCTGATCCTCGTGTTCTGTCATAGCTAATGTTACTACTCTGTTTCTACTACTGAAAAACTAATGTCATCCATTTACAAGGAACCATTTTAGATGCAGGACATCAAGTGATAATTTCAGATATTCACAGTAACATTCACATTTGGCCAGTCTAGTATCTTGTAGTAACATATATATAGCCAAGTAGTGAATATGATCCACTTGTCTCGGTCTCTGTTGAAATGCATGCCAAGGGGATAATCCCTTTTCCAAAGACCTGGGGATTTCAGGACCCAGTCACACCCAAAGGAGTATGTATACGGGACAGAAGAAATATTTAACATATTTCCTGCACCTGTTTCCCAAGATTACGTAAGCATTCCTGTCTAAGAGCTTCCTTAATATTCCACAAATGTAGGAAATGGGTGATTTCTCTCATGTTTTTCTTCTCATATACCATATCCCCTTTATGAGATTTGATGTGTGTTTAATATCAATCCATTCTAGAGAGAATAAGTAAAAACTGATACAGATAAATGTTCATCACCTCATTGTGTTCCTAGTGCATGTTCAGGTGTACTACCATGAGAAGGAGAGCATATCAGCTCATTTTCACAACAGATTAAATCTCCCCCTTTAAGTAACAAATGCCTTTTCAAGTTAAACAAAAGTTAAATCCACTGGAAACAAGAAATCTAGAAGTGGAGCCTTTCAAAGATTTGAAATATGGATTCCCTTATGTTTTATGACAGCCTGATTCAAAAGAAAGTGTTCTGTACATTGTTAATACAAATGACTTATCTTGCAGCTATTTTGAACCTTACAGTTTGTGATTTAGCAAACTCAGTCTGAAAAAAATATCTCTGATGTAGGTAAGCAGAGGTCATTTGCTGAGGGAAAACTTCTCTCTCTCTCTCTCTCTCTCTCTCTCAATCTTTAACAAGATAAGAAAAAAATCTACCCTTGCTGTGGAATGCATAGATTGTTGGAAGGCAACTCTTTGAATCAGCATTCAAAATGTTCTAACTTTTACTTGATCTGTGAGATACAACATGAGTAATTTGGGGGATTTTCAAACAAATTGCCTTTTTTTTTGTTTTGCACAGTTTGTTGGTTTTTTTCTCATGTAATATGCTCTGTAATAAGATTCCTTTGCTAGTTCTTGTTTGCATAGCATTATCACCAAGTAATAAATCCTTCTCTGCTATATAAGAAATTATAGAAATCTTTTCTTCTAATAGTTCTCCCAGGAAGAGAAATCTATCTGAATTGATCAGGCCTAAGCAGTGGCCTGTGTGAGAAAAGAAATAAGTGAGTTTTCCCTTATTAAAAAGCTGTATTATATTAATAATATTTTAATTAAGACAAATACACTCATGCTTAATATTCCTTATGTATTTGATAGTCTTGACAGTCCTGGATAGCATGTATCTTTCTCTGACTTCCTATCAAATACTACAGTATTACAGAGTAACTGTGTTGAAAATAATGTAGGTTAGCTTGTGACTAGCATCAAAAAAGATACTCTCTACAGCATTGTCAATAAATTCTCTCACCCATCTCAGCACACTTTCTACTTCGCATCTTTTGTACAACTTGTTTCTAAAAACAGCATCCAAAGCTTTTACTTATTTACAAGACCATCTGGATTGTAGATATGTAAAAGAACTCTTAAATTTGTAAGCATGAATTAATTAAAGAAAAAGTTCTGCTTTATTGGGTACATAATGTTTCTTGGTTTTCCTTAAATCATGCTTTACAGCAACTGTAGAGAATACTGTTAATTTCACATATAATTGTTTGGCTTTTTTTTTTTTTTTCTTTTCTCAAAAACCTTTAAATTATGATAAATAGGCAACAAAGCTTAAATATTAAGGAAGGAGAAAATGTTTTAGAATGCTGATCCCCTGTGTGCTTCCATGGGTCATCCCATGCTGTTGTTGTCTCATTTCCATATTAGAAGTAATTTTGTGCTTTATAGATGCAAAATTCTTATCATTGATGGGAAATCTAAAAATTTTGATAAACTGGGAGAAGCAAAGGGAGGAGGAAACGTGAAACTGGAATAAATAAGGGACATATGTATGCTGGGTAATTTGAGTAGGAGGGTACTAGAGAATGGGACTGGTAGTGAGCAGTTAACTCTAAGGTACTGAATGTCCTAGAGAGATGAGTTTTACTAGTGCTTGGATAAGGAGAGTGCAGCTGGAATGAAAAGAACGAGAGCTGGAGACTAAGAAAATGAGATTAGGAAAAAGTACCAAAGAAGGGAAATAAGTAGAAGTGTATTAAGGACAAGTTGGCTGCAAAGACAGAGAAACAATTGCGCTAGTGTGAAAAAAATGTACATGTTAAAGAAAATTTGTCTGAGAGCTGGAATGAACCGAAGATCCTTATATCTCACCTTTCCAGTCTTGTCAGGAAATGCCTGTGACACTCTCTAGCTAGAATATGCTATTCATGGTAGGGTTATTCCATGAGAAAGATGAAAACTTACTGCTTTTATTGCACGAGATAAAAGTACATCTTTAATGTAACTAGCCGAGTGCTGTCTGGAGCAGCCTTGTTGATGATCTATGTGCATATAGATAGGACATGATATAATTAAACTCGTGTTATTCGTAGTCTTTAAACCACAGAAAATTATGCACAGGCTTCTCCTTCCCTGTTGTTTGTTCAATGTCAAATTAGCTCCCTTGTCCCTATACATGCGCATTATGATACTGTCTGTAATTAAAGAAGCATGTACTGTGGTTTCCACCAAATTGTCTACTGTGGTGCTTTGCAGTGAAATCAGGGCTGGGAACATGCCTTGGATTTAAATCAAGAATGGTGAAGAAAACTGTCATCTGTTGGACAATAAAGTTAACGAAGAGGTTGGAAGTATAGCAAATGAAGCAGGGATTTGCAAAATTAAACGTGGCCTTGTGGTAAAATGTGGTGAGTTGGATTTTGGCCACTTATTGCTAAGGCTAGCTTATGACAGGATGCCAAGCTTAGCCTTTTATGTTAAATGTAGATATAGAGACTTTTAAAGCCAGGCTGCATAGCAATTTGGAGTTCAAATGAAAATTCTAGATTTCTTCAGATTTCTTCTTTATTGTCTTGTATTGGGTTTCTGTGGCAAGGTTTGGGGCGGGGGGGCGGGTTTACAGGGGTGGCTTCTGTGAGAAGCTGCTGGAAGCTTCCCCCATGTCCGACAGAGCCAATACCAGCC
>JANZLQ010000022.1:20205762-20218619 GCA_026212715.1 Elanus axillaris | reverse complement strand
GTCCAACTGAGGAGGGGGAGTGATAGAGCGGCTTTGGTGGGCACCTGGCATCCAGCCAGGGTCAACCCATCACAAATATATTTGAAAAATGTTTTTGACATCAAGACTTGCAATCAGTGGAGTTCAGTGTATTTAGAACTGTTGAAGGAATCGGCTATTTTAATTAGTTTTCTTATCACAGTAGAGAAAAACAATGTAGAAAAAGAGAGAACAGATACATGTTGCCCAGAGAGGTTGTGGATGCCCTATCCCTGGAAGTGTTCAAGGCCAGGTTGGATGGTCTAGTGAGCAAGCTGGTCTAGTAGAAGGTGTCCCTGCCCATGGCAGGGGGGGCAGAACTGGATGATCTTTAAGGTCACTTCCAACCCAAACCATTTTATGACTCTATGTGTACGAGATTATTTTTATTCTTTGGAAGAGTCACATTGAAAAATTGCCCTTCAAAAAGGCAACTTGAATAAAGCAAAGCAGGAATTTACTTTTGGGCAAAGATAGTGAAGTGGCAGGCTTGGTTCTTATTGTAGAACAGGTATTCTGCTTCCTTCAGGCCATGCTTAAGGAGACTGTGGTGAAGTCACCCACTGGACCTTGCCAAAAATTGAGTAGATCTTTCCTACAGTCTATGAACTCACATGTGTAATTACAGTTGACACCACTCTCCAGCTTATGTCCCTAAACTCTTATCCTTAGGACAGGTTTCTGGCAAGGGAGAAAAATGTATAATATTTGCGGAAAAAACCCCAAGTAGACACTGGGATTTTCTCATTCAGTCTGGGAGATGCGTTATCCTATGATTTCCCTCAGCAGGAGTATCCATTTGTTGGACAAGACTGCAGCTATATAAAAGTTAGGAGGAATATCAGAACATTTTACAAAAATGATGATGATGTTGTAGTTACTGGGTTACACTTGCACATCATAAAGAAGGCCACAGGAACAGTTCTTCATTTCTTCTAGGTTTGTGTTACTTAGGGAAAGATACAGGAACCTTATAGTATTTAAGTCCAAGAAGAGCACTGAGCTAGAGCTATGCAAATAAAATTCATAGAAACGTTATAAATAACATGCATTTGTAACAGTATAAATACTCAGGGACTTTAAAGTTTTACAAAAGAGCTATGATACAGTTGCTGCAACACCTGTGGTTCTGTTTATTTTTTCCTAAATATGGCTAAAGTATCAATTTAAAAATATATCTTAAGAGTACTTTTACTTTTCTTTCTTACCTTCCTGTTTTGTTGTTGTGGCTTTTTTTTTTTCCCTCTCCAATGCAGTTCTTTGCAGTGAGAATCTGCCATGTGTGGTAAAATCACAGTCCAGGGCCCACATGAAAAGCAAATAGAATTTGACTTTTCCTATATCTTCTTGTAACTGTCTTCTCTCCCACCTCAGGGTGCTGGGAAATGGCAGCTAAACCACATTGAACTAATACCATTTATCTCTGAGGCTCCACTGCACTGCTGCCACGTGGTTGAGCTGTGCATGCTTGAGCTCTGTTTGTCATGTTGGGATGCCCTCTGCAAGTGTTGTTTGTCTTTCTGGACTTATAGGGGCTCCTAATAAGTGGTGTGTGCAGGTTCTCTTAAATTCTGAAGGCACTCCCTTAAGCAGCCAGTTTGAGTTGTCACTTGTGGCCCAATCTTTTCTGTCCCTGTTCCAAGCCCGCTTTAGCTCAGCCCAGCTGTGTATGCTTCAAAGAACTAAGTGAAACTACTGGCTGATGTGAAATTGGTAAGGTGGAAAAGCACATGGCAAAGCTGCATTGTAGCATAGTCCCTACGCTGATAGATACCTGGTTTACGAGAGAAGTCTGAATTTGAGATTTGCAGACTGCAGCCCAGACATCAACTGCTTGAGCAGGCTTTTTTCTTCTTCTTTTTGTGCCCAGAAGGCAGTAGTCCCTGAAAAGGTGCAAGTAATGACTGAATGATAGGATTACAAACTGTTGATAATCCAAAAATCAGGAATCTTTATACTAATTTCATAGGTGCCTGAGCTAGGGCAAGGAGTTAATGTATAATATGTGAAGTATGCTAAATTAATAGCCAGTTCAAATATTGAAAGAGCCTGTGCTTTTACATAGTTATAACAGATGCCAAATGTTCTACATACTGCTGGATGATTTCTGGTCTTCCTGGAAGTAATGACGGTGTGTTACATGCAGGGGTACTTCAGTTAAATTGCACTGGTATCAACAGGTGTTTCTTCTGTGTATTTTGGAACACAACTAGAATTTTTAGTACAGCTTTAAAGATCTAAAAGACTCTGCTAATAAAGATAAACCCTTCTTAATAAGCCATGTTTGGGGGTCCGTGTCTGAATTAAAGTTGAGTCTTTTCTTATTTACTATTTTCCAAAGTAAATCTACTTTATACTTTGAGTTTATGTAGAAATGTAGAAAAAAGGAGATATGTTTCCTCATCCTTTGTGTAGGGGTACACAAGCATACAAAGAGCACTTATCAAGAATTGCTGTGCCAAACTATCGTAATATTTACACAGATAACCAGAAGGGCCCATGCAGCCATTAGGTTTAATACAAAAAAATAAAAATAGTCTCAAGTACTTTACATGTAAAATAAAATCTTATTTTTATTTTGTCCCTCTCTCCTTTTGCTGTCCTATTTCTGAGTTGTCTCACTTGTTCTAAACAGCACAGGCAGAGAGAGGCAGTTTGGACAAATGTGTAGACTCTAATCTGTCATCAGTGAAAATATTGGACGTCATTTGTCTCGTAGTGTTCTATAATTTGTTTTGCTGAATCCAGAGGTCGAAACTGTGATGCTCCTGAGTGTCAGAACACCCTCTGAGTCTAGCAGGATCCCAATTTGCCTCAGAATGCCCTTAAGAGGTCCCTCAAATTATGTATCATTAGGGAACTGGCCGTTTTGCTTGTTTGGAACTCTTATTTAGCTGAGTCACATTAAGAGCTTCAAATAATGACCATTCCTAGACATCACGATGCACAGCTGCAGGTACTGAAAATAGAAGTTACTCTAATTTTCTATATTATTCTTATTATTGAATTATTGTTCTAACTATTAAACTATTTATTGAATTATTCCAGCTGCTGAATTCTAATTATTGAATTATTCAAACTGTTCTAACTATAATTATTTTACCTGTTCTGATAAAATCAAATACATGAAATGAGAGGACTGTCCTAGGTATAATATAATGTTATTTTTACTAATGTCTTGGATTATAGCTCAAAATGAGCTCAATAAATTGGAGAAATTGCTTGAAATTGAGATGAAATTCTGAAAAGACTTCTGCAAAATGCTGCACTTAGGAAACCAAATAGATACTGATAAATGCCTAAACACCAATTTAGAAATTACACTAGATCACAATCAGAGTTGATTACCCTATATTACTTGCCAAAGTATGAGTTGAGGATATGCTATAATTGCAAAGAAATGTAGGTAGCATTCTGGTATGTAGTCACAGAAGTTTCAGGTTGAGAGTAACTTTTCCTCTTGTGCTGTATACCAGTGGGACCTTATCTGCATGACGGCATTCACTTCTGACCACCTTTACTATAAGAAACTTGTAAACATGTAAAAAGATTTTAAATTGTAATAGGATTATGAGAACTTTAGGAAACCTGATCTTTGAAGAAAGATTGAAAGAAAATAATACATATTTGACGTGAAAAATGATTACGTGTTTGTGCTGCTTATGCAAAGTTCTCTGAGCTTTGAAGGAGCTGGAAAGAAGTTGGAGGATTATGCTAGGTATCTTTGCATATATGAGGTGATAGCAGGAGATGGGCTGTATAATTGTTCCTTTTTTACTCTCTTTAGGTTGAATCTCTAGTTGTGTATTGCCTGGAACCAACTTTTGGTGCCTCTTTACTAACACATACAGCAATATATAGGAAGTGAATTGACTTACATCTGAGCCTCATCAAAGTGCAAAGCCTTGTTGCTGCACCCAGACCTTTTCTATCTGGCAATACTCTATCAGGGAAGATGGTTGTACATGTCCTCTTCTACTCTCTGCTTTTTTAAATTGCCCTGGCATATATCTGTCCTCTTTGTCCTGTCACTTCATCTTTCTATGAATGTACTTAGGTAGGTTAGGCGTATCAATGAAAAAACCTCTTCACAACCTATAATGGAAGTGTTCACCTGAGAAAATTTAGCTGACTTTCAGATCTGAACATCCTTTAAACATTGAATCTTTAAATCATTTTCCCATCTTCTCACAGGATTTATTAGAAAATCAGGAGACAATCTAATGCTCATTGACACCAGCCTTTTAAGATGTTATTTTTATCCACAAGAACACTTCATTTTTTTAATCTTATGATCCCATATACTGTAAAAAGGGATAATGCTTCTTTGACCGTAGTATTCAAGGACAGCAAGGAACAGTTTAGGTTGCATTTCCCAGAGTGGATAAACTGTTGAAGCAGAAATGTTTCATTATTTGCAAAAATTTTACTTTCACTTAAGAGATGCTGCTGATTTTTGTCAGATGTGTGGATCAGAGAGCCAGCGTAAGCTTTTTGAATTTGTGTGGATCTGAGAGCTTTAGTATCACCAGGGGTTCACTCAGCATGCACGCTGCAGGGGAAGTATTTCTCACAGAGCCTACTGCTAGAGTATTACAGCTTGGCCCAACACTGTAGGGTAGCAATGTAGGGATTTTTTTCCTCTTTTTTTTCCCCTCACTTTCTCTGCCACCCCCTGCCCTTTTCCTGTTTCCTCTTATTCTAGGTTGAACTTCTAGTTAAGTAATGAGCTGGAATTACCTTTTGATCCTTCCCTCTCAGAACACATGACAATGGTCTGGAAAGCGCAAACTCATTTCTCATCATGGTGAATGCTGTAATTAGGAAAAAGTCTCCCGAATTTGAAAAGGCAAGAAAAGGTCTCATTCAGCAAACAGATTATTGTTCATGAGACAAGGAAACAAAGTAGAGAATTAAAACTGAAATCAGTGCTATTGTAGGAAGCAGGACATTTTCTAAGGCCTTAGCATTGGATAATTACACTGACATTATGATTTTTTCCATTATGAGGGGTCACTAAGAAGGCTGATGTAAGAGAACTAATAGAGGGTAAAGAAGTAGAAACCCTTTAGCAATTGCTTTATATGGATTTATGTAACAAATCTCATTTCAGATTAAGTAATTGTTTCTCAGTTCATAGTTTTCAACTACACCAGTAGATAAGGATTTTTCTTCAGCTTCATTAAAACCATATGTCTGCCAAATTACCAATTACAATGCTATTTAGCTGACAATATCTTGCACTTAGAGTGATGTTCCTTTTATGAGGTCTTGTGTATAAGAGATGTATTTTGTAATATAAAAGGCTACTGCTAGTGATTGCCCCTTTTCATGTGTCTCGGTTCATCCTTTGTACTTGCCACCAAAGTAGATAGTCTGAGGAAATAACAGCAAAATATATTTACATGTATAGCCTAGGTTAACTCTAAGCTGAATACAGAAGGCCGATTGCTCTTATGTGAGGTGGCATATAGAAACAGCTGCATAGGTTGATAATATTGATGGTACTGCACTTCCTGCTGTCTTTTACCTCTTTAACAGTCTCCCTAGGGATCCCATGCTGGAAATGATTATGGGTTTTCTTCCTAATGCAGTGAAAGGAAAAATGCCTCAATAAATCTATGCTGTTAATGAAAGCACATAACAATTAGATAATTTTAAATGAAGTGGACTAGTTAGTGCTCACACAATGCCTTGCATTGGCAGAACTTTCTACCTGGTAACTATTACCTGATGGGTGAATGCTAACATTTGGGTATGTTACTCCAAACATTCTTCCTTTCATCTGCAGCTTGCATGTTTGAAAGATCTGCTAGCTAATCTGAAAAATGAACACCTAATTTAGTATCACTGCAAGAACAGTCTTTAGGTTCTGTGGTACAAAAATAATAAAATACTATGTATTTTAATAGGACATTATTTGGTATCTTGGTATAAATTTAAAAAATGGCAGTATTCAAGATAGTATATAAGTGGTAAATGCTTTTTGTAAATTGCAGCAACTTTTAGATGCATCTGCACTTTGAATATTTTTTTTTCCAAGTTTTTTTTTCTAGCTGGTATTACTGTGTTTTGGTGGGTATGTATGTGTATAAAAATACTGACAACTGCAGTGAAGAAGAGAAGATATTTCTGTTTACAGGCACTTAATTTTATTCATTTTCTCTCTCTGTATTGTGCTGGTTTCAAATCTACATGTGATCAGAACTGCACTCTTATAAAAATATATGACACGAAAGGTGTGTCTGGTAAATAGGGGCTAACTAAAGGCATTATTAGGATATATATCTGAAGAATCTGTTTTTCGCTAAGCTTTGTTTCCCCACCCCCACTAACAGGTTTATACAAGTCAGTTTACCTAACCTGAGTAGAAAGCTAGGCATAGGCAGACTTTTACTTGAGTAAAAGCAGAGTAAAATGGCAAGCTAGAAATTCATTATATAGTTTTGGGTTATTAGATTCAAGCTCAGTAGCTTTTATAGATTTATGGGTGTCACAGACTTACAGCCTGGAAAGATGATAACAAGGTCTAGCAATTTGATGTTCTGTTGAGGCTTCAAAATCTTAAAGGGATTAGCTGTGAGATCTGATTTGAACTAATGGAATAAGTTAGATACAGAATTTCTGCTTATCATTCTGGGTTATTTTATGAAGTGAAGTGCTACTTATACAAAAGATATCCAATCTGGATAAAGTACATTGCACACCTCATGTATCCAGTGTTGACATACATATAATTTTTCGGTACAGAATCTGACACAGAACAGGACCCAGAATGACTGCCCTGATAATAGTAATCGTAAAGTCTATGTTACTGCTGTCTTTTTCTTTGAGATGATCCTTAGTTTTGAGATATGTTTGCATAGGAAAAATATGTTTTTATTTATGGAGCGTGCAGCACAGTCGAGTAACATTGCTTCCATGACTCCCCAAAGTGCTAAATATCTGTATTGTTTTTAATGAAATCAGGAAAGAAGGTTGTATAATAACACTAAATCCCATGATAGCAGATGCCGTCATTTATTAGTTAATGATTTCTTATTGATTTCCTAGGATGACAGGTTTTTTTAAAAGGCTGTTCCTAATCTCATTTCTGTCTGTCATCCTTTGTGACTTGTGTTGACAGTTCCTTTTAAAGAATAAACCAGATTCTTTTTGAAATCTGTTCTTTTATACTAAATTTCTCTGCCAGAGGCCTGTCACTCTCCCACTGAGGTACTTGTTGACATTTACCAAAGCACAACAATGTTTAATTTAATATTTTTGTGCTTTAATAACATATTCCCAAGACAACGGTTTGTCATTTCTCTTTCTTGATATAGCTAATGACAGTTAACTTCAGAAACTCCTTTCATTCTTTTGGATTTGGGCTGAATTAGTGTTATGTTATTTTAGTGCCTGGATCCTAGACCTTTATTTGTGAAATATTATACTGTGAGCACACCTAGTGAAACTAGTAAAACTACGTACACTGTAAAGAGAAGATGCTTGAGATATGAGGGACAGCTGCAGAGCTATACATTTAGGTTTCAGGAATAAGACTACCGTATAGGATCACAGTGTATTTATTAGTGCTATGACAGCAAGCAGTTGTATGTGTATGTGGGCATGGTTGATGTTTGGACTCAATGATCTCGAAGGTCTTTTCCAACCTAGATGATTCTATGATTCTATTCTATATTTATATAAGTTTTTATATGCATATGTGTGTATGCAAACACACATTTTGAGACTTAAAAGCAAGTTTGTGTGCTCGCTTTTCTAGTTGTAGCTCCAGAAGTTATGAAAAATAAGGTAGTCCAAGTCTCAATAAATAAAATTATTTTGTAAGGTCTCCCCCATCCTGAACTTATCTCTAATGGGAAGTTGATTGAACTGAGAGGCTGACAGCATTAGCTTCTAAGAGCTGTAGCTGTGCAACAGTCTCCCCTCAAGAAAGCAAGGACACAAGACACATGGGCTTGCAGTGTTGTTCTGGAAAGACACTTCAGAACGACGTTGGTCTGTGTTACAGCATCCATTTGGCCAGGCACATTTTTAGTAAGTGCCATCCTGTGTTTGTCAAAATCCTGCAGCTGCTGTTCTCTGAGGAAACTAGGTGTGGGATGAGGTCCGACCAGTGTCAGAGAATGACGGTAATGAGGGGCAGACATAAAAGTGGCAGGATTTGATCTCTGAAGTCTGTAACTTCTCTACTGCAAAGGGATAAGGATTATACCAAACTTTCAGCCCTTCCAGTGAGTGAAGCCAGCTCTGGAGTGGTGGAGTTTGGAAGTGTATAGAAGGATGTTTTTGACCAGGGAGCTTAGTTCAGGATGGATTGCAAAGTGCTTGCAAGATTTTGTTTCCAAACTTCAAATGGAAGGGAATGGAAGCTGGATGGGGAAAGAATGAAAAATGGAAAAATCTATTAAAGGTCTTCTCTAACTTGCAGGAAAGTAGGTAGAGACACCCAGAGACACTTTCATTACTTCTTCCTGGCTCGCTTTCTCCTTTGTTCATCCTGTAGGAAACATGAAGAAAACCTTAGGCATTAATACATACATCAGCTGAAAAATTCAGAATCAGCTGGTAGCAAAAAGACAGGATTTGAACAATTAACAGAAATGCAGAGTTGTACTGACAAAAGTGCAAGTTTAAAAATAACAGTTCATAGGCATCTACTAGATGGAAAAAAGGAAGGAGCTGGCATTAAGCTCCTCAAACCTTAAATGCCTGGAAAAGAGAGTGAAGACAACCACAGCAAATGAAGAAACAAAACCTTGTAGGAAGGAAAGATTAAAAGTGGGGAAAAGGGAGGGAAGGTTATGGAAGAAAAACTAATGAATGTAGCTGATTTGGAGACACAGTCACTATGATGGTAGTTTCCAAACAGGAATGCACAACATTTTATAAGAAACAAAACAAAACAAAAAAAAAGGAAAAACCAGGCATGGTGGTATGCATGAAAGATGTAATGGAACCGTCTCCAAGTGTTTTGTTGTCTGCCTTCTGCCACCTCCCTGACCCTGCCAAGATTAATGATATTAGTAATAAAGTAATTACAGTAGTAATACCTTACTTTTTGGAAGTAATAAAGGTTTCAAGAAACTGATGGAAATTTAAACAACTTCTACTGAAAGAAGGCAATAAAGACTGAAAATCCTATGAGCTCCCACTTGGCAGGGAATGTTGTTTCTTATGGTGATGCTTCAAGGATCCTGACTGTAACAGCTTCTAATGTAAGCAGGATAGACACGTGCTCTAATGTCATATTCCCAAGACAACAGTTAGTCGTTTCTCACTCCTGATATAGCTAAGCCTTAGAATAACTTAATGGTGTGCCCAGTTCCCCATTTCTATGCCTAGAATAGTTGTTGGACCTAGAGTCTTATGATATTAGAGACTTCTGTAAAGTGAGCGAATTAATGGCTCTGGTGCGCAATTTGGAGATTTATGCCTCTACTTTAAACTGCATAAACATAGCATGATTACATGGTACCCTTATCTACTGAAATCCATTCATGTGTTGCAAATATTACTTCATTGTCCTTTTTCTGGTGAATATGCCTCTTCTAGTATATGCATATGTGGTGTAGATACACCTTATATATTAATTTAATGAATTAGGGTTATTTAGATCAGTACTAAAAAAAAAGGGGGGGGGAGAAGGAGTAAAATGATCAGACCACCACCATTTAGATACCATTTAGCAGTTAAAACTGGAGCCAGTAGGAAAGAAAACAGCAGTAAATTAGGACCAGGTAGAAAGTGTTTTTTTAGCATAAACCTGTGGGGTTATTTTGTAAGAAATAGCTGTGTCTGATCATCTTAAAAGGAAAAAAATAATTAACTGTTTAGTAATGTGTAGTTGGACACTTTAATTAGATTTTACAATTTAAAATGTAATGTATCAAGATCTCCACCCATAAGAAACTTTTTTAGCTTTTTCCTTTGGATTAAAGGAATTAACTTTGTTACCTTGACAAATTAAATTACTCTGCGTGCTTCTGGGAGGGAAAGATGATTTAAGATTTTTAGAGACAGTGCAGTAGGGAACCACATTCTGACTCAATGAGCCACCACGAGTTATTCAGTACTTTTCACTATATTGTTTTCTCTTGCCGTTGCAAATCTCATGCTGTTCTTCAAATGCTAGGGAATTGAAAGAACTGGTTGGCTGTCACTACTTGGAAAAAAAGATGGTATTTCACTGTGAGAGATATGTATATATTCTTCTTCTAAAACTTTTAATACTCTCTCTCTCTCTCTCTCAATTTAGCTGGTGGGACCCCCGGAAAAGAAAAATGCTCCTTGCGGAAACAAATGACTTCCTGTCCCATGCAGAGAAAATTATTAAGAAAAAAATTTACTCATAAAATAATAAAATAAACAAATAAAATGCCATTAACAAAAAATGCTATTAATTTTGGCTAGCTTCTGGCACAAAGCTGAAATAAAACATTCTTAATGCTTAAGAATGGCTTAAGAGTTGAGATTTTGCCCCTACTTTCAAAGGCTCAGAAAATACAGCAAGAACGGTTATAGCTCTGGATACGTATTCTGGATGCATCCAACTGTTTGGAGGTGCTTACTATTAGGTGTTTTGGCTCATTCTTTTCTTCATTCTGCCTAGCTTTCCACACTAGTCTTCTCCCCGGCCCAGGTTCATGCTGACACAAAAAAAGAGAGCCTGTTCTCATAATACTTTTACACATCCTTTGAATAAAAAAAAAAGAGGGTGGGGAAATTCAGAGAAGCCTGTTTCTTGTGGCATCTAGTCACATTTTGTAAATTTCGTAAGAGCTGTGAAGAACCCAAACCCATATCCAAACTCCAATCTGCAATCAAGTAAATCATTGTCTGAAGTATTTAAGTGTTTTATTTAAGTTGGGAGGAGAGGTAGAAGGACTAATTTCAGATATATCCATGTATTTTCTGGAAAAATATGGATATACAATGAAAATGATTAACGATGTGTGGTTTTCTTATTTGTATTTCAGTAGGAGCATGTGCAATGGCAGAACAAGAAGACTGGAATTATGGTATTGTTTATTGTTTTCAGGAGACTGAGACTGGCTAAAACTTATAAAATACATTTCAGACAGTTCAACATGTTTATGTACGGTCTTTAGCTGTTGGTAAAATGGTTGACTTTTTTTTTTTCCACCCAACTAACTGCATAGCATTGACTTTGGGATGCACTAAAGAGATTGAACAAAGTGAATCATTATGTTAATCCCCACAGGTTAAGAGTACAAGCAGCTCAATTCCTGAAACCTGAGGCAAGGGTAAATAAATCAAAACAATCAAACAAATGTTTGATTCCAGACCATTTGCCTAGGTATCTATCTACTGGTGGTAGAAGGTCTTGTGGTTTATATAAAGGAAATCAGGTGTGCCTGAGTCTTGACTAATCAAATAATGTAAGAAAAATTGCTACCTGAAATTCAAGAGATTGTGATGGCTAAGGCATATGTTTAGTATCCAGTAAAATTTTGAGGTGCCTGTCATTAAGATGATGAGGTGTGGTAAGCTTCCATTAAAATTTGCACCTTAATATATGATACAATTTCTTCAGTCATTTCCTAGGCCAGCGACTGTTGTTACAGTAACTATAATCAATGTAACTGTTTCAGCAGACTGTAAACTTAAGTTCCTAAGGAACAAAGAAGGACTTGTCAAAAATAAACACACCCCCCGCCCCACCCCACACCCCCAAATCCTGTGAGATTTCTGACATCATAATTTGATGTTTGTTTGAATTGGTACCATCACTTTCATTGGGAAGTTCATCTGGTAATGCATTCATAGGACTTTTTCTGATTCTTTTGTAATTGTTGCAAATTGTTAATTTTTTTTTTAACATTTCTGTTTGTGAAAAGGATGTTAATGCACAATACATGGAAGAATTAGTAAACCTGGGGCCTGAACTCTGATCTTAATGCAGTAGGATCATGGCATGAATGATCTCTTAAAGACTTCTAAAAACTAAGGTTCCAGACTGGATTCTTCTTTAGATTTCTTGGTGGTGGTATGTGGGACTGTTGGTTTTGTGGTTTTGTTTTGCTTTCTCAGTGCAGGGGGATAGTTTTGCTGTAAATATGCAACCTGGAACAACTGCTGATAGGAGTGATGTGACTGATTTTCCCACCTGCTTTCCTGCAGATGCACTCCCAGTAATCTGAATGCAGCCGCATAACCAATTAGAGGAGACCTCAGTGCCACAACCCAGCGACAGCTTGGGGCCAGCATTTGAATTCACATTTTTAATGACACATCTGTCAGTACGTCCTCAGAGCTGCTTTCATACTACTAATATGGTAGGAAGGATGCTAAGATTTGTGATCAATGTTGCTGAATAGAATGAAAATATGCAATTTTGTGAGGATGTAGAAACTATATATATGTGTGCATATATATTTTTTTATAAAACTCTGCTGGGCTCTAGTATTTTTTCTCCTTTGAAAATGTGCACTGCTTTCACTGATGTCACTCTTCCTTCTACAGTTTTCCTGAGATGACAATTTGAACCTCCAAAGGCTTGTTTTTCACTTAGTACCATACTGAGTGTTGACAGGAATTTAATCAGGAAAAGGACCTTTCTGAAATATAAGGATTTTAATTTGCTACTATCTCCTCTGAAATGCAGATGATTATTCATTTGTGTAGTATATGTCAAAGTATACAGACTGCACAGAGATGTGTTCTCTCCCTAAAGAGCTTGAAGTCCAAAGAATTTGTTATGCTGATGAAAACCAGGGACACATAGTTTTAGCTGCTATTCAGCAAATAAACTTTACAGGGTATCTTTTAAAGAAAGAAGACTGCAGGACTTAAAATGTGGGCATCTCAGCTGC
>JANZLQ010000022.1:20141525-20182789 GCA_026212715.1 Elanus axillaris | reverse complement strand
CCGGCTGGAACTGGTCCTTGTCTGGCACAGGGCAGCCTGGCCTCCCCTCATGGCCGCCACCCTGCAGCACTCGCTGCTGGCACCTGGGCACCTGTGCCTGGTACACTGCTGCATTGCATAGACTGATTAAAAAAACATGGTGGCAAACTCATCTAACTACTCGTAAGTTTTCAGAGAAATGTCTGCTTATCTTGCAAGAGGGTGCTCCTGGGATTCCTGGTGCTCTCTCATGTTTAAAGGTATGTGCTAAAAAAAAAATAATATCGTTTGAGTTCTACTCTAAAGGTTAAAAAAAAAAATCTTCTTTTTGTTCCACATACTTCTATAAATTTCTGGAATTTAATTTTTTAGGCCTTGTCCTAAAATACTGAAATTTATTTCTTCTTTTTCTGTGAAACAGCAGTTGTTCATACTCTACTCTCAGTTTTCTGTCTGCAGTAGTGCTGCTTAAAATAAGCAGTTGTGGAGTTTGATCTTGTGAACTTTGGAATTGCCATATTTTGGAGTGAATCGACAATACCTCAGCATACTTCACCTCTCCCTCCTTCTGACCGAACCTACATGGGGAGATCTGCATAAGCCCTGAACCATCAGGGCCTATACGCTTGTTGGGGGAGAAGGGAGTGGCTCTTCATTCATCTTAAAAAAAACAAAAGGCAAAAAACCCGAACAAAACCCAGAAACAAAACCCTTATTTAAATTTGTATTTTTTTCCCCATACAAATTTTGGGAAGTCTTAGCTTTCATATTCTATGGCAAAAAAAATTCACTGTCAATCTCCACTTTCTATGAAAACGCATTTACTTTATTCAATTTGAATTTATCAGTTCCATGTTTCGATTAAACAGGCAATCGTAGGAAAAACATTCTGTCTGTTTTTCCAAAACAACATTTGTTACTAAGTCATTTACATTATAAAAATTTTTTTTCTTCTTAGATCATAGAAAGTTCTGTAAACAGTTTGGTCAGTGGAGCAGTATTTATCCATAAATTGCACTTACAGCAACAAAATTGATACTAGTTCAAAATGCCTTGCAGATAGCTGCAGCAATGTCAATCATTTGAAAGTAGGTATCTTTTTATAGAATACTTCTCAGGATGCCTTCTTGAACTTTCCTTTGAATTTTACATAAAATAAATTAGTTCTTCCATCAGCCAGTAAATTAGAAGATTAAAGTGAGTAGCTGTTCAAATCAACATGTTATCATTAGGTACCACAGATACATATTAAAATATGGATATATTAGCTGTCTTTCCTCATCGTTCCCTTATACCTAATCATAAGGCTATCTTAGATGCATGATTTGCAGCTGAGCTGTAACAACGGCATCAGTCTTTTCTGAGTGCTCTAAAGCACAGCTTTAGTTACTCTGGCAATGATGTGATTGAACCAGAAGATAGAAAAAGGCTTAATGAAATAATGTTCTGGTCAGGTAAAGCAGTTCAAGAAAAAGATGTTTCCTTTTGTTCTGGACATTGTTTAATCTTCTGCCACTTAGCTTACATATAGCTTTGTACAGTTAGCTTTGATCAGCTTCAAATGTGAAAGAAAATCCGTGTGTTGGTTTCATATCTCTTTCAGAGTGCTTTCCTGGGGGGTTGAACTGAATTGTTCACAATCTAATTTGAATGTGTTTTCCCCGCATTTGAAAACTACCTATTCTTAACCTTTTTTTCTTTGATGCATTTTTATCTGCAACATGAAGAACCTCTTCTTTAGACATAGTGCTAAAAGAGAGTTTGAGAAACATTTAAAGCAAGGCGAGAGTTCTTACCTACTTTGAACTTACAAGATTTAACTTTTAGGTTTTTGTATCAGCTCTCGTGATTGTTAATATGTCCTGGTTTTGGTTAGAAAGTTGTCATCAACGGGCATTTGTTGTTGTTATTTAACAAGACCATCATATATATAGATCCTCCCTTGTCTTCACAAATACAATATTACAAAAGTATCCAGTGTCTTGTATCCTTGAGCCCAAATAGGAAAAATACCAGATAGGTAAAGAGACTTGAGTCTCTCATTCACCAGTTGCTCATATATAATCTGTTCTTGTGCTTCCCTGTCACACATAGACTTTCTAAAATCCCTGGGACCAAATAACCTTTTCCTAATATTAAGTATTCACAAAATTTCTAGGAACACTTGGGTGTTAACAGGAATGTCGGAGTCACAAGCACAAGTACAGCTGAAATATCCTCTTGAAAATGATTGCTTTGTAGGTGCTTTAGGAGTTGTCATGCAAACACTCTTGAAAGCCTGTCTCGGTAGTAGTGTATAGAGTAATGGATGCTGTTATGCCAGGCAAGACTAGAAAAATGATTTTATTCAGGTGAGATTTGTTTTGCTTGGAGGGAGCAGTTCAGGACAAATAATGAATTGGGGATGTTATTGAGTTCCAAGGTTGGGAGTTTGATTTAATATGTTGTCTTTTCAACTAAAACCAGAAAGGGAATATATGCATTAGAACACATACTTTGTAAAAAAGAAACACTAAAAACTTGAACAGTAGAGCTTTAGCAGAAGAATTTTGATCTCATCTGCAAAGGCAGTTCACAGGGAATAGAAGAAAGGTGGCTTCCAGGTAGCCAGAAATGGATTGGAATCAAGATTTTAGATTCTGCATATAATCAGATAGAAAGTCTATCCATTAACAAATCATTGATTTAAGGTGTTTTGCTCAGTAAAGCTGTTTCGTAGGTAAGGTGTTGGTGGATTACTTGTAAAAAGAGAGCCTGTTTTTACATCAGTAAGAGACTTTTCTTCCACTCTTGTGAGCTGCTCAATATTTTAGACTGACTTTACTGACTGCAATGTGACGTGAGCTTGCTAAGGACTTCAGAAAGTGAAGGGTCTGTGTGTGATCAGAGAAGTGTGATTGTTTTTCCCAGAAGTGTAGGTACAGTTAGTCTTCTTTGTTGAATTGTTATTCTTAAGCACAAAAGGTCTTGCTTTCTAGGCTTATGCTAAGCCTTATGTAATATGCAAGTTTCATGACTGAATATCTATACAAACTGTGCAAGAAAAGCCACAGTCTTTCCTCTTCAGTAGTAGTAAAAGTGGTGGTACAATTGCAAGAGGGAAAAAAAGGATGTAGATCATGGAGTAGATCATTCTTAATATATAAATATGGTGAAACAGCTGTTAATAAAAGCTCCCTAATAAATAGGGTAGAGCAGGCAAAAAGACAATTGTGTTATTTTGTCACTGACTAGAGTTGGATAAGATGTACAGGAATTTCAAATTATCATCATCAAGGTTGAAAGAAATTTATATTGAAACTGAATTGCTCATATAAAAAGCACTGAAATCAATGTGCTTCTGAAAGAAAACCACTGATAATGATTTAAAAAAACATTCTTCATTGAAAAATGCATAAATTTAGTAGCCAAGGTTGATTTTTCAAATATTTACAAAAAGAAGATCCTATGAAAATATTCCTGATTTTTTTCATGCTTCGTGGATTCTTAGTACAACTATGCTTGAATGAATGCTACATCAAGCCACTTCAGCTATGTAAAGGAAAATTCCTAGAAGGCAGCAGTAACTTTAAATTGTATAAAACTCTATGCCACTCTGAAAGCTATCTGTGAGGATATATGAAGCTGTATGTTAGGATGTGTGTACACTGGTAAAATGATTTTTCTGTCTCTGTGCTTGTATCCCAGGCTATATTCAGAGACTTTTGGTCAAGGTTTAGGGTTTAGCCTCTGAAGTAGCTATAGAATGACTGACCAAAAACTGCTGAAGTCACTGAAAAGACTCCTGCTTAAAATTGCACTCAAGTGGGCAAGGACTCATAATCTTGAGTTGAAGCTGATGTCTCAGAGCTTAGAAATATGAAATAGTTTACAGAAAGCTTTCCAGACTTGCTTGTTTTTTAGAATTGTAATCTAGCCACTAACGTATTTTTTTTCTTTTAATTCTTTTTTCTTCTTCAAGGACTCCTCATTCAGAAATGTGTTCCACAGACTGACTTTAATATGTTCAGATAAGAGAACTAATGCATTGTCTCTCTGCAAGGTGATTACCAAAAAAAAAAAAAAGTTACCAGCTGTAATCACAATCCCAATAGCTAAAATACCTAATAATAATCACATTCATCCAGAATTTGGGAAGATTTTAAGGGAGGAAAATGATTGTCGCAAGAACTGCTTATACTTAGTGAAAAATGAGGAAATATTTATCTAGTCTTTAGGTTTGCTTGTGTGTTACTTTTAATAGAGCACTGCGTACAACCTCTCAGCTTTTTGTAACTCAGTTAAATTATTTTGGAAACAACTCAGGAAAGAAATAACATGCGTGTTCCTCCCACAGCTCTACAAATGTATGCCTACCAGTAACACCTGCAACACCTCTGGCTGCAGGACCTAGATATGGATATGTGTGTGTGTGTAAATTAGCTACAAATGGCACACAACACGAGGCCCAGGTACTCCAGATTAGTAATGTATATGCATTTGGGATGGCAGTAAGTAATGCCGGTTGCAATTCTCCACATTTGGATGATTGGAGAAGTGCGCTTTGTCTTTCATAAAGAGTTGAGTGGGATTGTATGCTTTGCTGCTGCTGCTTATCATGTAAATGTTAAAGTTTGCATGTAAACTCTTACAACACGTCTTAGAGTAAGATTCCTGTAGAAGGAAAGTATGATAATATTTTGTCGAAGAACAAATTTTAGTAAGGATTTCTTCAGCTATTGATGGCCCTGACTGAGAATTTGCTTTTATTTAATGTATGTGAACCTAGAATGCCAGGAAGTAACATTTCTTTAAAAATATTTGGTTAAAGAGATTTTGCCTCTAGGGTACAGAATGAAATGGGAAAGTGCTGTTTGTTTACGAGGGTGACACTTGGAATTAAAATCTTGGTTTAACTTGTGTTATTTCACAGTTGGTTGAAAGAATACATTAAGATAGATTCAAATTGGGAATTGGAGTGCTGTACTGCTTCTAGGCTAGCAGAGGTCTAGGTGACTGTACAGGGCAGCATAAAAAACCCTTGCCAAACTTAACTGTTTTCAAATTGTTATACATTATCAGTGTTCAGCTCATGGTGGCTGTGTACAGATATGTAATCAATGACTTTGCACAAAAACTAGCTTTGATCGAGACAATAGTTGAATAAGGGTTCATACTGCTCTACTATTAGTAATTTTAAAGTGTAATATATATTGGCCTATGAACTTATAAAATGTTGTAAACCAAGGAAAGCAGTAGATGGAAATGACAAGTTAGAAGATGTATCTTGCAAGGGATAGCCATTATAAACCAGCTAATATTGTAAAAGCATAGTAAATGTTGTCTGAACTCTGCTCCATTAAAATTAATGGAAATTCGATGATCAAATTCAATGAGGAACATGAGTAAACACTCCTGAAAGCCTTGTCCCTTTAGGTCAGTTCCTTATCTATGTATTGTTTAAATATGTAGGTGCAGTTATGAACTGCCTCAGTAGCTGGGTCTTCTATTTTAACCTAATACACTATTGGACTGAGGCTTGCAAAGCAGTTCATTGATTAAAATTGATGGAAAAAGAGTAGCTAAATTCTCTGCACATTTTGAAAATTTTGGCTTTTGGGTGTTAACTTGCAGTCTTTAATCAGTCCTTAAATAAGTAGAATTCTCACTGGGACTTTTGCTTGAATAAAAACTACACGATTTGATCTTTTGGAAAGAATGGTTTAAAGGAAACTGGTTTCTGCAAGCAGAAGAAAATTTATGCAAGAAATGTTCTAAAGTACACAAGAACAAGCATCTCTTCCCAATTATAAATAGCTACGTGCTTTTTATTGCTTGTGGCAGTGGTTTGGGGGTGAACAAGTATATACTAACAGGTAATCTGAAATGCAAATAAAGAGAAGATAGTTGCTTCAGTTGACATAATACTTCCACGTATTTCTAGATAACTTTTTTGTGTCATAAGCAAATTTTTCTTGCATGTGTCATTACAGTTTCACTTTAATTTTCAGTGACTGCTTCTTGTAGAATAGAGACATTGATTATAGGGTGAAGAATGTAACTAGTGCATATATATATGTATTTATAATTCTGCAAAAAAATTTGTGACTTAAACTAAAATGCAACTGTACTGTTAAGAAAAACTAGTTTACAGGCTTAACAGTAAGTGTGGTGGGTTGACCCTGGTTGGATGCCAGGTGCCAACCAAAGCTGCTCTATCACTCCCCCTACTCAACTGGACAGGGGAGAGAAAATATAATAAAAGGCTTATGGGTTGAGATAAAGACAGGGAGAGATCACTCACCAACTACTGTCACAGGCAAAACAGACTCAGCTTAGAGAAGAAAATAATTTATTACCAATCAAATCAGAATAGAATAATAAAAAATAAACCCAAATCTTAATACACCTTCCCCTCACCCCTCCCTTCTTCCCAGGCTTAACTTTACTCCCAATTTCTCTACCTCCTCCCCCCACAGCAGCGCAGGATGACAGGGAATGGGGGTTAGGGTCAGTTCATCATACGTTGTCTCTGCCGCTCCTTCCTCCTCAGGGGCAGGGCTCCTCACACTCTTCCCCTGCTCCAGTGTGGGGTCCCTCACATGGGAGACAGTTCTCCATGAACTTCTCCAATGTGGGTCCTTCCCACAGGCTACAGTTCTTCACAAACTGCTCCAGCCTGGGTCCCTCCCATGGGCTGCAGTCCTTCAGGCACAGCCTGCTCCAGCACGCGTACCGTACCACAGGGGTCACAAGTCCTGCCAGCAAACCTGCTCCAGCCTGGGCTTCTCTTTCCATGGGTCACAGGTCCTGCCAGGGGCCTGCTCCAGCACAGGCTTCCCATGGGGTCACAGCCTCCTTTGGGCATCCCCCTGCCCCAGCATAGGGTCCTCCCTGGGCTGCAGATGGAGATCTGCTCCCCCATGGACCTCCCTGGGCTGCAGGGGCACAGCCTGCCTCACCAGGGTCTTCCCCACCACGGGCTGCAGGGGAATCTCTGCTCTTGCACCTGGAGCATCTCCTCCCCTCCTTCTGCACTGACCTGGGGGTCTGCACAGTTCTTTCTCTCACACGTTCTCACTCCTCTCTTCTCTGTCCCCAGTTTCTGTTGTGCAGGGTTTCCCCACCCCCACCCCCACCCCCCTTTCTTAATACAGTATTCCAGAGGCACTACCACTGTCACTGATGGGCTCGGCCTTGGCCAGTGGAGTGTCCGTCTTGGAGCCATCTGGCATTGGCTCTGTTGGACACAGGGGAATCTTCTGGCAGCTTCTCACAGAATCATCCCTGTAGCACACACACACACTACCAAAACCTTGCATGCAAACCCAATACAACAAGTAGCATTTTGGCATTTTCTTTTTGACAGTTCAAATGATCACTTATTTATTTTGAAGTGAGACATAGCTAGTATCCAGGTTTTTATTCTTTCAAGCAATAAGCAAAGTATATATAAAAAGAAAAGAAAGACAGTCTGCCGAGATTCAAATTCTTCAAGACAAGATTTCCCCAATTTATTCTTTTTTTAGAGGAGTAGGGGCAATAAAGGTCAAACCCCATCTTGAAGTATGGAGAAGTATATAGGGATACTGTCTTACATAATAAAGTGCTGTACTTAAAATAGATCTAACAGTTTTGTCATTTAAAGCACAGGGAAATTGCATTCCTATAGATTCCAATGCCACAAGTTCCAGAGGTGCACTGATTTCCTTACAGATCCTGTGCACCAATTTTTTTTCATTGATACTTCTGGGGTTGGGCTCTATTTTTGTCAATGATTTGAACTATTGTTAACCTCACTTTTGTTTAGAAATGATTCTCAGTTAAATGTAGTTCTGAGAAGTAAATCACTCAATACTTCCAAAATGACCACTGCCCTTTTGGATTCCTTTAGGACACTGAATGAGGAAAATCTCATAGAAAAATGTTTAAAAAAAAAAAAAAAGAGAGACAGAGCAGGAAACACCTTATTAAACAATATAAGAGTTCCTTATACACACAAATTATAATGTATCATGAGAATGTCTTCTGCAAATGATATGAAACAGAGGACTTCTTGGGAGCCATTGACAGAACCATCAGATTTGGGTTTAGGCACCTAAAATGAACTTTAAGTTGTAGTAATGTGTTGTGAAGACAAAAGCAAATCAAATATTAAAAAGTTAAATTAATAGAACTGGGAAAATGGAAAAAAGTCTGGTATCTTTTCTCTGAATCTGTAATTACATGCACTGTGGAGAAGCCTTGTGTAAAACAGATACATAATCATGGCATTTAAAATGGGGAACTCCTTTGTATAAAGGAAACCACAAGTTCAAATTCTCCCAAATTCTAAAGGTGTCAATACCATTTGTGGAAAAAAGTGAGTTTTTCTCCCAAATTGAACAAATCAAACACGCAGGCTTCAAATATTAATGACCTGGAGTTCTTGAGGATTATATATTCTGCTGTATCTACAATTCTTGCTGTAAGAGGTACTTGTGACGTTCTCAAGTTTAGAATTGAGATGGTATTGGTGTAAAAGCATTTACACTCTCCTGTGTTCTGTTCTGTCTACTGGGACTGCAAAAGCTCCTTGTAAAATGCAGCTGCTGCACTTTGACTTATACCTGCTTGGAGCAAAGACCTCCAGGCTGTCAGGGCCCTGGGTGCCGTGGTGTTGTTGGAAGCCCGTCCCCACCCTCTTACCTTGCTGCTCCTCACCTTGCATGACCTCCCAGCTCAACCTCCATGCTGTAGAGCTAGCAGCTCCATCCTGCTGCCCTCTGGCAAAATGCATGTAGCAGAGTCTTTGAGTCTCTGGTTAACAGGTAATTCTTTGTAGAGTAGTCCTCCAGTATGATCTGCATTACATGGAGTATTTTCAGAGAAATTTTGAAAGAAAGAATAATTGAAGACCTTCATAAAGGAAAGGGGATTAGAAAGCAACATATATTTTTTACAATATAGTTTGTGTAAGACTAACCTGGTATCTTTCTTTCCAAAAAATCCACTCTGAACAAGGGAAATGTGATGAATGCAGTCAGGTTTTTTGTAAAATATTTATTGTTGAATGGAAAATTATTAGTCAAAATGGTAGTGATTTGGGGAACTAACCAAAGAATTGTATGGTGATTAAGGGAAGAACCAGATGGTATTTGTCCTAAGATAGTTTTAAATTTTTCCTGCTGAAAACAGTGGCCAAAGTAGGTATCAGACTTAAAATTTCTAGGGTTCTCCTGACCTGTGGTATGACCCTATTATACTTGTTATGCCTTACATGGTTGATCGATGATATAATGCTGCAACAAGACCAAGGCTAGGTTTAACAGAATTCATTTCCATCTTTACCAAACACTGAAGCTGAGTCTTGATCAAGAGCTATTGAGGAAACTCATGCATTATTTATGTCTGTCTGTACAGAGAATCATTTTCACGATATATTTGTGTATGGGAACCAAAATGATTAATGGAACAGAGCAGTCACCTTATAAGGAAGAGACAAGACTGGAAAAAAGGCAGCTGGAAGATAATAGAACTGAGAGTTGATAAGATCAGTGTTCACAAAATCATGAAGGTCATGGGTAAAATGAATACAGAGCTGTTATTTCCCCAATCCTGCAATGTTTGAGCTACCATGTATTGATGAAACTATTAGGAGTTTGGTTTAAAGCATGGAAGAAAACATTTCTTGGACTTCTGAAATTTATTGCCACAGGAAGATGTGGAGGCATATTCAAATTCATGGACAACAAGACCAAACAGAGATACCAAGTGTATAGGCAGGGGTGTACTTTCTAATATCCTTCATCTAAAAAGATGACAGGGAAGCATAGAAGAAGCATAATACAAAGGCTGGGCTTGTGTGATTTCCCCCAGGTAGCATCTGCTTGTGTCAGTGATGGAGACAGGATGCTGGTCTAGGTGAGACACTGCTCGAACCCAACAGGGATAGCCTTTTGTTCCTGTATTTTTAAGGTTCAGTATATTAGAAATTGTTTACCAATATAGGAAGCCTAGGATTTGGAAGGAGATTTTAATTTCAACTGGATTAATACTTTGTCTTTTGGTAAGCAAAATAATAGGATAGTCTTTCAAGAGGGATGGATGGTTTCAACCTGGCATGTGTGGCAGAAATCCACTATTCAATAATTCTTCAGGAGATTAGATGTGGATTAAGGAAGGAATGATAAGAAATTCTTAGGTAAATTTTGTTACTCTAAATGTGACAGGATGTTGGCAAATCAACAGATATTCTATTCCCACAGGCACAGTTATCCTATGTACAGGCTTGCTGCTTTAGTCTTACTGTCCACAGTACCCCAAAACAGGACTCTTGAGATCCAAAGTACGTTGTAGTTAAGCTAGACTGCGTCTTATGGTAGCTGGTAGTATGAAGGATTATCATGGAAAAGACGTTTTCTAGTAACCAAACAATAGCAAGTATGTAGTTGACATGCAGCAGAACGATAGTGAAGGATGCATCTCAGCCTCAAAGTGGGTTTGTAACAAATGCCTACCTCTTAGGGACCATATGCTATTGCGTAATAGGTAACTGGAGAATTTTGGTTTTCTCATATGACAAGTACCATACAATATAAACTGTTAGAATCTAACTGATGTTTTATAATGGACATCTGTCTCTGGATCCACTGAAATGGTGATATCTCTGAAACAACTGTTCTGGAGAGGATTCTCAACCTATTCAAAAATAAAATTTTCAAAAGTCATGAATGTTTCACTACTAGTAAGTAATTTCTGATTTTGTTAATTTTCTACACAATGCATCTTTATAGTTTGACATCTTGTCCCCAAGTTTCTATGGTCTTTTCTTCTCTATTCTTAACCTAGAGTTCTATAAAAGTGGGGGCCTGTCCAGTCTTGGAGAACGGTAAGCAAAACTATTCAGATGATCATACTTGTCTGCCTTTGCTGCTTTTATTTGCTGTGCTGTAGATTTATCTGTCCCTGAGGCATACTAATTTACAACTCCTTTTTACTAGACCAATAAAGAGGTTTTGTGCTATGGCTTTGGTTTATTATCTGATGCTCTGAAACACTGGGTCAGATAGAACAGTGCTGCATCAACTGGAAATTGAATTGCAGCAGCTTTTTTTTTTTCTTGCTGATATGAGATTTGTCTGATAAATTGAGCAGTTGGTCTTTGTGAACATGCCACATTGTAAAGTGTGTCTGATGCAGATAAGGGGGAAATTCCAGCTTCCTGTGGCTCACTGTATGCCACAGATTTTGGTTTTCTTATTGTTTTCATTTTTTAATAAAAGAGGTGGGTCTCTGTCATTAAAAAGTGTGTGAAGATAAAAAATTCATAACAAAAGAAAAAGCTGGTGGAACTGCAGTGGCAAATATATTTAAATAAGTAGATTGTTAGACTTTGATCAATGTGAGCTACAGAGGTGATCCTCTGTGGTGGGAGCTTAAGACTCTAATGCATTTTATTTACAGAATAAATAAGCAGCCTGAGGTTCTGTTTTCTTTATCCACCTTTTTCCCAAAGGGCTTAAGACTCCTTTTTATGTAATGGTGTTCAGGTGCACCCAGAATATTTTTCATCTGTGTTTCAAAGCTGTGTTAGAAAGATTTCAGATCTTGAATTGGTGATTCTGGTTTAGAGTAAAATCTGAAAGTATTGCTGGGACCAGAGAACAACTGACACCTGATAGCATGTAGCTGAGTCCGATGAATATTGAATCCCTTGTGTTTAAGACCCCAGGCTGCAAAAAGCAGACAATCCAGCAGAAGCCCTGTATTTTTTCCTAGCAAAGGAGCTCTGAGAAAATAGTGGGAAGGTTTTTAGAAAATATGCTAACAGAAACTAAATCCTGTAATAGAGTAATTAATAGGGTAATAAGGGGCTAAATCCTTGGGGTGCCTGGTGTTCTATAAGAAAAATTGTTCTGGTTTCTAGCAAAGAATTGTAGAAATGGTCAGAAATGTGAGAGAATTCAGGAACTGTATCACAGAGCAGAGAAAGGGCATAAAAGACTTTCCTGGACACTGGCAAGGGCTACATAAGACATCTGTAGGTCTTCTTAGAAACATCCAAGAACTTAAGAATGTGAGAAGAAATGTGTAAGGCAAGCAAACCCAAAATAGTGGCTGAAGATCTGTTTTGAGACCACTAGCATTCTTGGACTCTCTTTTGTGACATGGTATGGGGTGTAATTTCTCTGACTATTCTGTAACATATCTGTTTATAGCATTTTGTAATTTTCTGTAATTATTCTGTA
This sequence comes from Elanus axillaris, assembly GCA_026212715.1. Lineage (NCBI taxonomy): Eukaryota > Metazoa > Chordata > Aves > Accipitriformes > Accipitridae > Elanus > Elanus axillaris. The sequence continues at coordinate 20,170,601 of JANZLQ010000022.1, read as the reverse complement.
ATTCTTCTCCTCTGATATGTGGTCTAACTAAATAGAGGGCTATGAAAAGATGGGTCGCTATAAGGGAGGAGTGGTTAACATATGGAGAGCTTGCTGATTTACAGAAAGGTGGTAGTGTGGACACTGGATAGTAGTGGATCCACAGTTCTAGAAGCCATCACTGAGCCACAAAGACTTGTTTGGTTAAAAAAAAACTTGTTGTACATGTTGCTTGGTTCTTCAAGAAAAAAAAAAGCCACTGGTTGACAACTGCAATTCCTTATATGTCATACCTATTTCCCATTAAGAAATAATGTTTCATATAGCCTGCTACTTCAGGCTAGAGTGCCTTCAAAAAGCAGAATTATTTCCTGCAGCTGCATTATGGATGTTGAAAATTGTGTGGTTCTGTGACTGCCAGTCACAGTAGAGGCTCTGTAGAGATCAATAACTGGTATGACAAATTATGTTTTCATGCTGGAAAACAGAGGCTTCATAGGCAATTAAAAAATAAAAAAGCTTTTCAGAAATCAGGAAAGTTTTATAACTTTTTTTACATTTTAATTAAATAATTCATTTAACTCTGTTAAGATTTGAGTTGCAAATTCTTATCTGTGTGTGCTCTTTGGTCAATATTCATGTTTTGTTCTTTCTATTTTTCATGTTATTGAATTGAAGCACTTTTCTGAACAGTGCCCTGCCAGCAAGGCTTTGTATCAAACTTCCATTTCTATATTAAGGTAATCGGTACATGGGAGGGATTTGTGACTGAAGGAAATGAATTTCAGGAGTCAGTGAACTTCCTTTGTGTTACGTTCTGCTCTGAATAAAATAATATCAGTATGACAGGATTAGGTATGATTCCAGAGGGTGGTGTTTTGGCCATTAATTCCAGGAGTTAGGTTGGGATTCCAGTTCTTGCTCCAATGGTTCTTTTGCATTTTATTAAATTGTAAGGTAATACAAACTGCTCACAGGTGCTGGAACAAGGAGGAGAGCTGGGCCTGTGCTCTCATGTGAGTGATTTGCTTAGTCCTGTTTAGCCCTTACACTAGCACCCAGTAAATATTTAGTGATTACATGTATGTCAGAGCTATTTTAAAGAGGATTAGGAGCACCTCTGTGGTTTGGGGGGGGAAATATGTGTCTGAATCTTCCACAGAGTTGCCCAAAGGAGGGTGTAAGGACCTCTTTCCTTGAGACACTCAAAATATAAGGGGACAAGGCCCTAAGCAAGCTGACATCCTTGAAGTTAGCCCTGCTCTGAGGAGGAGGTTGGGTTAAGCAAAAGCATAAATTATGCTATGATTTTATAATTTCATAACAATTTAATAAATCTCATAAACATCTATGAGGTTTCTGTTTGCTGCTTTTTGGGACTCCTCTCCATAAGAACTAAAATCCTCCAAGCCTTCATGTTTGCAGATTACTAATTCAAGTCTGGATGCTATTCTGCTATTCCTGGGATCAAGTACCAAAGTTCTCTTGTGTATCCCAAATGCTTGAACATGTGACTTTTAGACAAGAAAACAATACTTAGGTGCTTTCCCACTATTTCAGAGGAATGGCTTGTATGATTAAAAGGAAATCCTGTAGCACATGGGCATATTTTTAAAATTAAAGAGACTTATGAAAAAAAGAAGAGTTAGGACACCCAGAAAAAATAAAGCCTTGGGGCAAAGCAATCCATTATGACATCCTTCAGTAAAAGTATTCCTTTGAAGTTAATTTTCATGGAAATGTTGGTTAAGGTTGCATGTTCTTCCATAGGGGTAGGATATGACTGTATGTTACTAAACAGGTCAAAATATTCATTCCCAAAGTCATTTTTTTTGCAGAAAGTAATGTAATTACATGCTGTCCAGAGAGGAAAAGTGAGTATGTAGTGCACATGCCGAGAAATACACATGTTTATCAAGATGTCAGGTGTTCCTTGGTGCTGAGCATCTGTCATCCTGAGAATGTTCTATTCTAGTGCATTTTAATGAGCAATGCTGAAGCTGTGAATGGTCTGTCAGCACTTTTATTAGGCACCTTATTATTACAGAGTTTATAGCTTGGCTGTAAAACCTTGCTGTAGGCTAAAACTAGTTAACTAATACTTTCAGAGCAATGTTTTGTGCCAAATTTAATTCAGATAGCTTTAGGCATTTTTCCATGTTCATATCAGAAGGCAATACTCAAGTTCTGATCGAAATCTTTTGAAGAAGGGCAAGGCAAAATACAAATGGCCTAGACCTGCAGCTTTACTTATAGTAGACAGTAAGATGGTCTAGTACTGTAGAATGTACGCTTCATGTAATAACGATATACAGTGACTGTAGCGGTGGGGCTCAGTGTTTCAGGGTAGAAGATAAAGTCCTTAATGAAACAGAATCCTGTTTTGCCTGAGTAGGGTCTTCAGAACAGGAGCTACCCTGAGGCTGGCTGTGAAAACTGTAAGTGACTGACAGAAATAGATGACATTATTTAAAATGAAAACTATTAATTTAAAATGCTGCTGAAAAGTCATGTTACTTTTTCTGTGCTGTACCCAGTGAATAGCTCAGCAGATCATGGAACTTCCAGGGCTCTCTGTTTTCCCTTTGTTCATGGAACAAATGCACTCATTTCATATATCAGCAATCACAGTTTGCTACAGCTGTTCTACCAAGTCAAAGCATATACTTTTCAGGAGGAGGTGACAAAAAGTAGTACATAATTTTGTTGTCACTTCAAGACCTTGGACATAGAAGTGTATTACTTTTTAACTTTACAAAGATTGTTGACAGGGAAGTTGCATAAACCTGTAGCTAAAGGATTTGAGCTTTAAAAAAAAAGTATAGTAAGTTCTGTGAAAACATAATGAGTGGTTGTTTTATTTCAGTACAGCATGAAAGAGGCAGATTGCCACATGCAGTACATGTAGCTTCAGTAATTCTCACAAAGTCTTTCATCAGCTGCCAGTCCCAGGCAAGTTCCTGAGGGTGAAAAATTTTCCCATGTTCTTGTCAGTAGTGCTGTGTCTGGAGAAACTTTTCTGAACTGATTGGCAATGCCTAACTGAACAAGCGTGCTGAGAAAATCTGTTTGGATAAAAAAACTTTGCCATGTAGCACTGTCACTCTGACCACAAGTCTCAGACTGTGTGGTCTATTGGATGTCAATGGACACAGCTGCATAGTAAGTTGAAGCTAAATGTGGACAGATTTTATGAACTCAGTTTTTTTTTGTTTTCATAAGATTTGGTCCCTTAATGTATGGAATTCAAGGAAGAATGTCAGAGCCAAAGGAGTTCCTCCTTTGTACCTCTCTTTCGTTTACCTTTCTTCTTCATTGCTTCATCTGTGTACCAGCTAAGGCAGCTGAGAGGTACCAATTCTAATGCAAACCAGATACACGAGTCACCTTGCAAACAGATTCAGGCAGCTTCTCTGGAAACCCAACTTCTGTGGAACACAAATTATATAAAAATCCAACTAATCCAATTTTCTACCAAAAGCTAATTTGTAAGTTTTTACAGGTTAGATTTTTTTTTATTAGCAGTGATTGAATATTTAAGGTGGAACCCAATTGCCTCAACTCAGTCAAGAGTTTAATTCTGAAAATGTGGGTGTAATTAACTTCATCAAGCTATTAATGTTTTATTAAGTATTACAGCTGTGCTAAATGTTGGACAATGTAGGATTATCTTCAGTTCTTCCACTCCATTACAATGGAGAGTCCTCTTTGTGGTGGTTTTCAGTTTGAGCCACAGGTTATTCCTGTTATTGAGCTTTCAGTAGACTTATTGGGAAAGTGGATTTAAAGGTTTTGAAAGATCATTTGGTCTTCTCTGCAAAAATTAGAAAGATGATGCCCAAGTTTTGAGAACCCCTCTAAAGTAAAGCAACTGCCACTTACAATTTAAAATATAGCTTTCCCCCTGTCCTGCTAAAAAAACTTGGTTATCAAACATCCAAGGCAGCTGCACTTGCCTTCAAGTGTGTGCTTCAGGGTACTCATGCACTGAAAATCTAATGAGTTGTAGCTGAATTGCATGGATTGAAGGAGTTTCATCTATAAGACAATGAGATTTTATGCTATATGGATATGTGGAAACATATGGAATTTTTTTTGTTCTGCAGAACTTAATATTTTTTTTCAGTAATTTTTTCACGTAGGGTTATTTCTAGAGAAGAGACAGTTCTAAAATTTGTTTCGTTGCCTGTCTTTGCAGAAGCGCTATGCATAAAGTGAGTTGCTGCTTTTTTCTGTACATATTTATGGTTTCACTTATATCTAACAAAACAAATATGAAGATAGCAGAGACAAAGATTGACTCACTCCACAAACTTCAGGTACAGACAACTAGAGATAAAAGATACTAGCATCTCAGGATGTAATTTAGTCTACAGCATTAACCGAGGCTTTTATAAAGTTCAAACCGTGACTCAACACTGAGTTTCTTACCAAATGCTGAAGGTCTAAGCTGTTTTGGCCTGGGCTTTTTACTGAAAGTCATCTCTGTAGTGTTCATAAGTGGACAAGATTTTGCCTGAGCTGTTGAGCTACATGATGCTGATCTAATAAGTGTACCTTTCTGAACTGGAGCACTGGGTACCTCTAATCTTTCTAAGAAACCCGCACACATGGCAGTGTGTGCTGCAGCCTCATGGAAGCTGATTGTCTCCTCAGCTACTGATTAAACAGAGTATATGAAGTCCAGATGTCTCTCAGAACAGCCACTGATTTATCTCTTTACCTGGAAAACAGTTTTTCAAACTTGAGGAAACATTATTATTTTTGAGCATTTTAACACTTTTCTGTCTTTGAAGGAAACTAGTCAACAGTTTTGAAAGTGTAGGGGCTAAAAGAGGGAGGCTGGCATACAGGATGGTCGCATTATCTTTGCTTCCTTAGGCAATCAGGCTAAAAATGGACAGGGAGATCTAGACTAATGCTGAGTTTGATTATCTATCTCAAAGCCCAACTTTACGTGGAAGTGCTTTGATGAATTTTTAAACAGATTCACAGAAATTTAGGGGAAGCATTTGTACTGTCAGTTACTTCAAAATAGTAGTTCTTAATTAGTGCCTAGTCTTTGTTCTTCGATTCATTGTTCTTAGTGGTTGTACTGTAAATCCAAATGCTAACTTTTCATAATTACATGCTTGTTTCAGACATGATGACGGAATAGAAGAAAATTAAAGTAGATGTTTAAAGAATATGTATAATCATGAAATATGTATATATCCAGATAAATGCTTTAGTCTTGATGTTAAAGACATTGAGATAAAATAAATTTTGCTGTTGATTTAAATAAATTGTTGAGGCATTGGCTGAATACCTTATTTACATCATTGCAGAACCTCACCATGTCTGTCTTGATTTTATGGATGTGCAGAAACAAATTCTGTGCCTGAGAGAAATTCTTCAGGTGGGGTCATGTGAGGAAGAAGGTAAAAATGACATTCTGTTCGATATATACCCCAGTGGCTGCTAAGGACAGTTAGTCAGAGGAAATCTGAAAGAAAATTGATGAGAATACTAAAACAGAAAAAGGTGCCAAAGAGAGGTTTTATGTACGTGTTGGTTAGACTGTGAGAAAGGGAAAGAAGAGACAGTGGTCGATGAGCAAAACATGAGTTTTCCTAATTTCAGGTTATGACAGTTTTGCTAGTATCTATGCTGACTGTTTGAAAGGGTACAGGATTCATTTGTAGTTCTAAACTTCTAGTATTCTTTATTGTTAGCTTATGTTTTATCTTTAATATCTGTATTATACAGGTATACACTTTGCTAACAGTCTGAAATATGCCTGTCCTGCCAAAGTATTGTTAAATAAGCCCTATAAATAGTGATGATTAGACTATTCCTCTTTTTATAGTTCAAAAGCAGAAAGAACCATTAGGTTTATCTAATATGACTTTTTACATATCACAGTTCATTACATTTCATCCAGATATCCCATCTTACAGATGCAGATTTCAGTAAACAAGTAAATTAAGCCAATTAATCTGGGAGATTTTACTTTGTACAAGACACTGAATAGCAGGGATCAAGATGTGTTTACTGTCAAGTATCTGCAGCAGCCAAAAAATGGGAGTGAGGTATGCCTAGGTGATATCATTTGCCTTTTGATGTATATTTCTGTTACATTACTGTTTCCTCTTAATCTAGGCTCTTTATTAAAGAGGGTACTCGACAGCTGGAACTGTTCTTATATTTTTGTTATGAATAATCATATCTTGAAACAATAATGCAAGTCTCCAAAGGGAAGAATAGGGATGATTCTTTGACTCTTTACCCATCTTATGGCTTGGAGCCTGTTCTTGCCCCTTTAATTTTTTAATCAAGAATTTTTGAATTTAAGTAGTTCTATACCACTTTCTTGTAACTCCCTTCTTCCTTGGGTCTTTAACACAGTTGCAACTGGCATTTTCTCCTTGGTCTTGGCTTTTGCTTGTGTTTACTTTGGGAGATAGTGTAATAGTACTTAGCTGCATTCTCTTTGTCTCAATTCCCCTCATTCTCCTAAATGATTGAAGGAACTGCCTGTTGTAGTGGTGATGCCATGAAACGATGCAGTACTGTGAAGGGAGAGTGCAGTATGTGACATTGACTATAATCATAAGGCAGAAGATCATCAGGAGAAATGAAAGAGGGCCTCAAGCTGCAGGTTTACATTCAAATCTACATTTGATTAAGGTTTGGTGGCAGTAAGAAGGCCCTTGGTTCAATTCTATTTTTAAGACTTAAAATTTCATAAGTTATTCTTCCTAATGGTTAAGTAGAAATTACAACATGCTGATATTTGTTGTTCCTGAGTAGCAGCATTATCTTTGTTTCAGCAGAGGCAAGCAAGCTGAGGGAAAATAATAATAGTCAAATAATTGGATTTATGAGAGAGTTAACTTGTCCATTTCTGCTGCTTTCTGAATGCCTGTAGCTCGAGAAAGTCTGATTCACTGGTTACAACAACCTCATATCTCACTGAGCTACTCTGGGTTTTAAGAAGAAAGGGGAATGGTGTGATAATACAGTCCACCTCTGTGGCATCATATGCTTCTTATTTCAGGAACTATCTATGTCATATGAACAGTGCTAACCTTACTAAATAGGTGTTGAGCCATTTCCCTGCACACTAACAGACAATTATTAATTTTGACCATCTTTTTTCTGCTGGTTTACTAGTAGAATGTTCTCAGTCTGGTGCATATTGGATGAAATTTAGGAATTTAAAAGTCCCTTAAATTACCTTAGGTTCATGACTTTAAATACTTTTAATTTTTAAATACTTTAAAGTACTTTTGACAACTGACAGATAGCTTTACAATTTACAAGAAAAAAACCATCACACTATGAGGAAACATTAAAGGGTTTATTTTTTAATGTTAAAAATAAGTCCCATTATCATTCCTTTGAATTACAGTAAGCACTTTACAGAAAACTAATTTGTGAAAATAGAGAAAAATATGCACGTCTGAGGATATATTTTAAATATCATATAGCAAGTAGATGTGTATACCATCACTGCATTTATTCTCTTTAGCCGTATGTTTTTATGTCCCCATTCTGTCAGTCTGCAGTTTTAAACAAACAGTTCCAAATGTCACTGATATTTTTGCTTAAAAGACAGAATCTGTAACCCTTCAGAGATTATATTAATAGCTGCAGAAGTTTGTTACACACAATATTTCAGCATTTTCCTTATATGCCATTTTAGGAGCACTAAATCGGTTAATCCTTAACCTTTCTCTTCTTACTAAAGGGCATTGTTAAATTAAATGTTGCATTATTAATAAGCATTGTTTAAAATGGAACCTAGCAAAGATAATGCTATATATAATCTATTACAAAGAATAAGCTGCATTTAATTTCTCTGTCCACCTGTTCTGGTACTATAGTGCTTCCCTGTTTATTGTTTACATGACTGATTATTTTAGCTTGATTTTTGACTATCTGTTTGCTTATTCCTTTGCCTGTGTATGCATATGCAAATATGCTTCCTGCACTGTTGCACTCAAAAGGCAATATGAGGCTCTTAGCTTTATTTCCCGTCACTATTAAAATACCTGCCTAGCTAGGTTTCTCAGTTTTCCCCAGGCTTGGGGTAAAAAGGAGAGAAGTCTTGAATGAGATAAAAGTGGGCTATGGCAAAAGGAGATGTTGCTTTTGTTTCTTCATTAAAACGTCAACTCATGAAGTGTGCAAAGTTGTACATCAATACCTTCCAAGACCAGCAGTATGACTAGGGTCACATTTAACCCTAGGCGCATCCATTATGTCTCATGGCAGTTAGCATATCCATTTCTTTCCTCTGATTTCAGTAGAGAGGTTCTTCAATATATGCATAGAGCAAATTCTTTCTGTCTGCATGTGCAGGTTCTGTGATACTTATGGATTTTATTAATGTTCCTGAGTGGAGAAGTTGGCTATAATGGCTGGTTGAGATCCTTAGCTGTATTTTTAATTTAGATTGTCCCAATTTCTGAGATGAAAAAATTCAACTGTAAGCTAAATGCTGTTTAAAGCATCAAAGACCAAAAAAAGTGCTCAACATTTTTACCACTATAACTATTTTTGTTTCATAAAGAAATCCAGTAGGTATCTTTAGTTTTCATTACATACATTAAAGCATAATGATCAAGGAACATTATTAGCATATCCAAATATACTTTTCCAATCCCCTATATTTTGGGTGGGTCATTTTGAGGAGGGAATGCTGAGTAAACTTTCCCTGTTCTTTAGCATTGCGTGGGTCTCTTTTTTAGTCATTGCTGGAGCTTTGTGGTGGCAAGCCAGATGGATCTTTGGCCACGTTATGTCATAGTGCAGAAGTTTGGACAGAAGTGCTTTATCATCATATCAGTACTTTGCATCTACAGAGTTTTGCATCTACTTCTTTTTCTGTTATTGAAACATTGGCATGCATGATATTTTTTTAGCTTAGCTTCTTTCAGAAGAGGAATCCTGTCTCTCTAGCAAGATTGTAACTGAAAGGGTACTACGTGGAACACTAGCAATTTATGTGGCCTCATGAGAATTTATATTTGGTCTTATCTGATAGTTTTATTCATCTTGTAAAATGATTGGTTTCATATCACAGTGGCGTGTACAATAAGGTAACAATTATTATCTTCTCATCCTTTTGGTGTACAAATTTATACATTGAATACTTCCATGTATTTTGTAGACTGATCTGGGCAATTGAAGAAGTTGCTCAACACTGCAAATGTCTTCTTAATTACACAGCTCCCAAGAGCTACTGGTTTTGCACCTGAGATGGGTAAGTGTTCTGAGTTCTGAAAAGTCTGCTTGCCTGGACATTAACCTACATGTTCAGTTCTCATTTTCCAGAAAACATTCTATGGCTTGCACCTTTTGGACTCAGTCAATGACCATTGCACATAAACAGGAGATACAAGATGTTGTAAAACCAAGTCAGTTTATTTTGTAAATGAAGCACACTGATGCCTTTGTGGAGATACAGAGCAAAAGCATTTTTAAAAAAACTTAAAAACAACAAAAAAGAAAAGAAGAAGAACACTGCTTGTAAGGCTTTTGATCTTTTTTTGAAATAACACAACATATGCTTGAACAGATTTCAGATAGCTGTTCATGTGTGTGAATGCTTTGAAAAGGTAAAATGTTGCATAGCTAAAACACAATAAAAAGGTTTTTCTGTTTAATATTTAAATGTTCAGTGAAAATCTAGGATGTACTGCAATACTCCTTGACTCTCCCCTAATACATAGTTCTGAATCCACATTATACAGATCGTCTTTTAGAAACATTTATAAATAGATCAGTGATTAGTGATAAAGCTGATGACATGGTGATTCAGCCTTTTCTTTAGAGCTGTGGCTGGAGGTAATTGATAATATGAGTGTGGGCGTACAGCGATGGGCTAACAATGCCAACATTTCAAGTATAAGATGTGGAGTTGCAGTGAGTCTGTCACTCCTGTGTTAGCCCTCATGCAGTGCCCCACTGCTGGTGCTCCAGGGAAGGGGAGAGTGGGTATGTGCCTTGTCTGCTGTGCTCCAGTCTGAAAAACTGGAGTAGATTTGCTGGTGAGAAGGGTGTGATTGGCTCAATACTGGGGAATATTTGAAGGCACTCTGAATCAATTGCTGTATTGTAGGCACTGGCTTAGTTCATTGTCTAGTGATGAGTCTGATTTGAAGGCATTACATTTCAAAATATGTTACTAAATATTTTGGGGGGAAGCTGTTAAGAATCTGTCTCTATACTAATGTTTATATTTTAAATTAGCTAACTTACTAGTGTTCAGGATGATACATTTCTGCCTCCAGATTTCTAAAGTCTTTTCACATGCTTGTGTAATGTCTAGCAATAGTAGCAGATATTACCCATAAGTAAACACAAAGGAACAGACTAGTGTGTTTGTATTAGGCTCTAATTTGGAAATTTTTCTTCTCACTGTCACATCATGGACACTGGAGCTGAACAGGAATTTTCTGTTTTGACTGGAAGCTGTTGATTCATTTCAAACAAACAAACAAAAAGTTTGGCATAACTGCAGCCATTCATTCTTGTAAAGCAGAATTTTAGATCAAAATAAGGGAAGGTATCATAATACATTCCCTCATCCCACAAAACTTACAGTAGGCTAGGGGATAATATGGTTCACTGAGATTTGGATATTCCAGTGCAAGAGACTGCTTCTTCCTATTCTAAGCTGAATTGAAGCTCTTAAACCTCAGGTTCCTGAGTACTCTAAACAAAATTATCTCAGCTTTGAGAATGTGGGTGGTCATTCTCTTAACAGCTTTTGGCTAAAACCCTTAAAATATCAACTTGACTTAAATACAACATCTCAGATATTTGCATAAGGCAGGAAAACTATTTCCCTTTCCATCTCATCCTTAGTGTTTCTGTATTATATCTAGCAGCATTTTGCTCTTTATGTCCATCTGTCCAAATTTGTTTGAAAGAAGAACCTTTGTGTTCAATGGTTTGACCTTGAGCTTTTTAGAAGTAAATGACATGATCATTGTAGCTCTAATCTCTTCCATCTCTGTCAATCAATTCCCTTGATTAAATGATGAACTATTTTCTTTTGTACTAAGCCATACTTAGTACTTGCCTTTTGTACTTCCATATTTTGCATTGGAATCTCCAGGTGCAATAATTAAAGACTTGTTTTTTTCTTTTTTCCAGCTTTGATTTTTATTCCTGTACTGATTTTTGATCAGGAGAATGCTTTTGAATTTCTCAGTTGTCCCGACTCTACTAAGCTTTGGTTCATAATATGAGGCAGGCTCAGAGTGCTTGACATGGATTAGTTTTGGATGAAGTTGACTGGAAAATACATTCTAGTAACAAGTCTAATGCACTCCAACCAATGGCTGGGTGTTCAGCCCCCAGGACCAGACCCCAGCTTGTCCAAAGTAAAAGCCTCAAAACATGTGTAAAGTGGACATCGGGTCATTAGCATTAATTATTTTGCTCTACAGTTCTGTTCCAGTTTTATTTTACTACTTGCCAGTTAAGGTATAGCTGTAGACAAACATGGGGTGTGTTGCATTCTCTTATGTTTTCTCACTTTCTGGAAGCTAATGTGTTCTTTAATGACCTTTTTTTCCCCCTTTTCAGTAGCTGTGCTGTGCAGACAATAAGTAAGTCATTTACAGTACGGTACAACTTGTCGATAGAATTATAGTGGATTTTATATGCATGTTTCTGTACATGGTATAAAATACATAAGCAATTAAAATAAATCTTGAGGGGAAATGACATTAAAATTCCATAAAACAACATAGGAAACCACAGATTCCAGCACTGATTTTTTACTTTGGATGATGCTGAGACATCAGGTTCCTGAGAATGTTCTCCACTTCATTAATTGTCTTGATACTTTCAGCAAATTTCTTGTCTTTTCTAAATTCTGATGTGGGTTTATACTATTTAATTCTTAAAATTCTTTATCATTAATTCTTCTCTTTGGGGAAATCTATTATAAGCATATTCTAAAGAATAATGAGTGCCACACACCCAAGTATGATCCAAAGCCCACTGAAGCCAAGGGTGGAGATTACTTTCAATTTTAAGGAGTATTGGAACATATTGCATTTATTTATCACATTTTAAATATATGGATAACAGTTATTGCTTATGTTACAATCCTCAGGTATGCATGCTTATCGCCCAGAAGTCTATGACATATTACACTGCAGTTATTCTGCAGAAATATCTTTTATGGTGAGTTTGCTCAGAATTCCCATTTTCAGTTTAAAAACACGGGACTATTTTGTGAAAATTATTTTGCCTTACAGATTTTGTTACAAAACACTGTAATCATTAAAAAAGCCTGATGGAAAAAGTGTTAGTATAACGTGAGTTTTTGGTTTTAAAGGTGGTTTCAAATGTATATATGATGTGAATTTGGGGTTTCTTCTTGGTTATAATTATTTATTTTGGTTCATCTGAGTTTAAACTTTCAGCTGATATTGCACTTTCTTAGGTTCAATACCTGCACACATGGAGGCACAGCCTCCCATCACATTTGTGTAGATAAGATTAGCAAAAAGAGAGAAAAACATTACATCTTTCTGATGAGAAGTAAAGCACAAAGCTTGCATTCTTAATCCAGAGTTACACAGAGCTCATTGTGGGAAGAGTACATTATTGAATCTGTGTGTTCAGTACAGACGCATGGAAAGATGATATTTTTATGGGTGCATAAATATGTTTGGTGATGGTTATTCCACAATTCTGGTGATGTTGATACAGTACTCATTGTTTTCTCAGATTTCGCATCAAATGTGTTGTTCCTGTTCTTGAAATAAAAATTCTTTGAAGTCTATTGTTTATGAAATGGAAAGAAATAAAACTTTGAAATAATCCTAACCAGCTAACCTTTTTTTTAAACAGATACACAACCTATGTTATGCCTATGAAGTGTTTCTTAGCATCCCATAGAGTACCATCCAAACACTGAAAATTCAAAGCAAACACTATGCATTCAACTATCCATTAATGCATCCAAGGACTCAAATTCTTTCTTAACTGAAAATTGTAAGAAAATCTATTGACACCAGTGAAGCAAGTATTTCCTGCAATTCCTTCTCAAAATTCTATCATTTTGAGATTTAATATTCCAATTAGGAATGATTTATCTTAGTCATTTAAGTCCAGCCATCAGCATTAAATATGTTTAAGCCTTGTTCTCAGCTTATCTACTCTATCTTTCTTGCTAGCATTGAATAACAGTGTAAGACTTCATTCTAAACAACTCCTGTCTGCCTCCTTATTTTTAAAGCAAACATATTACTAAATTGTTATTTCCCTTCTTGCAAGTAAAAATGTCTATAGCCTCTTTTTGAATTGTCTTCCTATAAGTTTCTATAAATTTACTGTAGTAAAGAGGTATTAGAGATACATAGTAATGTTTTGAAAACAGGTTTTCTATTTCCATGGTATTTGTAGTTCGGCCTACAACAATAATGCATAATGTAAGGAGAATGGAAGAGTAAAAAGAGAAAATAAATAGTTTAGTTGTAAACAAATAATTCTGATGAATTTAATTACTTTGTTTTAGTTTTTCTTATTTCATGAATGGAAGCATAGTATTTACAACAATCAATTAAAAAAGGAATTTTTTAATACATTAAAGTACAAAGTTTTTGTTAGTGAAAAGAAGTAATTTCAAAGGCAATGGAACCAGTGTACTTGCAAATAATCCAAGATGTCATCAGTCATAAAGTTCTGCCCACATGTATGCTTAACAAACGTCATGTTCTCAGGTTAATGAGCTACACAGCAACGAGTGAGATTTGCAGTGCTGCTTCTTAAGATTTCGTTACATTTATGGCTGTTTCAGATCAAACCCTATTATAAAATATGTAATAAATTAGCTAGGTTTCAATTAAGTTTCTATTTTTTTTTTATATCTGAAAATATTGAATTTTGAAGGTTCAATATGCAAGCAAAAAGCCAGTATAACCTAAGTGTTAGTGAACTTTGTTTTCAGGAGCCACTGTTTCCTTTTGTCTTTGAGTTCAGTGGAACTAACAGAAATGAGAAACAACTTCAGACTACAGTAGCTCTTCAGGATTCATAGTTCACTCCTAATCCTCCTCCTTGTCCATTCCAGGTAACTACCACCTTCTGCCATTTTACTTTCAGAAATGGTTCCAGACTATCTATAAGAAGCTGCTTAGCCTTTCTCGTTTTTAGGATTTATTTTTTTGTGACAACTTTTGGATTTATCTGGGACACTTTCTAAGTTTAATGCACACACTTGAAAACATATGATGTTTACTTACTGCCATGTGAATGTCATGGACAACACTGGTAGAAGTTAGTTTATTTATTAGTATATCAAACCCACTGACCTTTAAAGACATAAAATGCTGTCCCAGTTGTTTGAACTAAGTGGCCAATTTTCCAATTTGAAAAGTCCTATTCAAGTTGGTGTCTGCTTTCACTCTAATTGATTTATTGGCATTTGCTCAGAATCACTTGTAAACTAATGCCTTTGTTTCTCAAACATTTGTTTTTATCAATAGTTCATCTGCATCTGAGAAGACTCTTTCCTGGATCTCTTTCATGTCCATTTGGTTTTATAAGTATTCCTCTCAAGGTCTCATGAAATCTCCTTTGATATTTTATTATGCATTTGCAGGTGTCTCTTTTACAACTAATTTCCTCAAGCTTTCCTATTAAAAGAAAAACCCAACTTAAATCATATGGGTGAGTATATGAAGCACACAACTGATGTACCAAATCAAATGCCCCAAATTACTTTCATTCTAAGATAAGAAAGAAAGAATGATGTTAAAGGTACATTTTGAGAGGAAAGAAGGGCAGGGCATGTTTTCCTCTGTATATGATTGAAAAGGCTAGAAGATTAAGTGAATTTGTTCAAGGAGAATAAATCCCTAACCATGGGGTAGGTGCTGACTTTTCAATGACATTTCAGAAGCATTCAGAACTCTTCTGTTCTCCTTCCTCAAACATTATTTTCATGTGACATGTTTTCACTTTGGTGTATAGGAAATTACGTGCCAAAAGAGAAGAAACAGCTTTTTGCTTACTATGCAATGTATTTAGGAAAGCTTTAGAGCTCACTTTTGTCATTATTTTTCTTTTACGCTAGGGGTGAAGTTCAAGGAGTATAGCAGCTTGACACCTAAGGCAGTACTACCCAAACTAATAAAGCAACAAGCTTTTGGAAAGGAGAAAAATGTTACTGTTTTAAATCCTTGAACTCGGTACCTAATTGGTTTCAGCACATATCATTTTTCAGAAGGATTATATTTGCTCAAGATCTAGTATCCCATTTCTTCATTTAGTATGTAACAATGCACAGTTGGTAACTTCCAATAAGACATGGAACCAAAGCAAAGAAACTATAAAAATTGTATATAAAGACATTGCCTGTACAGTGGTACACGGGAAACAAAATCCATACATTTGCAGCCTTGTATTGTTCAGAGGTTGGCTTATATGTTTTATTTGGACTGACCTCAAACTGTGGAATCTGTTGATAAGGGTGTGTTTTAGACATTGATTTCTAGTGGCTTTCTAATGTTCTTCTGCAGCTGAAAGTGAATTAGAATGGCAGCTAGAAGGAAATTGCCTCTATTTTCCAGCCTTTTCTCAAGTCTTCGTAATG
This sequence comes from Elanus axillaris, assembly GCA_026212715.1. NCBI lineage: Eukaryota > Metazoa > Chordata > Aves > Accipitriformes > Accipitridae > Elanus > Elanus axillaris. Next base: position 20,155,015 of record JANZLQ010000022.1, on the reverse strand, counting down.
ATTGCTGTAGATTTCGAGAATGTATAGTCAGAACTTCTATTAATCAGTGGTCTTTAAAGGACTTATAGTCAGAGATAATTACTCAGAAATAAAGTGCAAAAACAATGCAGTGCCCTAATGAATTTTCCTGAATGACTGTTATGAATAATCTAATTAAAACTTCTATATTAGCTCTTTGGGTTGCATTACAAGAACTAATTCATTTGGTTTTTTTGGTTTGTTGGGGTTTTTTTGCTTGTTTCTCAAATTGAAATAAAACTATACAGACACAAGGCACTCCAATGTTTTAGCAAGTTGCATCCCATGATATAGTGAAGTTGTGGAATAAACTATTAAATCTTAGCAAAAGGTTCTATGGGATTTCAGTTGAGTAAGGTAGACATAGAAAATTTAGAAATGTAGAAATATAGATTTGCTAATGTAGAAAACCTTCCAGTTGATATTTCTAGCAGCTTCTCTGGAAATGAGATCTAGCTTGCTTTATTTTTTCAAAGGGACTTCTCTCAAAAATTCAGTTTTATATAGAAAACTTGTTCTTTTTCATGGTGCTTTTTGGGGGAAAAATTCTTACTGCAAAAGCTTCATTTATTTAAAAATATTTAACATCAAAGCCTTTTTTTGCTGGATACTAAAATGTAGCATGGAAAGCACATGTGCATTTTTAAGGGAGTAATTTAATCATACAAAGTATATCAGGACCTGTCTCACCTTTGTTCTCTTTCTCCCACCCTTCAAATAGCTGTCTGCTCCCTAACCTCTATCTCAGTTGACTGAAAATCTGTCCTGTTCAATGGTAATTGATGAGCTCTCTGTCCATAGACATTATCCACATTTCTCTCTTTTTAAACATTATTTTATTTCTTTTTTTTTTTTCTGGTGTGTTTCTTCTTGTCTTTTCCTTGGCGATTACTTTTATGAATAATTGACTGTTAGAAATTGTCTCTCATCAGACAACATCACACTTTAAATATTTAAAAACTACAAAAAACTTTTGATATAATTATTGTGAAATATTAATTAAAAGTAAAACTATAGGTTGCCCATATTACCACTCTGTAATGAATGAAAAAGTTTCTCATTCCTTATGTGAGGAACAGCCAGGTAAACTCAGTAAATTAGCCTCTTCAAAGGCAAATGATAGAAAATAATAATTATTCAGCTCTGCTAAAATCCACCAAAAAATTTTGGAAGCTGTGTACCAGGTTAATCTGTGTCAAGGGATGACAACTGAAAGACATCATGTTGCAGCCGGTCTTGCACATCTTCTCTTTGAAATTTATAGATCCTATGGAGGTATTTTTGAGGTTGGAATGAGGGAAGAAGCAGGCATAAAAATAAAACATTTTTAGCAGTTCCCAGTATATTGCTCTAGTCACTATTTGTTTTATTTATGAGCCTATCAGACCCAACTGCATACTCACTCTTACCTGTGACAAACTGGCAAGTGGGATATAAAAATGAAAGGTTTTTTTTCCCTTAGCTGGTGGCTAAGGAATCATTGATCTTCCCTAAACTAACATTAATCTTAGAAAGGCAGTGAGTGGCTTGTAGGTCTTTCATGGAGGTTGAAGGCAGTAAATTAGAAAACAAAAAAATGATTCTTTTGGCCATATTCCTTATTGTTGGGAATATTTTATAACACTGTGGTTGCCAGTTGATTATAACTTTTATTTCTTTAAAGTTTCATGCTTGGAGCATAACTATGCACTCTTTAAAATAATTAGCTTAGGCAGTAGTCTACACCACAATGATTAGAAAACTAGACTTCTTTTGCTGCCCTGTATCATTAATAGAAACACTGTGTTGATGAACTTTTAGAAAATCCTCTGAAATATTCAATACAACAATCTCTAGTGAGAAATTCTGAAGTAGTGACAGAGCATATCTTATTTTCATAGCAGATCAGGTAGTTCAAAGAAACACAAAAGTGTATGTAGGGAATTAGCTTTTAGCTTTCTGAAATCAAAGTAGCTGTGCTTGGGAGCATAATATGCAGATATTTTAGGAAGTAGGTTGGATGTTTTGATTTCCATGTCATCTAAACTCCTCCTTCTGCATTTCTCAATCCCCAGTTCTGCATGAAAATTTTATATAGCCTGTGATGGCAGCTTTGTTGTTGTGAAGAAGGACTTGGATTGGTAAAACTGGATTTGGATTCCAGTTAGGACACAATCTTTATACCTGGGCCATTTGTCTAAAAGAGATATTCAGAAGATGTTAATGTTTTAAAATTTATAAAATGAGTTTATACATGGTTCATAATGCCATATAACACACTAAATGCACAGACCTTGCTTTTAGCACTAAATAAAGTAGAACCTGGCAGCAGCAAATGCAATAATTTGGTATGCTCTTGCCTCTACAATAAAAACAAGCCACTCTCTCCCAACCCCCCAGATCTGTCACATGGACAACTTTTCAGTGTTGCAGCTTACTTTCTCTCTGATTAGTAAAATATGTAGGGAGAAACCTCTTGTTCTCATGTAACTTGAGAACAATCTCTAAACTCATGTTTTTCTCTGATGTAGACCAATGTAATGTCTTACTGCTATTTATCTGTTGTTATCTGTCCTCTAATACTCAGGATAACTCATGCCAGTGCATGTAAAAGTGGTTGTATACCATATAGCCATGATTTTTCATCATTCTGGAAGCATTCATCAGCCATCTCACAGGCTATCGTCATTGTTACGAGTAAAAAGGTAAAGTGTTCCTGAGCAGACTCTGGACATGCTAGCTGTCAAAAAGATTGGAAAATGGCTAAGAGTGAATAAAATGCTTTCCACTGTTCATCTTTGGCCCTGCTTTTCGGCAATATGGCCATTTGAATGTAGGTTTACCTACATTAGTAAAGTCTTGCTGATCTTTTATAAATGCATACTTTTAGGTTTTGCAGTGTTTGAAACTGTCATTGCTGTGAAATAAAAACTGTCACTAGCTGTGAAGACTTAGCTATCTTTGTACTTTTGAGTATCCCTTAAGAATGGGATTTGGTTTCCTTTGTATGGTAGGTTCTGAATCAGAGGGAGAGGGTGTCTCAACTTGAAGCTGAACTATTTTGAGGTTCTATGATGGCTGATTAAAGGGAGCCAAAATCTGAACTGTTCCTGAGTTCAGTTTTGCAAATAGAATCAAGTAGTTTTCAGAAAAGTTAAAGTTTACCAATTTACTCTGTTTTAAAGAGAGAGAAAGTGGACACAGAACCCCATCTTTGAGTGACAGATAAAATTTATCTTCAGGGTTGGCAAATGTTGAATATTACTGGGTTTTGGCTGAATCCAGTACCTCAGAAGGAATATCTACGACCAAATATCTTTGCGGGTTTTTTCACATTTGAATTTTCCATTTTCCTCATTCTCAGACTATTCTAGTGATTAAATTATACAGTACAATGAGATTAAATTATGAGTTTAACTTAAAATAATTCACTGTTTGCATGATTATACAGTAAATTATATCTGAAACAATGTCTATCATGTATATTGCAAGGTATCAAGTCATAGAATCCTAATTATGAATGTAATATATCTAGCCATATAGTAATGACATGACTAGATAAAGAAAGTTTATAATTATAACTTGCTTATTCAATGATGTACAGAGGCTCCAATAACTCTGGAAATGTAAATTTTAATAGTTTCCATTGTTCATGCAGGAAATAAATATTTTGATGCCAGAGGAATTGAATTCTTTTGACTTACTAAGCTGGGGGCAATTTTTTGAGAGTTGGTAGTATTTTCTTTCAGTTATGAAGCACATACAATGTTCCAAATTTGAACTGTGACTTCTGTAGAGAAGGAAAGATGTGGAGAGCAGTCCTGTGTGGCTGAAAATATACTTGGTACTAAAACTTAATGGATGAAGACATTTATAACAGTATGTTTTCACATCTTTTATTCATATACAGTTTTACCAAATTATTCCAATCAGCCTACTATATTCATTTCCCATATATGTACACATAGTCTTTCTCAAATAATGTAAAACTGTGTGGAAGAAGTTCACTAAATTATTTTTGAGAGATAGAAACTGAAAGAGAAAGAAAAGGGTGACAGAAGTTATGTTCTTGTCTAAAGTATCAAATTACAATCAAAGGAATTAAAAAGTTGTTCTTAGTATTTACCTTGGATGGATTTTGCAGTTTACACAGCTGCATGGTTCAAGACTACATCAATGGAGAAAGCCATAGCGGGTCTCCACAGAGAAAAAGAAAATGTCTAGGTGAGATACCACTTATTCTTATTGAAAATATCCATGTGGCTTACAGATGAAACATCTATCTTTTCTATAAACAACGGAGAAGCCTCCATCCTGATATTTTTTAACAACCTTTCAGTTTTGATTGGAATCATCTTGTCAACTCACTTTCATTTCTATCCTGTACTCTGAGAATGCCTCTGCGCTTTCCCTGTTCAGCATATGCATCTTCCCAGTGAAACCAAGGGCCTGACAGATTAAGGTTGGTGATTGGTATTTTGTCTTCCCTGGTATTACTGTAAACTGTATTTTTTTTTTTTTTTCACTTGTCTGTTCAATTAGACATTGCCAGGAGTCCTCCATTTTAGTCATTTACCTTCCACTGACTTTATTTTAGGTGATGGAGATTATAAACAGTTCCTAGAAACACATTCCATAAATGGCAAGTGTTTATCTTTTATCATAGTTGTTTTGGTGACAGTTCCTCTTTCTGCCACAACTTAGTATATCACCTTCATGAAGAACCCGTATTAGCTTTTTTCTACATTGCATGAGCTACAGCAGTGCTGGAATCAGTGAAACTGATTCTATTTCTTCTTCCTGTCTTCAATATGGAGCAGTCCTGACTTGGACTGCTTGTCGTAAGGAGTGCCATTCAGGGGTTGGTTTTGCTAGACGTTGGCTCTAAATTCTCCATGTCTTTTTATTTCAGGTCACTTTTCTTATAGCATCTTTGATTCTCAGCTGCATTAAAATTGGGACACCACTCCATATACCTCATTATGGACACATAGATTCCTATTTCTCCTACATATTTGTATATTTTGCACTCCAAGGACTACCTGTTAATTAATAGACCATACAACAAGAGTAAAACAGCACCTCATGGAAATACAGCAGTCAAAGAAAAATAATCAATTACATATTCTGTGGTGTGAAAGGCTGTTCATGGCATTCCTTTGAAAGGGAAGAGAGGCAAAGTTAATTTACTGAAAAATATGTTGCAAGTATGAGAGAACAAAACCAATCATTAAAATGAATTGCAACTATATAGTCATTTTAAGTGTCTAAGATACAGTGGTAGGAAACTTTTTACGAACAGTTATTTGCCATTGTGCAGAGACACAAAGATAACAGGACAAAGAGCAAGCAATAGCAGTGAGTGATCTTTGCCTTGAGGCAAAGAAGAGCACCTGTATGTCCATCAGCTGTTGACTTCTGGTGGGGTAATACAATGCCAGGTGCTTGGAAAGAGCACTGGGAATGGTTTTCGTCTCAGAAATAAAATGCTTCTTTCAGTTACGTAGCCTGCAGTGAACATCCTAAAAGTACTGCCTGAAGAAGGAGATGTGCAATTCTGAGATGCTAATTAAGTGTTGGGCCAGTTAGTTTGAGGTATATGAATAACTGACGAAAGAATTAATAAATAGGTGTAGAAGAGGAAGTTTAGCACATGAAATGATAATAGGGTTTATCAAATTTCTGTATTCAAAAAGCAAGTGTGTTCTGTGGGAGAGTGGTTTTTTCACCACCATTTTATACTGTGGGGGATGGGGTGGAGATGGGGGAAGTCAGTGCTTATATTAAAATAGGTCTACAATCCCCTAATAAAATCATGGTCTCATTGCACCAGATATTCTCTGCACATACTTGACAGTATTTTAATGCCTAAACAGACAGAAAGAATCTGGAGAAAAGGGGGAAACAGCTCAGTATGCATCTATCAAACCAACCTGCATCAAAGGTACTTTCCAATGACAATCATGAGTTGAACATATATAACATGATGATCCTTTCTTAATGTTAACTTTTGGTTTGAGTACTTCTTGTGCACCACCTTCTGTTTTCTGAGGAATGAAAAAAAGTCTGATTATGAATGAGCAGAAAATATACTAGTATTGGAGAGTGCTTAGTGTTTGGCAGTGTAAATACTCTGAAATTGTTCTGTTAGATAAGTCATTGTGTGAACCACATAGCATAATTACAGTGAATTTTCATGCCACATATCAATTTAATTCTCTCTTCCTGGACTGTAGCTGGAATTCTAGATAAGCATAGCTGGTTATTTTGAAACAATAACTATTTTTTTCTATTTTGGAATACTGTAAATCAAGGGAAAAAAGCTTTTTAATTGATGACATTAATTGGTGGATTTCCAGATGCACCTATGTGCCTTGGATGTTTCTGAAAATAAAATATAATCATAAGAGGAATATTTGAGATAGTGCATGTTGGAATTTACTGGTTGTGTAGCAATGAGATCCAGAGAAAAAAGAGCAGACCCCTAAGGTGACTTAGGGTGAGTTTGGAAGACAAAACAGTTTTGGCTGCCTTGCTGTGTGATAGCTCTGTTCTTGTCATAGATGAGTTACTAAAACAACCTTGGAGCATGTTGATGATCTCTAAATGGTCCAGGTCATTAGAGCTCGGCTGGTAGTCTCACTGTTTTTTTGCATTAAGTGCATTTGGTTGCTTTTTAAAATAGAAAGTGTTTTTAAGGCAGATTTTAAGGTATTTATTGGTGACACATTTTTTTAACATGGTAATTTTCCAGGCATGTTACCCACAAATTGACACAAAGGTAGATCTGTTTTTTGTCTAAACAAAACATGACAGATTCTTTTAGCAAGACTTTAAAAAGAACAGTCTTTAAAAATCACAGAAAGACAATCCTTTATATAATGCAGTCATTTAAACGAAAATGAGTGGTTGTTATTAATTATTTCTTTGTAGCATTCTGTAGGACTTCTAATTGCAAAAGCTTATGTTAAACATTTCCAAGAAATTTATGTAACGAACTACCCTAGTTTGTCTTGGCTTTCTGTAGTATTTTTGTAGGAAATTTAGACAGTAAACAAATCCAGCTCTTCTCTGTTTTGGAGAAAATAAAGATTTCTCACCTAAAAAAAGGTAATTGTTTTGAGATATTATTTTCATAGCTGTAATGACATCTAATCATGGGCCAGGCATTGTGTTACATGCTGTACAGACAGAACAAAGTCTTTAGTCCTAAAGACAGAGAAACTGAGAAGAAATGGAAGAGAAATCCATACAAGTAGGACTAATATCACTGGGCAAGTGCAAGGATTAGAGAAGGAGAGCAGATGAGAAATCTTTCTGTGTGTTATATAATGGAAGAAAAAATGTGGGAGAAGAAGGGGGACAGAAGCCAAGTAGAGTTGAAGGAAACAGTTAATACATTTAATCAATTAATATATGGAAGAAACATGCAAAATCCTTTGCAGGGTGATAAGTGGAGGGTGCGCTTGAAGAGGTGGTCTTGGAAGAGTGCTTATGGCTGTGGGGAGTTAGTTTAAATTGGGTGAAGTATAGCTGCTCAGCCAGAAGTATAACAGAAACGGAGAAGAGAGCAGATGTCTAAAGGGTCAAGCCAGCTGGACAGCAGGAATTGGGACAAAGATGCATTGCAGCATAGCAGCAAAAGCAGCAGATATTGTCTGGGAGAGACATTCAGTGGTTGATAGATAAGATACTGGGGGCAAAAGAGTAAAAAAAGAAAAAGGAGCACATGAACTATGGAATGACACATAAACTCACTGGAGGAGTTGAGTAGGTGAAAGATGGCTGAGACATACAGTAAACCACCTCTGATGAGCAAAAGTTGTGGAAAGTGACTTTGAGATCTGTGACAGTGAGAGTGTAGTGGCAGGTCACACACTAAATTGTTTAGGAGCTGTTCAAAGTAGAAGCTGAAGTAATTCAAAGCAAATTCAGCAGAGTGGTACAGTAAGACTAAGGCAAGCCTGATGCTCTGGTGGGATGACCACATGGTTGACATTTGGCAGAAGTGGAGATGCCAAATCTCGATGAGGTCACGGTATGCTAACCTGGGCTCAGGACTAATTTGTCCAGGCCCTTCTGGCTTCCTGCTAGCTTGAAGTACAAGTTTTATGAACCACCATAGTCTGCCCATCCCGTGGGAACTCCCATAAACAGTAAGGATGATAGAGAGAGCTGCATATGTAGTTGACAGCAATATACAGGAAAAGGAAAGAATGAGAGCTGCAGAACTTCAAAAAACATAAAAAGGAGAAAAGGAACAGGAATAAAAACCTGAAAATGACACCAGCTTGTATGGAGAACTACAGTTCTGACCCCCAGGCATCCAGCAAGAGAAAATGACCATAAAGGATGAATTAAATGACATAATAATGTGTATTGATTCATGAACCTCATAATGGGGGCTGAATTTATTTTAGAAATTGTTTTTAAAGTAGGTGATCTGATCTGACATGTACAGCTTTGTTTATTTAGTTATTTTGAACAGCTATCATCTAGGAGGCACAGGTGTGAATTCCTTTTCTAGCTCTTTTTTTTCTTTTTGGTTACAGAGCTGATTGCAAAGGCTTTTGAAAACTTGGCTTCCTCAATGAAGTATTTCAAGTTCTCTGTAATCATTTTGAATACAGGATTAATTATTTTCCTGCAGTAAGACTTTATATTGAATATAATTTAATTCTGATAGCTTATTGCATGGCTTGCTTGTGAATGTTTACATGTAAGCAATTTCTCCTTCTAAAAGTTCATACATAATAAAGTAGTTCTGATTTCTTTGGGCTTCTAAAGGTGGAAGTCAGCCTGATTGCAGGAAGTGGGACAAAGATGCTCTGCAGCCTAACAGCAAAAGCACTAGTTACTGTGAGTAAAAGATATTCAGTGGTTGAATGGTGGAATTCAGCTGGGCAAAAGAGCACACATTGCATGGGGTATGAAACAGAATTTTTTTAAGAATGTTAACTTCTCTCTTGCCATATGCCAGCTACCTAATTCTATTTGTGTATCACGTGAACTACCCTGTTAGTAATCCTTTCAGTAGGAAAATGAAGCTACTCTCATAAAGTGTGAGAAATCTGATAGTTTTCACCATCAGAAGGATTTTCTGGAAGCACCACTGAGTGCTTCAAAGTGTTGAAACAAATATCAAACAAGAAAATCAAATCCAAGTGCTTTTAATTCATTCTCCTAAAGCATTTAAGGCTATATAATGTATGCACATATATAAGTAGAGATTTTAGTTTCACTTTGAAATGATTAAAAAGTCTCAAAGAGTAGTGCATAAATCAGTAAATCGCTGAAACATATGCTTAACATAAGCATGCATATTGTCCTTAGAAGAGATGGCATTTGGGGATGTAAGTACATGTTAAAGCCTACTCCTGTATCTTTCTTCTTATTTTTTCTCTTCTTATTTTTTTATCTGAATCTGCCACTGGGTTAATAGTTGGTTCTTATCACCCCAGCCAAGGTTAGGACTCCACTGTATGTAATTATATCCCTATTTCTCAGATAAGGAGGTAAATCAAAGGGAAATAAAATTACTTTCCCACATTAACACAAGATGCTTATGTGACTGCAGTGTGACTTAAACACAAGCTGGATGAAAGCATCTCTCCAGGAAGATGGCACTGAAAATAACCACCAAATTTTCTCTTTTTTGTGTGTTTTGTTTTCCTTCACTTATATGTAAATAAACCAGGGTAGACTTTGGGGTAGTCCACAGAATTTTAAAAAAATATTGTTCAAGTCCCAAATGTCCCAGATGGTTTCATTTACCATTCTAAATAAAAATTAAAGCAGTTGTTAGCCCAGAATTTTCAACTTAGAAAGCTATCTAAAAAGGAAAGTGAGAAGTGAAAAAATGGGAATTCAAGTTAAATTTCTTTGTAAATTTAGCCCAGAAAGAATAGTTCAGTTTAAGAATAGCTTTAGTGACAGCTCCAAATTTATATCTTAATAGAATACATACGGATATGAAAAGGAAAAAGAAAGGGATTATTTTTCCTACTGAAGTGTTTTTATTTTCTAGTGGGAATAGGAATAGATATATGCATAGTACCTCCAGACAATTTCATTATGCTTGCACTTATTAGATGCAAATAATGACACTATAACGGCTAAAGCAGTTTTCTAAAATGATCTTAGAAGCTGTCATCTTTAAACAGGATACTTTTGATTGGCAGTCTAGTTCTGGAATAAATACTCAGTTTAGATTATTTGGGGGGGGGTGTCTGAGATGTTTGCCAGGATTCTTTGGAATATGTCTAAATCATGGTACTTGCTTTTAGTTTAACTTGTTCAATGATACTTTAAGTACAAACTGATATGAAAAGATATCTAATATTGCTGAATATGGGTTTTAGTATTAGAATATTGTAGCCACAGTGATTTAAGGATATCACGTAAGGCTTGGTGCACAGAGGCAACATCTTTTTTTAGACCACTATCAGAAGAAGTGAATAAACTTTTCCCTCTGCCCAACAACATGAACTGGCCTTTTTGGCTTGTGTTCTGACTTCCTGCAAACCTTGTTTATGAAAATATTAATCTAATGTTTCCTACAGGAATCATCTAGATACAGGTGGTCCTTTTTATGGTAAAAGATCAGAATCTTCATTCTTGCTCCCCTTTGGTCTGGATTCATCACAGGTGTGAGTAACCTGATGGCACTCTGTTAGTTTCAGAATTGCACCAGCAGTGACGTGCCGTAGGGTAGCTTCAGATCAGGAATGCACAAAAGCATGGAAAGAGGGAGGTTGAGGCTAGCTTGGTGCTTTTTGCATTGTGTTGCACTGTCTACAAAAGATATATGCAATTTATTGTTTTCTTCTGTGGCTTGTGTGGAATGAAGTATTGGGGATTCCTTGCTTGTGAAATTACATCAGAGATTTAGGTCCTATTATTTCCATGACCCTTATATGTCTTATGTGTGTGAAGCATATACTGAATTTGACTTGCATCCACAATTAATTCAAAATTAATGGCTGCCACACCTTTACCTGAAACATAATGAGGAATTTTTTTTGAATAGATTTTAGATTTCATTGTATTTTGTATAAAGTGCTAAATACTTGATTGCAAGTTGTGTTAAAATGTCTGGAACTGACATTTTCTTTTTCAGAAGGTGTTGCTTTGTGGAATAAAACCACATAATGAATTCTGCTCACTTACTGGGGAGTCTTTATTCATATCAAAAAAGGTAAACTTTAAATCTTTGCTCAATGCCATAGGTTCTAGAGGGGGGATGAACTGTGACACAAGGCTCTGAATAACTTTAAACTAAACAGCTGTGAAATTGCATGAAACCAGATTTATTTGCATATAAAAAACCAGAATTATTTGGATATGAATGAGATACTTCTGCTACCAAAAGAAATTTCTACAAAAAGCATTTAAAAAAAAAAATTAAGACACTCTCCAGAGACATTTATGAGGCACTGAAAATGTTATTGTACTCATTGGGCTGGATTGTCTCACATACTGGTTATTTGATTTACCTGGTAAGGATAATTGCTGGATTTTATGTAGGAAAACTATTGAGATTCACTAACAGTGTCATTTCACTGTCTTTCAGAACAACATTATGTAAATACACAGTAATGAGTTCACACCAGGAGAGACAATTCAATGATGTTTTTTTCCTTGATCATATGCATCGTCTAAATTTCAATTCCAGATTTGTCGTTGGCTTGACATGTTCTTGATAAACAAGTATTGGGACTTAATGAGCAAGTATGAAGGGTGTAATATCATAGGAGAAACAATGTAATATCAAAATGATTCTAATGGACAGTGAAGTTTTTGCAGCATAAATTTAATGTCTTACACAAAGAGTCTCTGTAGGTAGAGTGATAATGCTCTTTGATGTTCTAACAGTTTCTCCTCCTCAGGGATACCTTGTAAAGGAATCTTTGAAACCTTTTGTATCAACCTTTTTTTTCATATCCCTTGTCTATTTTAGATGGTTCTTTTCTGTTTAGTTAAATGAATTTCACTTTTGACATATACTCTAAAGTGTAGTTCTACTCCATAAAAAAGACACTATTGGGTCCTATATTTACTTTACTTCAGCAACTAAATGTCAAGTATATTTACCATTGAAAGCATTACTTGATAAATCCCATATCTGAAAACTCAGGCTGGATTGTAAGAGTTGCGTGTTTTTTGTTCTTTTTTGTCCATTTTCACTGATGCAGGAGAAGTTTTGCAAAAGAAATTATGCTGCTGGGCTTGCAGAATTATAGCTGACCAGAACTCATTGGACAGCTGTTTTGGTGATGCCCAAGAAGGAAAATAAAACAATTTTCTTTCCCTTATCTGCAACAACTATATTTGGGGGTTTGTCATGTAAGATGAGATATGGCTAACTGTACACAAGGATAAAATCTGTTCTGCAGCTTGTCATAGTCTGTGTTAGAAACCTTGTGGACATGTATTCCTTCAGCTGAAGAACTGTGTCCAGCCTTTGTATGTTACTTACTACTGAGGCCAATTTGCTGCGGACAGAAATCAGCTCTATCTCAAACTATATGCGCTGAGGTATACTGCTAAGGAATAGGTCTTCTAACTAGTCTTCCTGAAAGAAGATCTGTACCCTCTAGATCGTCAGTATCTTGCAGACCATGAAATTCAGGGCACAGACTTTACAAACATTTCACAAAGCAGCCACATTTTTGTCAAAGCACAAAAGATGCACAGAAAAGAAAGTGAAGAACAACGAACATGGATGTGCAAAACTGTCCCTTTACTGTCCATGTCATTCAGAGAAGCCTTTGGGTTTCTGCCATTCCATTTCTGGGACTACTCCCTTCTCTCAATCTGGCTACTATTGTAAGGGACAACAAAAAAATGTTTTTACAAATATGTTAACAGTAAAAAGAAACCCAAGGAGAATACCTATCCTTTAATGGATACAGAAGGGAACATTGCCACCAGAGATGAGGAAAAGGATGAGGTACTTAATGCCTTCTTTGCCTCAGTCTTTAATAGGGAGACCAGTTATCCTCAGGGTACTCTGCTCCCTGAGCTGGAAGGCAAGGATGAAGAAGAGCATATACCCCTCTTAATCCAGGAATAGTTAGTGACCTGCTATGCCGTCTGGACACTCACAAATCCATGGAACCAGATAGGATCCATCCAAGAGTACTGAGGGAACCAGGGGAGGTGCTTGCCAATTCACTCTCCATCGTCTGTCACCAATCCTGGTCAACAGAGGAGGTCCCAGATGACTGGAGGCTTGCCAATGTGACGCCCATTTACAAGAAGGGCTGGAGGAAGGATCTGAGGAACTACAGGCGTGTCAGCCTGACCTTGGTACCAGGGAAGATTATGGAACAGTTCATCTTAAGAGCACTCACCTGGCAAGTCCAGGACAAACAGGGGATCAGGCCAAGTCAGCATGGGTTTATGAAAGGCAGATCCTGCTTGACCAACCTGATCTCCTTCTATGACCAGGTGACCTGCCTAGTGGATGAGGGAAAGGCTGTGGATGTTGT
>JANZLQ010000022.1:20119983-20141425 GCA_026212715.1 Elanus axillaris | reverse complement strand
GGAGCCCAGAGGGTTGTGGTGAATGGAGTTAAATCCAGCTGGCGGCCAGTCACAAGTGGTGTTCCCCAGGGCTCAGTATAGGGGCCAATTCTCTTTGTTTAATATCTTTATCAATGATCTGGACAAGGGGATCAAATGCACCCTCAGCAAGTTTGCAGACAACACAAGTTGGGAGGGAGGGTTGATCTGCTCAAGGGTAGGAAGGCTCTGCAGAGGGATCTGGACAGGCTGGATCCATGGGCCGAGGCCAGTTGTATGAGGTTCAACAAGGGCAAGTGCCAGGTCCTGCACGTGGGTCACAACAACCCCATGCACTGCTACAGGCTTGGGGAAGAGTGGCTGGAAAGCTGCCTGGCAGAGAAAGACCTGGAGGTGCTGGTTGACAGCTGGCTGAATATGAGCCAGCAGTGTGCCCAGGTGGCCAAGAAGGCCAATGGCTTCTTGGCCTGTATCAAAAATTCTGTGGCCAGCAGGACCAGGGAGGTGATTGTTCCCCTGTACTGGGCACTGGTGAGGCCGCACCTCGAGTCCTGTGTTCAGTTTTGGGATCCTCACTACAAGACAGATATTGAGGTGCTGGACCGTGTCCAGAGAAGGGCAACCAAGTTGGTGAGGGGCCTGGAGCTCAAGTCTTAGGAGGAGTGGCTGAGGGAACTGGGTGTTGGGAGTGTGTTTCAGATGGACGGCATGGAAGAATTACTGATGCCCTTGAAGGGCCTTGAACGCTGTAACAAGCTTCACAGAAGAGATAAGAACCGCTTGAAACCAGATGGGTGTTGGCAGGAGAAGTGGAGTACATGACAAGAGGATGATCTCTAGAATCTGTGATAGGGAGCGTGGACAGGAGCTAGTAGCCAACTGTATAGCTAGCTTGTGCACGTGAACATGTTATGATAACCAATCATAGTAAAGCTAGAGGCATGTGTACAAATCATTAAGAATATGTGAGAAAGCCTGTGAGTAGAATAAAGCAACTTCTTTTATAACTCCTATGGAGTTGTCCGAAGCCCATATCTCTCGTCAACTAGGGCTGTTTAGCCTGGAGAAAAGGAGGCTGAGGGAAGACCTTATCACTCTCTACAACTACCTGAAAGGGGGTTGTAGTGAGGTGGGGGCTGGTCTCTTCTGTCAGATGGCTGTGATAGGAATAGAGGTAATCGCTTCAAGTTGCAGCAAGGGAGGTTTGGATATCAGGAAAAATTTCTTTACTGCGAGGGTTGTCAAACCGTGGAATAGGCTGCCCAAGGACTTGGTTGAGTCACCATCCCTGATGGTATTCAAAAAGCACATAGACAAGGCACTTCAGGACATGGTTTAGTGGGCATGGATGATGGTTGGACTCGATGATCTTGAAGGTCTTTTCCAACCTAAACGATTCTATGATTCTCCTTCTTTACGTCCCAGTTTTGTCTTCAGGCTCTCATCTCTTCTAAAAACACCAGCCTCTCAAAAAAAAGGGAAGGCCCAGCTACACATGTTAGGTGACATTCTTGTTTGGCTTCAAATCCACTGCGTATGATTTGCTGCTTGTATCACCAGCCCACAGTTCAAATTGGGAACATTTGTTCCCAATGGTCCTGGACTCAAACAAACACACTTTCTCTGTGGTGATTCCATTTGGATAGATGGCTACTAGGGTTAGTGATTCTGGATCACTGCCATTCCTTTATAAGGCCAGAATATCCTAAGGTAATAAGGACATCAAAAGCAGAAGTTAAGTGACAGTAAAAATTAAACCAAATGTTCAGAAAGCAAAATGCAGATGTATTTTTAGTCCACTTTAAAGGAAGCTTTTAAAGGAAGTTAAAGCAGCTCAGATATCTGTTGAGGCTGAATTCTGTGACTTTTGCATGTAGTAGTACAATATATGCTGAAGCTGTGTGGCCACAAATTCGCTGCTGTTGGTGCTTCTGCTCCTTAAAGAATGAAACTAGTCATAATAATTCATTAGTCACCTTTGCAGAAATTACAGGTTCAAAGAAATATTTCTAAGCATGCTGCATCTGCTAATAATTATAAAAAATATAAAATGTTTTCCTTAACAGCTATTATAATGTGCTATAATAAGAACAGATTTTTTTTAATGGACATACTCTTTTTTAATGTGTTCAAAAAACAAAGCCATGCAACATCTCTTTGCAGTTGAAGGTTTTTTTAAAAGGCTACATTCTTTGGGATTTTATAGCATACTTCCTACTTAAATTCTTAGCAACAAAGCCTGATTTTTAAAAAATCTGCAATCAAAGCATTCTCGATCTTTTCTTTTCCTATGGTTTAAAAGTGTGTCAATATACAGCAACTGCTCCCATGCCAATGTCACTCTGAAGAGTATGTAATTGCAAATAAAATTAAAAGCAACAGGTCATAAAAAATTAATTTTAGATTGTAAACCTTTCCAGAAGCTGTGACATTTTAATGCCCTGCTCTTCATCAGACAGATTCATTTGGTGATTTTTAAGATTAAATATTCCTTCAAATTCATTCACTTTGTTAGAGACAATCTATCTGTAAAACGATTGGATAAAAAAATGGTTCTGACCTAAAATTTAGATTAAAACCAATCAGGTTGCCAGAGGAAAAGGTCACTATTTTGAGTAAGCATTCCTGAAATGTAAGATGAAAAGAACATTAGTGGTTTTATTACTTAGGAGTAGCAAATTAAAAAAAAAAAAAAAGCTAAACAAGTGAAACCTGGAAAGGTTTAACTGAATGCAGGAAAACAAAGCTGCATGAGGAAGGTTTAAATTAGCATCTTAATCTAAGATGATTCATGCTACTTCTCTGACAAAAACTCTGTCCTGAGGCCATTGACTGGCCCCTCTGACACCTCCTGAGCACCTGACTGGCCCTGGACGGGTTCCCTATGCCATGTTCCATTTCCAGTTTGGTGCCTCTATGTCTGTTGGAATATCCCCTGCACTACCCCCACCCCAGGGACGCCCAGGTCTTGAAACATGGGAGGACACACCTGGCTGTGAGGGGAGACCAGATGGCACTAATAAGCCTTAATGGCCCTGATGAGCCTCACCTGGGTCCTCCCCACCCCCAAGGACCCAGGAGCCCATTTCAGCTCAGCTGTGAGGGGGTTCATAGCCCTTGGTCTTGCTGTTCTGAACTGAGCTGCCTCTCTTGCTCCCTGAGAAGAACAGGTTTCAGTGTATGGCTAATGAACACAGAAGTGGTGAGTCCTGGGGTTTATTCTATCTGATAAAATTCCTGATTTCAGTGCTCCCCAAGTTAGGCTGACTGCAGTGGAACTGATTCTGGTGTCTCCAAAATCCCAAAGTTGATGAATGTTTTCCTACACACTCCTGGGTGGTGTGCTGAAAGACAGGTTAAGCTTATCAGAATGTGAACCTTAAAGAGCAACATCTGGCTGCTTAGGTGAAAATCTGTTTTGACCAAATATCCAGAACTATGGGAATGTATCTGAGTTGTGTTTTGGGTTTTGGTTTGTTTTTTTTAATTTGCATTTGTTAATCAAGTAAAATATGATAAATATGCACTGTTCTCTGTGAGTTCCCTTGTACAACTTCTTATTCAATATTTCCTATATTTATCCTTGCTTGGGGTGGAGGGAAGAGATGGAAAGCTTGTTCAGCAACTTGTGAAACTCAGTGTATTTTCTGATCCTGTATCTCCTTACTGAATATCCTGTGAGTACAATTTGTTGTCTGGCCAGGTAATATAACAAGCTGTTTAAACAGACCATTAGCTATAGAATAGTTACAGATTGGTAACATTGCCAGGAACGGAATTTATATTTTTATGTTCAGAAAGGCAACAAAATTTGTGGTTTATAGTAAAGAATTTCACTTGTATCCACCAAAAAACTAGCAGGGAGTTTACTCCTAGTATCTAAACAGTGCTTTTCTTCCTTCTTCTTTGCTTCGCTTTTCTAGTTCTCTTTTGCCAATATGAAATCCTTTGCATACTTGCCAAAATTGTATTTAAAATGTTGTATGTTAAATTTAATAGCAACTATACTTCAGAGAATAACTGCCAGCAAAGCTGTCATGTAATAAAGATTCTTGTGACCTTACTGCTTTGTGAAAAAGGCTGTTTTACCTGGCATAAGAACTGGTACAGTGATGTCAGTGGATAAAGTGATTGCTCAGTGCTTACAGGTGAGATCTGTGGAATTAGCTGGAGGTCTCCAGATTATTTCCCCCAGTTAGGCCTATCAGTTAGTAGCAATTTTGAATATGCATCTTTGTGTAAATTTTACTGTCTCGGTGCAAAGTTCACATATAAATGGTGCTGGATCACTGTGTATATCTCTTTAGGAATTTCTAGGGTGATGTAATACTAGATGCTGTGAAGGAAGACACCTACAACTTGAGGGATGGCTAAGGTCATCGAATAGAGGGGAGAGGGCTTTTCAGAACAGACCGTTCACTTCAATAGTGAGAGTTCAACTGCTTGTCTTCAGCACAGCTGCTACCCCATTTTTTCCCACCATTCAGTCTTGAGTGATTGATATCAGTTGAATTGAGGAAGATGCTGCTGCTGAAAACATTCAGAAAGAGGCAGCAAAATCCTCACAGCAAAAGATTTGTGTTTGACATAGAATCCAGCATGGAGATATGTTCTGAAAAGCCAGCACCACCAATAGTTTATGATCATAGTTGATTTTTCTAGGTACTCTTTTCTCTTCTTTCTGTTGTTAGTTATGAATTAAGAATGATTATACTGCTAAAGGCATGTAATAAAATATATAAGAAATGCTCTGCAATGTGTCCAGTCAGTGTTTCTGCAGAATCTTGAGCCTTTGAGATCTTGCAGCTTTGCATCTCAGTCATCATTAGTATTTTTGCACTTAATTAAAGCAAGAAGGGGCATGAAAGTGGAAATGCAGAGAAAGCTGTGGTTTACTGTGGGGGTTTTCCCCTCTTTATCTGTGGAGCTCTTTCTCCCAGATTTAGTGTTGCTCAAAGTAAAGGAAGAAAGAGATTTCTCTACTATATGAACTGTGTATTTCCTTCTGAATGAACATCATCTTCAAGGTCCTATATGAATAGCATGTCTTCCTTTAACACTTTAGTGTCACTAACTCCTTCTTTATTTGCAATGTTTTGACTGTATTTTGGGTTTGAACTTAACTCTGTAATGTTCAAGTGTTCTGGTGCATATGGAGACTTTCCACAACAGTAAACTTTTCTCTGCATTTAGTACTTGGAAATCTTAGAGATTTTTCCTTTAAAACTGAGCTTCCCACACAGATTGTAAATACAAAACTATTTCCAGTTGCTATATAGTTGTTACTATACATATCTTTTTAGAAGGAGCCCTTGATAAAGTATACTCTAAACAAGCATCTGAAATATTAAATAATCACTGTGTACATAGTAACCATTTGAGTTTTGGATTCTGTGGTTTCTTTTGGATGGTCTGTCCACACAAAGCCTTTTCTCAATCTGCTGTATGTAAACAATCTGTTTTCTGTCTGAATTATTTAGAATAATTGAAAGTGCCCCCTTGAAGACTTGTTTCCCCTTGTAGTTAATACATATAAATATTAAGGCTTTCTCTATGATTTCTGACTGAAGAGTTACATGGACATGTGGCTTTTTTCCCAAATAAATGTAGTTTTTAAAATCTGAACAGAATCAGATTTAGAAGCAAGAGATTGGAAGAATGAGGTTCCCCTATAATTGAAGGATGTGAAAATTTAATTCTTATCTTTTTTTCTCTCATGGCATTTTCTATACCTAATTTACTGTTAAGGTTGTTGAAATACAGAGATTAAACTATATATCCTATGTGAGGGATCATCTGACTTTTAGCTAAAAATATTTCCATATAAATTTTGGTGTAACCTTTTATGTGAAGGTTCTTCTGAAAATGGGTAAATGGTAGTAAACCTGTTTCCCCCTCTTGTTCTTAAAACTAAACCAGCTCTAAGCAGAGACCTAATTTTTTAAAGTCAGTTAACTGATTTATAGCTAAGGTGTAGCTTTTCTAAAGCAATGATATTTATTTATTTAGCGCTTGAAATATAGAAAGGTAAAATTTTTGCTGATAAGGCAATCTCCTGAGTGCTTATTTCCAGGCATATGTTTCTGTAGAGACAAGGCAGACAAGACAGCTTTCTCTCCCTTCTTTCCCCTACACTTCTTAAAAGTAGTTTTCTTTGTGATTTATTAGTTCTTTACTGGAAGTAGTAGGAGTTGTTAAATTTTAGCCTGGGTTGCTAGGATGTCCAGTGTTGTGTCCTCAGTTACAGGGAATCATCCTGTTCAATCTGGTAGTTTGTTCACCCACAGGTGACACAGGGAAGTGCAAATGTGTCATGAGCACTTTTCTCTACAGGAAAGAGAAACATGGGACATGTAGTAATCATAAACACACTACAAGATAATTCCACACTGAACACATTAAGACTGCCTCTAGTTGCAAAGTTGCTTTTTGCACTCTTATAGAATTGCTTATTCAGTGTTAAGAAGGCAAGCCTTGCTGTAATTGTGTAGGCTGTCATATGAAAATAATTACATCAGTGTAAAATTTTAATTCCTTCATATTACAGCTCCCCCCCAGGACACTTTACTTATATGTGAATTGTTTTATAGTATGATGTTAAGTTACAGTTTACATGCATGTAAAGAACAGGCATTATACCACCCACAGTTTTAATGCTATGTAATGAATGACATATTTCTCATGGGGGTGGGGAGGAGAGAGCCTGGCTGTTTTAAAGCACCAAAGCCTGATCCCATTAAAACCACTGGGAGTCTTGCAATTGACTTTTTTCATTCTAAGATCTGGATTTTGAACATTGGTAACTGTTCAACTATAGAACAATAGCAAAATCTTTTTCAGAATTAAAAAAAAACCAAACCAAACAACCCAACAAAACAAAAAAACTCCAACAAACCCACAACAAAAAAAAACCCAACCAAACAAAAAAATCACCCCAAAAGCCCTTCAGTAATTCTCCCATGTTTATTCATTTTCTTAACAATATAAACAACTATCACTTCCCAACCCAGATTCAGAGCTGAAAATATATGTATTCAAAGACTATCTTAACAGATCAATGGACTTATTAAGTTGGGCATAATACAAAACTACCTATCTCATTCTGCAAGCAAGGTGTAGATACCTTTCTTTACATAGGTGGAATACTGGCTCATCTCTTAAGTTAAGGAAAAGATGCTATAAAGATTCTTTGTGGCCTATACAGGTGAAGATCAAAAACCCTACCTAACAAAAGGACTTGAGCTTTAAATAAACATGAATTCAAAGAAATTCTACAGGTAAAAAAAGACCAAATACGTGCTTATGGCAAAAAACATGCTTGCATACATTTTGTAGTGAATTACTGTTCCCAATGTAAATAGCTCTTGCAAAAATCACTTTACCTTATTTCCCCCACTGATTTTATGCCTTTATTATTTTTTCTCTTGCTAACTTGCTATAGATCTAGCTGAGCTCTGCTACTTTGGAAGTAGAGGTAGATTGGTATCAGCTGAAAGAGCTTCAAAAGCAAATGCTGAATTAATCCAATTCTCTATGTCCCCTATATGCTTTGAAAAAACAATTATATTAAAGGTTGTAAGAAAGAAAAGGAAAAAAAAAAGTCCACGAAAGATTTGAAGGTTAGTAGAACCTTTCCATTCTTCACTGTGATGAAAGACTTGGTTCTTTGGGTTTTTTAATATAGAAATGCCCAGATAGTGACTATATAACTTTCTTCTAATTCAAGACATATGCAGGGTGCAGCATCATGTCTCCATTATGAATTTACCAAACACAAAATATTTTACATTAGTCAAAATGTTTTAAGACATATGCAGGGTGCAGCATCATGTCTCCGTTATGAATTTACCAAACACAAAATATTTTACATTAGTCAAAATGTTTTAAGAAACTTTGTTTTTCCTACTGTACAACTGTTAGGCTGGGAGAGCTCTCTTTAAATGTTTTTATGGTTCCCAAGGTTTCTAACTCCTCTGGTTTCTTAGGAAATTTATGTCTTGGAAACTTTAAAATCTGAGCTTCCAGTGTGTTTTGTCCTTTGAATTTTTTTAAATAATTTGGTTTGTTACTTTAAAGTAAGATTTCCTTCTTCTGGATCCCCCCCCCGTAACTTTCTGATTTGTTATAATTTTTTTTTTCCTCCAGAATGTTAGTCTTCTGGAGAACAGAAATGATGACTTTCCAGGCAAAAAGGATACGATGCCTCTGTTGTAATGTTATGTGTTTTCTAATAATTATAAGCAGTTGTAAAGAAGTTTTGGGTTGGGTTTTTATTTTGCCAAGTTTATCAAACTTGTAGTTACAATATTTTGTGCAGTGTTGTGATGTGAAGAAGATAGTTACTGATATTGTTCTATTATTGCAAAGGCTTTCTCTTAAGACTGAATATTTAATAAACAGACATATTGGTTTGTGTGGAGTAAACACTAGATGGAATCTTTCAATGAAAAGTAAATTCCAGCCCATTGAACGAATGAGGTTCTATTTTATGCAGTTAGCACAGACTGAGGATGAAATTGTTAGGGAGGGGAAAAAAGCATTAATGTTGAAGCCTGTATTAATTCATTTGGAATAATTCAGCATAACATATGGTATGTTTGCTGTAGAATATGTGTGAATGGAATTTTGCTGTAGAATACATGTAAAATATATGACTTGAATATAGAGAACTTGATTCTTAAGTTTGGTAAAGATTATTTTCTAGTATGAAATTATCTTTGCAGTTGGCAGGATGAAAACTGTTTACAGTTTTCTTTGCAGTAGCAAGTATGCAGTTATTCTACTGATGTGGAATGAATACATGTGTGGAAAAACATGATGTTTGTTCCCTTTAAACAATATAGTGGTTATGTTTCACCATAAAATTCAGGAATGGTAATGAGTACTAACACGATGACTTATGCTCTATTTGTGAAAAGATGTAATTTAGGGTGTGTTCTTTATAATTCTGTTGTGAGTTTGTGTGGTGATTTATTTTTTTAATCTCTACTGATTTTTTGTACAAAGATTAGCTAAATTGGTAAGTCCAATTTAAGAGAAATACAAGAATTGAGGGTATCATATGCATACTGGTTTTATAAACATTGTTCCAGAGAACCAAGGTGAGATGAGCAAAATATACCTGCTTTATCTGAAATCTCACAGCAGGCTAGTCAACAGATTAGTTTTAACACAAAATTACAGTGACCTTGAGAGTTGAATAATTCAGAAGCGGATATGGAAGGTTCTAGTATTGGCTGAAAAAGTGTGTTGACTGTCAGTTAAGTTTTAAAGCCTTTTCTGTTTGGATGAGTAAAAAGAGCAAAACAGGAAAAGGGGGGTGGTTAAAATTATTAAATGGATTATTTTGGGTAGCTAATATAACTTTTACTTCATATGAATACTTAAATTGGTTTTGGGTTGTTTGAGCTTAAATGATTAAGAAAATTAATGTAAAAAGTAATTGTGATCTCAGAAACATGAAAGTTGTGCTTTAAATGTTATTAGTGCATATTGGTTTGTTTTCATTCTGGGATAGTCTGGCAGGGCATCTAGTTCATCTACGCATCCCTCCTGCGATACCATTAAATAATGTTTCTATTTAACTATGTGCTCCTTGTTGATATTTTTGCTTTACTGTTTAACTGCCATAATTTTCGCATTGTCACCTTCCTTTGTGCAGATTTTCAATTTTCTAAGTATGATTGAGTAACTTTGTACTTATATTTGGACTAATTTTCCTTTCTGCCATAGGTTTTATGCACCAATTTCAGCAAATGGTTCCTTCAGTTTGTCTTTCCTACAACTTCTTTTCATACTATTAAAGGAGTTTTGTGTGTTCTCTTGTGTATGTTACAATCAGTTATTCTGTGCTCAGGTCTGTGGCTCTCATTACATTTCCTTCATTTAACAAGTTCTATATCATTCAATACCATGTCAGAACAGCCTTTCCTTCTATGTTCATTTAACATACTTGAGCATCACCTCCATCATTTAAAATGCAAAGAAATTGGTTTTAGACATAGTGCCTGGATACTGCGTGTTTCCAGTTTATATCATTGCAGTAACCACCACTATATTGAAAAACCTTGACTTCCTTCAGTAGTAAGTATCCAACAGCTTTCTCCTGATCAGGTGGTCAGTAATACCCCAGCTTCTATATTTTCACTTTTAAAGCTTTGGGATTTGCAGTTTATGCTCTAGAATAGCTTTCTTCCCATTAGCAAGCTGTAACAGTACATATATATTTAAGAAGTGCAATTGATATTTTTTTTCTTCTCAGACTCTTAATTATTTGCATTGCTGAACTACATAATGAAAATCAGAACATTAATGTATTTTCCATATATAAACACTGCTTTTTCATTATACCTTATGGAAATGTCATGCAACTTATGGCCTTCCACATCCAAATCTTAGTGTTGACATTTTTTACTTGTTTTGCATACTGTACTGCAAGTACTTAGAAAATATAAAAGGGTAGAGATGGATTTTAAAAGGAAGCAGAAAAGGTTGGTGGATCTATAAATATTCATGTGCCACCAGGAACTCCTTTATACTCAGCAGTATTTATTCTTATTTAGAATGATGACATCATTACCTTGGAGGCACTTTTCGGCAATGAGAAAACCAAGCTGTTTAGAAATGTAACAGAACAATCATTTGAAGACATGGAAAATATCAACATGTGCATTTCTTGTCAACAGTGGAATTTTTTTGTACTATGGTGCTATAGCAATAGTACATAACATACATTCATAGCTTTTGTAAAGTCCTCCGACATCTATAATTGCAAATAGTTTGTTTCCCAGACTCTTTATTATTTCATCATTATTACCTGTTATTTTTTCTATTCAAGGTGTAAAAGCTCTGCAGAATGTTCAGAAAGTTGTTTAGCAAAAGTCTAACACAATTTGCTACCATTGTTTCCCATTTCGCTTAAAAAAATCAAAACCAACAAAACCTAAAAAGACATAATTTTGTTCCAAAGATCTTGCCATACTTCCTTGTATAGTCTTAAACTGTGGAAGCTAATTTCATGGATTGTGGTGGCTGTTAAATTTAGTGGCTGTTAAATTTTACAGCAGTTCAAGATGTGATTGCACAAACCCATATGAGGAAAAGCTGAAAGAAAAATCTGAGCCAGAATTTGTTTAGAGAAGGTAATGCTGGGGTAATACTAATATATCAATTCCTTCTTGTTCTGCTCTGAAGTATCCACTGTTAAATACCGAGATAGGTGGGTGTCTGGCCTCAAGCAGTATGGCTTTTCTATGTTACTTATTCATCCTACAGCCTTTTCAAGTCCAGGCATGTAGAGACGTACCGGTGGACCTGCAGCACCGCCTTGCTGGTGCCACTGACTTGTTCTCTGCATACATATATATTTTAATAACTTCCTCAAATACTAGTCATAGAATGATTTGGTTGGAAGGGACCTTTAAAGATCTAGTCCAACCCCCCTGCCATGGGCAGGCACATCTTTCACTAGATCAGGTTGCTCAAAGCCTCATCCTTCAGTTTTGTTAATTTAGACTTAATTCCCTGTTGTGGTTTTTTTTTTTGTCTCACTGAGAAGATACTACATAAAAATTCAAAAGCAAAGAAAAGAACTTTATTCTTTTTGCTCTGTAATATTTTTTTGCATCATCTTATTTACTGCTAGCAGCAACTTCTCCAAAAATGTAAATGAGAATCCCCTGAGTGGAGGCTACGATTAGTTATAAGCAAATGTCAGCAGACATTATGAACTCTATTAGTTTGACTTCTGAACCATTTCCCAGCTTTCTGAGGCTTTTATCGAGCCACTGCCATGTTTGGCTGAAAATTAGAAGGCCTTTTAAAAGGTGCAGGACTGAAAAGAAAAGCTTTTCAGGATTAATATAATCCCATCGAGCTCTGTGGTGTTAAAACCAAACCTGTGGTGTACATTTGGATGTCAGTATAGCAATTCCTAAAAAGGGATTCATAACATAGTTCTCAATGCAATGATATATTATTGTTTGCTATGTTATTTTGGGGTAATGCAGGATATACCCTTTGAACACACCTGCAGTGTGAACAGGCAGATAAATAAAATTATGTGGGACACAGAAAAAGTAATTCAAATCTTTAAACTCAAATTAGTAAGCATGACTTCAGGTTTTTTAGCTGGTGCAGGAAAATGTAGAATTTGAGGTTTTATAGACTGTGTGTTTTCAGGTAATTTTTTTTTCCTTATGAATATTTAGACTTTATCACTTCTGGCACTTCCTATAGTCTGTACCAATATTTGAAGAGAGCAATGTACTACTAGTAGAGCTGGTGGATACATACAGATGAAAAGTGGGGGACTGAGGACGTGTTGCTACAGCAGTAAAGCAATCACGCTGTCAGCTCTGCTGTCCTCCTGGAGTATTATAGTAACAAGGATGTATGTGACCATTTGTAGAACAGCTGCAGAGAGAAACTTTAAAGGAAAGGAATGCTATCAAAACTGGGCAATTACCATTTACAAGCATGTTTTTCAATACTTAACCACTCGAATAGAGTAATAACCAGAGGTTTCCCCTTAGTTCAATAGGTGCTTGTTTTTGTGCAAAAGACCTTTTTCTGTCCCTTTAAAAAAGAGCTTATTTCTGTATTTTCCACACAAGCAAATACTGGAAAATGCATTCTTTGCCCTGGAAGACAACCTTTCAAATGACTCAAGATCATTATTAGGGAAATGCTAACACTTACTATCCAGTTTTTCCTAGATATTTTTCTTCAAGGCACAGACACTACTTTGTGAAGAATGTATTTTAAAACCTTAATATTTGTTGTTGTTGTATTTTGTTTTTTAAGATGAAAAACTGCTGGTTGATACAGTGTCTTTAGAATAAAATTATATTATGATCTTTCTTTTGCAACTTCCTTTTCTAGGCTGCATAACTCTTTGACCATTTGTGTGTATTTATACATGTGCTGGTTTGGGCTGGGATAGAGTTAATTTTCTTCATAGTAGCTAGTATGGGGCTATGTTCTGGACTTGCTGATAACACAGAGTCAAGGCCTTTTCTGGGGGGGCACAAGGAGCTGAGAGGGGACGCAGCTGGGACAGCTGAGCCCAACTAACCAAGGGATATTCCAGACCGTAGGACGTCATGCTCAGCATATAAAACTGGGGGAAGAAGGGGGGGCATTCAGAGTGGTGGCATTTGTCTTCCCAGGTCACCGTTAGGCGTGATGGAGCCCTGTTGTCCTGGACATGGCTGAGCACCGGCCTGCCCATGGGAAGTGGCGAATGAATTCCTGGTTTTGCTTTGCTTGTGGGTGCGCTTTTGCTTTCCCTGTTAAACTGTCTTCATCTCAACTCACATGTTTTCTTACTATTACCCTTCTGATTCTCTCCCCCATCCCACTGCCGGGGGAGTGGGCAAATGGCTGTGTGTGGCTGAGTTGCCAGTTGGTGTTAAACCATGATGATACACCAAGCTATTGTATAGAAACTTTCATAAGAGTTGTTTAACATGCTGTCCAGAGTTAATGCTTCCTTCTTATGGAATATGTCAGATAAAACAAATAACAGATATTAGCATAACTTTTATGGTTTTAGTGCAAGCTAAAGCTATACATGTCAACTGCATTTTTTTATGACCAAGTGACTATAATTGGGGTTGGTTTTTATTATCATCAGTACTGTAATAAGACTGTGAGTAAAGCTTTGCTTCTTTAAAGGTGATTTAAAAAAATAAAATCTCTCTGCTGTGTCACAGAAAACATGTATTGCTCAGAGTAAATTATCTGGATGAACACATATGGGCAAAATGTGAAAAATAACTTCTTTTCTAAGCATCTACTGGGAATACACTAATTGTAGAGCTTGTACACCATTTAGAATATTTTTCATTGATTTTTATTTTTTGGTACATTTCTATTTTCAGACTTCAGATATAGCTGTCAGGATCAAAACAAAGTGAGAGGATTATCTTAAGATTTTTTTTTTTCTTCTTTCAATCAGTAAGACTGAGAAATCTCTTGAGTCCTGTTCTTGTCAAGATCCAGGGCCTTTTGTATAGAAAATTTGAAGTAAGGATCTGAAGTGTTGTATGCTGTTTATATGACTAGAATATCTGGACTAAATTCACCAATGAATCAAAAGGTCATAAGGAACATGAAACTGTCTGGTATACTTTATATTTCTTCCTGTGTGGCTTGAGGCCAGCAGACCAGTCCTAACACTTAATGGTAAAACTTTTGCAGAAGTTTTCACACCAGATCATTCTTGTGATCTGTTATATATGCAGATCAGAAATGTAGTAATGTATCAAAAGGACTAGGAGTATGCTAAGATTTTTCAATGTAATTAATACTCCTTCTTTAGCAATGGAAGTCTTCTGACCATAGTCAAGCAAATAGTATGGACTCAGTACACAGGCATATATTTGGATTTGCTAGAATTCATTAAATCCTATCAAATGGATTAAATAACTGACTACTACTGCATTCCAGTAAGGGTTTAATTGGAGTACATCCTTTTATACACATTTATATACTTGAATGTTTTCGTTAGTCTTGCTCATAGTGCCTGAAATTTCATCTGAAGTCTAAGTGTCTCTTTGAGCTGAAAACCAGGAATCTCTTAACAACATAGTGCAACAGAGGTAGCGTTGAGGATAGAAGATGAAAGGCTAGAATGTCAAAGGCTGTGTTTGAAAGCAGGATAGGTTAGGAGTAGGCAGGAAGCTACTGACATGCATTGGATTGGGCCGGTGTTAGCAGCAGTTTAGGGCCTCTGGTTTTACCAGTCCTGCAAAGATAATGCCTTCAGCATGCTTTTACCCACTGATAATGCAAAGACACACTGATTTGGTTCAGGGAGAAAGTAATTTTCTGCAGTATTTTCTCTTTCATCCCTATCTGAATGATAAATTGATGAAATCCAAGGGCTAGTGGTAGGAAGTTTTGAGGGATGCAAACCACGCACATAAATGGAGGAGTAACTTTTCTGACTTTGCAATTAGTGAATTAGGTTTTTTCTATGTGCAAAGTAGCTTGGGGATAGGAAACAATATGGTATCCATTAGGTATTTAAATCTTAAGTTTCCAGAGGCAGAAAATCAGAGTTTGAATGTGTCACTCCCACTCTTTTATTCCCTAATAAATACGCTTTACAAACAGGTTTATATTAGCCGTGCTGATATAGAAAGGCAGTTAACTTTTTGTTGCTTGTTTGGCCAAGTAGGGAGACACAGCTAATACAGACACCATTTTTCCTTAAATGTATGAAAATGTAACATGATGTAGCTAAACATAAACTTCTATATTGATGGAGAGGGCCAGAAAGAAGCAGCACCATCTGCTGACTAAAACACATCATTACCAATCCAAATCGGACCTATAAATTACAATGCAATCTGTGTTCTAACCATGTGAATGTAATTACCAGACCTCCCTGGTTTACTAGCTAACTAAATAACAATAATAATTGCTTTGGTAATGTGTTCTTATTTAATATATCTTCCTTTTTTTTTTCCTTGAAATTATCTGCTTTTTGATACAGATTCAGAAGCTGGTTTTGTCAGATCCCTGCCAATTCAGTTGATGGTGAGGCTGTTTAAATAGTTACTTGTTAACGTTATGTGTAGCTTCTGGGTTAGTGACGTTGATTGAGGGATAGGAGACTATTGTAGCATTTTACATGAATAAGTGTTAGGATGATGGGTAGAAACCTGAAGTTTCAGATCCTCAAAGGTAGTTGTGCACCCAATTAATATATTGGAAATAAGAGTTAGATACCTTTGGGGAGTTGTCCTTGCACAAGGGAAGTTCTCTTTGGCTTTAACGGAGGGCTTCAGCATATAAGGAGATCCGTTTTGGCTTAAGTGCTGTCCATTCCAAGCCTGTTGTGACAGCCAATAAAGCTGAACTGTGTAATCTGTGAGAACAGGTTGTCTCCTGTGGAAAGCTTTGTTCTTCTGTGTGTGGACAAACACAGGTTGACTCCTGTTGAAAAGTTTTTAAGGATGTTTCTCTTTAAAGTGTCGTACAGTTTAAGGTTTGCTTCTATAGCCCATTGCTACAAGATGTTTACCACAGGACAAAGTCCTGTCGTGATAATTTGGGATTTTCCACTAATGCTGGTAAAAATTTCAAGGTCCATGAAGGTAATAAGGATAAGATTGATTTTCAGGGTAAGACTGATAAACATCTCTTCGAGAATACAGGCATAATATGCTTTAAGACAAGAGGTGACTGAAAAACATTTTGGCAAAAAGAGTTTTAGTTTTTTCTTACAAATTACTCAGAACTCTTATCATGTTACAGGTCTCCTGACCTTCTTTTTGAAGGTCTTGTGTGAAAGACACAAAACACCGTCTTCTGTTTGATGCTTAATTTATATACTTTAGAAATATCAAGGTATTAAGGATTTATATTGTTGTTTAATGATGTGGACATGGAGATTTTTAGTAAGTCTCACAAATACATTACATTTAGTCATAAACTAATTCTGGATATTTTTTAATCCAAATTTTTATCTGCCCCTTAGAAATGTGTCATAACCATTAATTGATGTTTTAAAAACAGCTCCAGATCTGGAGGCAAAGGATGAAAATGGTAGTCAAACTATTTGAAAGCAGGGTGACTTATAAGTGGAATTTGAAGTCATGATAATATTCATGTTTTGCAGTTTTAACATTGACTGTTAGTATGATTAGACTTTTTAAAATATTCCATTTCCAAATATCGTACCTGAATTGTAATTCAGCATTCAGTATTTTATGGTTCCCATTGAGTTGTTCTATTTCCTGATTTCATAGGTACAATGTATTAAGACATCAAAGTTGGAAAAATTCCAAGTGCAAGTAAGTGACTCCTGGTTGTTACATCACTAAAATATTTTTAAGTACAGTGGATTCTTTTCCCTTTTGCATAAAAGGTAACTGTTCATCTCTGTTAAACAAAGTTTGAGCCTCTGGAGACTTCGCTTCTGGCACACAATTCTCCAGCTGAAATAAAGACTTGTTTTGGAAGCATTGAATCCCTCAAGCAGTAGCATTAGTGGGCTTCATCTCTTTCAACAGCTTTGAGGCTGGTAGAAGTGACTCCACTTTACAATATAGGTAATGTCTTAAAACTTGAGAATTCTTTTTGTTTTCTGTCGGGTCCTAACTGATTAACCTGGTGAGTTTCTAGAGGTAGTATTTTTCTTCTTTTTTTTGGCCCATTCTAAATTTGAAAAAAGAATAAATATTAAAAACGAAGCCTGAAATCAGATGAAGATCAGATTAAATGTAGTCAGGTCAAATAATGCTAGATATGGCTATGGGGCTCAGGAAAAAAAGTGGTAACAAGTTGTTACCTGATATACCTAAACATCTTTGTGCTGCGATTGAAACAGAAATATGCAAATATTCTGTCAGAAGTGTGTGTATGTGTAACCTGCTGGTACTTGCTTAAATGTTGTTGTTTTCATACTTCAGTGAAATTTTTCTATCCCAGTTCCTCAATTCACAATGACAATTTTTCTAAGTCAGTCTTAAGGAAGTATTAAATTTATTCCTGTCCTGAAAGTCTGAACTGGAATTTCTGGATTTTCTGTGCTCCCTGGAGAAGCTTTAATTATCCTTGAAGAAATCTTAATGATGATGATCATCCCTCTGCCCTGGGACAGAGGAAAAGAACTATTTTGGTGCTTCGTAGAAACTGCAGGCACTAGCACTAATTATTCATAAAATACCTTCTGTGACATTTGCCTAAAAATGCAGATGAAGACTACCCGCTACATGCTATTCCACAGGTTATTATCTAAGATTACATTGTGTTAGGCTTTCAGATATATTGAGGTCTAGTTGCTGAAACTTTCATTCAGTCTGAGTAATTTTTTCATTAAAAGTTGTTTCGGGGCGTTTGTGGTTTTGTTTGTTTTTAAAATGCAATTAGAATTAGCACATATATCTAAAGCTGTAAAATTACTTCAGAGAATTAAATTTTCAAGCAAATAAATTCTTTGATTCTGTTTAATATTTGAAAGCTTAAATGTGAGCTTGTCTTTTAATCTCAGAAGTCTAAACAAAACACAGCATTTGAACACTTGAGGAACATTTGTGATCTAGAGATGTACTTGGTCTCTGGAATGTTATTTGCAAATCCAAAGACTGGAAGTTGAAATCCAAACATTTTCCTTGGTTTCTTTGCTCCTTATGATCTCCTCTTAAAGTGCTAAATATATTCAGATGTTTCTCAAGCTGCAGTCTAGGGTTTGCTGAAAGCATTGGGAGTTTTAAACTTTTCAACAGACGAGCCTCCAGCTTTTGGTATGTAAATAAACTGCTGCTTAGTTCTTGTGGTTTACTGTTTTGATATAAAAATTAAGGAAAAATTACTTAATCACCTTCTGAATAAATGCCCTTACTAGAAATTGGGAAAGTCAGAGATGTTAAGTCCTAAACCAGTAGGCAATTTATGCTAAACGCTGAATCATGAAGTCACTGCAGGTGTTGAGATTCCTCCTTCTTCACCAATTGGAAGAATAGTTAAAAGTTAAACATAATTAAAGTAGTATTTGTCCCTTGTTCTTTCAGCATTACTTTGACAATCAAAATATAAGTAATACAATTGATGACACAGATCTTGAACCCTTTGAATAACAAATCCCCCCAAATATTTTCTCTCAAAATGTGGTGTAATGTTGAAGTAATCAATCCAGGACTGAACTGGATTTATTATAACTTATATAAATACCTGGCACCTATATAATTCATTGAGATGTGCATGGGAAATACTGTAGACTTAGGAAGAGTTGACTGCTTTTTGCTTAGATTGAACTAAACCATTTGTTCTGTTATTTTCTGATTGATGGACTGTAGAACACAAATTCCCAATAACTGGAAGTGTTTATCAGGTAGAAGATTTACTAGACATAAGAAATTACATTATTCATATAATAACATTAATCATTACTGGATACTCTGGCAATACAGCAGTGAAAATCATTCGCTGTGAAGATGCTATTAACACTTCAGTGAGTAAAAACTTGTAGAGGTACATAAGTCTTCCAACAGCAGACATAATTCCTCATTTTAAGGTGAAACTTGCCGTGTTGTTGAAAACATGTTTTACTTTTAAAATCCCACTATGTTTATAACTTTATCCCTTTCCTGACAGTTGGTCAAGTTCTCTGGTTCAGTCTGGCAAGAGATATATCTGAAAAAATCCTACAGAATTTAGTCTTTCCCCAGTACCAGTGCAGGATCTCATTTCTCCAGCTTAAGCCATGTGGTCTTTGGCAATATGAACTGAGCTCTACTTTCCTTAGGATCAAGGAAAGAATCCTGTTACAGTGTGTCAAAAGTTGTGGACAACTCTTGGAATGGAGTCAGATCATATCTATATCTAAATATTTCAGACAAATGCATGACAAGAAAAAAAAAACCAAAGAAGATCAATGGTGTTTTGAGAGAATATAACTTATTAGGACAAACTCTGATAAAATGTTGCTTTAGTGTATTTTATAGATAAAATGGTTCAGTTGATCTTTACAGCATAGGTAAATATATATAACATCGTTAGCTTTATTTCACATACATGGGATACTTTCATTAGTCTATCTGTCTTCCACTTTTAAAAGTACTTTTTTACATGATACTTGGTTGATATTTTGAGTCCTTGGGTCTGTGATCCCAGTTTCTATTTAATGTACTTATGTATAAAGCAGGGTCAGTATGTACTATGAGCAAAAATTAGAAACCAATACAGCCTAGCATTACTCAACATTACAGCATGTATTAATCTCTTGGTCTGGGGTTTATTGGAACCCAGATAGCTTATTATAACACTATCCATTCAGATTTTTTAAGTGTTCTGTCTCTGGTTTGCAGGAATAGTTTCTTTTAAACATTGATCTCATTTCTAAAAGTTGTTGTGAAACACTAGATTAGAATAACTCATACAGAATACACATTGCTATTACTTTCCTTGGCAACCAAAGCCCATAAAAATTTGGAATGAATATTGTAGAACTGCAGAATTCTGAGTGTCACTGAATGTCTCTTCTTGCATTAAAACAACTTTAGAGGGAGAACAAGCAATGGTAAGGGTTTAAAAAAAATAAAGCCCCTTAATTTCACTAGTGTCTATGGAATAACTTTCATTGACTCCAGTAGAAGTAAGAGTGGGCATTGAAGCTGGAGTGAGCTTGTCTAAAAGAGTGATCTGTATTCTGAAAATTGAATAACCGTTGCTTTTTTCTGATTATTTCTGCATTACCTACCTGTGATTGAAAGTACAAATGCTAAAATGCTCTGCTATGAAAGGAGTTAATCTTTTAGGTGTTAGAGTTCTGAACAAAAACTACGATTATTTAAAAGCATACTTGCACAAACAGTGTGATTAACTTTACATACTGGAGGGTCAGATGAGCTAGAAAGTGTTCTTTGTTGCATCTCGCTCTTTCTTGGCATCCTTTCATAGTGTTATCTATCTACTTAAAATATTTTATATTCATAATATGAATGAGCCAAGTAATGCTCTTCTCTGCCATCTCACTCTGAGCACAGATATCCTTAAAAACCAGGCTGCTGCTACCGTCTCATTGAATGGATTTCTGTGCTAGGTGAATCAATGCAAAGGGATTCCTAGTTCTCCCTCTCGTGATAAATAAAATCAGGTTAAAGTTAAAAGACTATGGTGATAATCTGGCAATTGAGTATTTTTTCTTTTGATTTAAAAGTTCATGCATACCATTAATAATCCTTGAAGTGGGTTATGATTGTCAAGTATATTTATTGATCAGGAAAAAATAGATTGTGGTGTTCTTATAACATCATAAAACTACAAATTCTTAAATGCAATTAAAAGTAACAAGAAAAGTGCAAAAAAGAATTATTACCATTATAACGCCTCCTTTATTTAAAATTATGCCCACAGATTTTTGTGGAAATATTTTCTTCTGAGACAAATATATAATAATTGTCATAAATATTTCTAAACTACTGTATATAAACTAGCTACTTGGCATTATACCTTCCTACTGCTGAACGAACTGGAACACAAAGAAGTCCAAGTAACTTGTCCATGCTTAAACTGGTATCTTGGAAAAGCATACTATAGGGTTCTGGGTAGGAGCTTAAAATACCTTTATATAGCCTAAGTAAGTATACAGGCAGTCACTTTGCAAAATTAATAATTTAAGTAATAATGAACACCTTCCTCTGGTCAGACTGAAGATTAGATAGAAAGTTAATTCTGGTGCCTTGAAATTAAAGTAGTACCTCAAAAAAAATCTGTTGTTTGTCACACAAAGCACAAGCTCCAACAGAGTGAGAAAATCCTATCAAGATAGCCCATAACCAGACTTACCTGAGTACTCCTTTGAGCTGCAGAACTAAAATTTTATTTTCTGCACCAAAAGAGATCATGGACTTAAGTCTGTGGTATCTTATTAGGAGATTCTCTAAAATGATCTGAATTCTGGGGCTGACACACAATGTCTCAATGATGTTTTATGAAACCTGCTTTTGCT
>JANZLQ010000022.1:20106926-20119970 GCA_026212715.1 Elanus axillaris | reverse complement strand
GGTGGGAAATGAAACTGATGGTTACTTTTTCTAAAGTGACTAATTGACTGGGGTGTTTGGGGGTCCAAAACTCAATGAAGGCCGGGGAGTTAGCATAAAGATTTCATTAATGCTCTAAACAGTGTTACTTTCAGTATCCTCCAACTTTGCCTGGAAATAAAATTTTGTAGGAGGAATTATGAAAAAGTGAAAGGAATGCAAAGCAAAATGCAGAGATTTTGCATTTTTTTTTATATGGAGCACATACTTATAATCAATGTAATAGCATGCATACTTTCTTCCATTTTAAAAAAATTGTATTATCAGCAAAACATTTTGGTGGAGACAATTTTTGACCATGTTCATGCTCTTTTGTAAAGCTGATGTGTAACAGATTCATAGGAGTACAAAAATAACATTTTGTGCTGTGTTAGTCAACTGATGATGCTTGTAATCCTCCCTCCCCAGACTGGACTGCTTTAACTATACTAAGTTCCTATATTTGCAGCATCTAGTTAGGAGCCTGTTGCCATATGAGCTTAACAACATTAAACAGAAATATATTTTGATGAAACTGAGATATTCCTAGTATTTAATAATTGTGCAAAGCCTGGCATGTACATGTTCTGGGGTGCTTGAAAGGGAGACAAGTGCCAGCCTTTTCGATTAGGAGCTTTTTTGCATTAATTCCTCCTTGAATTTGTACTGTTTTAAGAATCTGTCGCGGTATTAAGGTTGTTTATTATTCTGTGTTGTTTCTCATAACTAGACATCTTTAAGCATCTGATAGGTGGGTGGCATTGACTGAGGATTTTAAGATTCTATGTATTTTTGGCACCAAAGTTACCTTGTGGATTTAGCATTGGTTTTGTATAGGAGCCTAAAGTGACAGGGTACATAAATAATGTACAAAGCTGTACATTACACCAGAAGGAAAAAAGTTATGCCTCCAGTTAGTATGCTATCTAAAAATGTGTAATCATGAAATTAAAGATTGTTTCACAAATGCATATGCATTACTTCTACTTAGCTATCACCTAACATACACCTTCCAGAGGATATACTTCACTAGTTTCTTAAAAGTCTGATGATAAAGGGTAGACTTTTTTGAATGAATAGATAAGACTCCTCTTAATCTATTGACAGTTATTATTTCTCCTTGGACTAGAGATGTTTGGGTCT
Source organism: Elanus axillaris (assembly GCA_026212715.1). NCBI lineage: Eukaryota > Metazoa > Chordata > Aves > Accipitriformes > Accipitridae > Elanus > Elanus axillaris. The sequence goes on along the minus strand of JANZLQ010000022.1, from coordinate 20,118,809 downwards.
AGTTCAGCTTTCTCTGGTTAGTCAGACACTGCTTACTGCTGAAGAACTTGGCAGACCGTTTAAAAGCATCTGCTTTGATGCTTTGAAAACTCTTCCAGGTGCCACGGTCATCATAACTCTCTTTGACTAATGCCTCATAATACTTTTTACACTCTTCAGCCATGTCTTACAAGAGTGACTACACTTGAACAGACCAGTCACTGCTCTCTTTAGGTGACGGATGTGGAAACTCCTGCATTCAGCTAGCTGTGCAATGTGGTGCGATGGGACAGTTAACTTGCTGTTTTGGTTTTAGGTGTCTATCTGTATAATTAGATGTGTTTCAGTCCGTCACAAAGATGAGTGGAGAGACCTATCATTTTTGCAAACCAGAAAGGATTTGGCTTTGTGCTGAAGTGATGGACAGCTCTGAGTCCACATGTTAATTTGGCACAAAGGAGACTTAAAATGCTGAGGAAATCCTTTCTTAGCCTAGCTACGTACAATACCTCTAGTCTGTAGTTTAGTATAAATAGTTTTATTAGTCTCTTGCACATACCTTTTGGAACAAAAATATCTCATCCTTTCCAAAATTCAATGTTGTTTTTCACATTTGGTATACATCAAACATTCAGTGTGCACTGCAAGTTCTCTTTGCAATAAGACTAATCATTTTAAGAACTATTTATGTAATGTAGGATTTGCCTGCCCTTACAATCCAAAATAAAGCTTCATCCATGTTTGGCAGCACGTGTGTTTTGTGGGAGGGACAATGGCAAAGACCTAAAGAAATCTAAACAAGAAGTAAAACAAAGAAACACAATCCACTAATAAATAACCACTTGGGGCACTGGTTAGTCTAATTCACTTCTGCTTTAGACAATTGTAACCCCAGAGGCAGCTTTCCCTGGCAGCATTTCAATGGAAGGCTCATATTTTCATTATGAGGAAGTTCTCTTGAAAAATATCCTTAATTAGGTCAGGACTGACTGAGGTTTCTTTAACACAGACTACAAATGTCTTTTTTTTTTTTTTTTTACATTTTTGTTATTGTCATTCTGTTTATTGCAATCAGTTACATAAAAAAATTAGGAAAGGTCTGATAATATGCAAGGAGTGATGATTTGGAGACTGGTCTCTTACTCCACCAGCTTTGCTGAGTCAAAGTTGTTTTCTGCCCTTTAGCTTTTGCTTTTTCTGAGAAATTATTTTCCTTAGCTTTGGGAATAGTCAGTAGCAGAAGATACCTTTGTAGCTCAGAAATGTGCAATTCTGCAACAGTTGAAACATCACAATCTTTTAAAACTGAAGATGGAACTTCTACTGGGCTTATTTTGATTCCCATGACCTATGTCTGCAGAGTGCTTTAATTATAATTCTCTGTTTCCAAATATAGATGCTTATCATTTTGCAAGGTTTTAAGTTTTCTTCCAGAATGTAAGGAGTAACCACCAACAAGGAAATTTTAGCCAGAGCAACAGGATGTCTGCCCTTTAAAGGGGGAGTTGTGGTGTTCTACATCTGGTGTGTAAATGCTTTTGTAGATCATTTCTTAACTTATACTTCTCCACAAACCCAAGCTTCTAAATACAGTTCATTAAAATGTCCCCAAGTACATTTTGCTTGATATGGATTCACTGCCTTTGTGGAGCTGAGTTAAACTGACAACAGGGGTGTCTTACCTTGATTCCATTGCCAGACAAGCTTCCTGGTCAAACAAAAGCCTTATGGGGAAAAAAAAACCAAACATCAGCCTTTAAGCTACAAGATGAGATGCGCTATATTCATATGAAGACAGTCTGACCATAATCTTAGGAACCATCTCTAGTTGTTCCACTTCCCACCCCTGGACATATCCCAGCCAGAGATCTGGCACTCCTAAAGGCACTCTTTCTCCATGCTTTTCAGATTATTTTATGTTTTTAATCTATTCTTCCTCTGAGGGTTGTAGCAGCTTTGACTCCATGATGACCTAAAAATTATCACAAAGTAACTCTGACACAAGAGCTCGCTCTTTTCTGAGATGCTTTTATCTCCATACCTCTAGTCCCTGGAGCTTGATCTTGTATTTCTTTTGTCTCTTTCTGGAGCAAGCAGGGGTTTGCTTACAACAGCGTCTTCCTTTATTTTGTATATAACTGACCAAAAAGACTAACAGAAACACAGATACTGCAAATGAGTCCTGGAACGAATTATTATGGGCTACTATATTTTATTATTATTACTTGCCATGTCATTGGTTCTTCCTCTGTTCAATTGACACTTCACTTTATTTGGCTCATAGATAAGTTATAAATATGTTTGTTGAGGTTTTGTGTTGTGCAGGGTTTTTTTGGTAGCGGAGGAGGGGCCACAGGGGTGGCTCTTGCTAGAAGCTTCCCCGGCTCCAAGTCGGACCTGCCTCTGGCCCAGGCCAAGCCCCTCAGTAACGGTGGTAGCAACTCTGGGAGAACAGATTTAAGAAGGGGAACCTCCAGTGAGTAGGGGGATTGGAATGTGAGAGGAACCCCTCTGCAGATATGGAGGTCAGTGAGGTAGGAGCGGAGGAGGTGTGCCGGAGGAGGTGGATGCCCCTGCAGCCCGTGGTGAGACAGCAGGCTGTCACCATGGAGGGGAGCGGTGGAGTGGAGGCCCCCAGAGATGGCTGGGACTCCATGGGAAAGCCCATGCCGGAGCAGTGTGTGGTTGAAGATTGGCCCACAGAAAGGACCCACGCCAGGGAAGTTTGTGAGGAACAGCAGCCTGTGGAAAGGACTCACATTGGAGAAGTTCATGAAGGACTGTCTCCTGTGGGAGGGACCCCACACTGGAGCAGGGGATGAGTGAGGAGTCCTCCCCCTGAGGAGGAAGGAGAAGCAGAGACAAGGTGTGGGGAGCTGTCCCCAACCCCCATTCCCCCTGTGCTGCTTGGGGGAAGGAGGTAGAGAAAATCAGGAGTAAATTTAAGGCCAGGAAGGAGGGAAGGATCGGGGGAAGGTGTTCTAAGGTTTGGTATTACTTCTCACTATCCTTGTTTCAGTTTGATTTGGTAGTAAATTAAATTGATTTTGTTTCTTCTTTAAGTTGAGCCTGTCTTTTGCCTGTGACCATAACTGGTGAGTGATCCCTCCCAGTCCTTATCTCAATTCATGAGCCTGCCTTCATATTTTCTCCTCATCCCACCATGGCCAGGGCAGGGGGGAGTGAGCGAGCAGCTGTGTGGTGCTTTGTTACCAGCTGGGCTGAAACCATGACAATGTTGTGTCAAGCTCTTGACCTCTGTGTTTACCAGCTTTCTTCAGAAATCACATAGTAACAAGTTACTGCTTAGGGAATGTATTTGCCCAACTCCTAAGGGTTTCTAGTTTTTTCTAGGGTGTTTTTCTGATGTTTTTGAATTTAAGTGGTTAATTTGCAACTGTGGTAGTACCACACTTTTGTTAATTAGCATGTCATTTGTTGGTAAATTCATACAGCATGTGACATTATTTCTGTCTTTAGGAAAAATTGAAATGACAATACAAAAACATTCAAACTATATTTTCTAAATGTAAATTTCCTGATTTTGTAATTAAATTAATACTTAGACATTAGTGACCAGCTACTCTGAGGTCCTGCACTTGCTGTAGTAAATGCTGATGCCTTTATGAAGGGAATGTAAAATTATGTTTTACATTTTCAAAAAAGTGTTAAGACTTTGTGTGTGTAAAAGTGCATAATTCAGCATCTATGTCAGATTACACAAAGAAATGCTGGAAAATGAGATTAGAAAAAAAAAGCACAGCTAGTTTCTTAATTTTTTGCAGGAGATGCTACTTATGTATTTGCAGCTTTAGGCACTCAAGCCTTATCCTGTTACCTTTCATAATGTTACTGTGGACAGTGTGTATAAGAATTTGCTCGGGTTTTTATTTTAATTTTTTTTAGGTTCTACTTAAGCATCATCTGTGATTGAGCTTTGAAAAGCTTTTTAAAAGAGAATTTTAAAGGTATTTTTGAACCCTAGTTCACTTTTTGGAAACTCTACATACACAGGTGTGAGATAGTTACTCTTAGTTTACAGTTACTTATTTTTTATCAGCTATTCCTCTAGAAATTGTGAAGTTCTGATTTTCTCTGATTCTGGAAAAGTCTACTTGTATTTCTCTTTTCCTCAGTATGTTTCAATAGTTGTAATTCACCAGCATATTTTCTAAGTGTTTCCTATGTGTCCTTATACGTTGCATAATTTAACTAAATTGCAAGGACTTGTACGTGATCATAAATTCTTGCAATCAGTGCAGCAAAGGAATATTTTAAGAAATTTCCACTCCAGGCTGTAATTTTATGTCTCATTTTCATACAGAAAAGCATTTATAACTGACCCATTTTTGTCTCCAGCTGCTCCCCATGATACAAGATACCTAGCTTTACAAAATGCCTCATGGACAACGTCTTTGGAAGAAAATTCTAACTGATCCACAATCATTTTTCAAAAGTGCCATCCCACTTCAAATATTATTCAGATTTTCCCTGTGCACAATATATTTCTGCTTCAATAATGTCTTGTCTTCTTAAAGATAGCTTTCCTGTTACAGTGGGAGAATACATAAGATGCAGGAGCATCGTCATACTTTCAATTAGGGTAGAACAGGCCCAATCAAACAAATTGCAGGGTCCTTTTATCAATCTTTTCACTTCTTGGTATGTATGAAGAAGGTCAGATGAAGGTATTGAACTTGTACAGTACGCATGGCTCTGACACTTCATCTGAAATTTGAGGAAAGTGGAACTGAGTGCCTGGAAAGCTAAGTCAGAAAGCATTTTGACTTCCAAAAGGCTCTCACATGGCAGAGTGTTTTGCAAGATGTAGGTTAGTTTTTGCTTCAAAGATTTTTCCAACTCTGGGTCTTTGTATACTTTACTGGGGATTGGTTATGGATACTCTCCATATATGGTGACACTTGTCCTTTGAAATGTTCAGGTACTAAAAAAAAAAAAATAAATAAAATCTTCAAGTAAGAAGATAGCTTATTTCATTAGAGGGTTCTTTTCTCTTGATTTCAATGAGATCAGGCTATGGCCTTTTAAAAAACATATGCTGTTTCCATAGTTGCAATTTTAAATCACATTTGATGCCATTACCTTTGTGTACACATTTACAACAATATCTTGCTATTTTTTTAGACAGTTGCAAATTTCAAATAATTTCTGAGAACATGCTAAAAAATATTTACTTTTCCAAATGCTGTATAGTTTTCAAAAGCTCTTGTCTGTCTGTCTAGAACTTACATTCTCAAACCAGACTGTATGCATTTTTTTCCTTATCAAACTGTAGAAGGCAATAATGTAGCACTAAGGTGGTCAGGATTTAGTTAGTGACAAACCAACAAAGATACTTCTGTCCATGTCATTACATACCTTAACACTTTTAAAAAAAAAAAAAACTGTTGAAAGTTTTGTGGCCTATGCAGTGCATTCTTTGCTATAAAGCTTCATAGGAATGTTTAAGTGATTAAATCACAGTCATAAAGAACACATTTGTTAACAGGTGTATTGTGACTTATTTTTCATAGATGTGGTCTACTGTGGAACTGAGTAGTAATGTGCTGTATTTCACTAAGTGAAAGAATGTAAATATTTCCTTATTGCAAAATATTAAGAACTTCACTTTACAGCTTCTAGACTAAAGTCTCAAGTCATTCATGGCAGCAGAAGCTAATTATGAATTCTTAACAATGGATCTTACAAATTTGAGTGGACTTGGAAGTAGGAATAGAAATGCATTTATATACCTCTGTGTATTGTTAAAAGATAACAAATTAAACTTTTCAGTGTGAAAATTACTTTTTTCCACACATTTTACTAATCGTACATAAATGAGGTGTATCCATTGATATTATCTGAGATTAGAAATAAAATGATCCACACTATTTTGAAAAATAAGCAGCAGATGAAGCAAAATATCAGACCATTCCTAGATAAGAATTTTTCTGTGAATTAGTGTCTGCCCACTTCCAAATCTAGATCTTAGCTGGGACAAGCAGTTAGACTATAAAGTAGGTTTCTGCAAGATGGAAACTGGTTTTCAACTAGCTTGGCTAAGTGGCCTGACAGCATTATATGCCTATTTTTTCACAGAACAACAAAAGGAAAAGCCCTAGGGGAACTGCATTATTTTGAAGTACTTTATATTCAGGGTGGGAATATTCCCCTTGGACAAAGAAAAGGTGATTGCTAATGTATCGGTTTGAGCATACAAACATTTGTTGGTTTGCAAACAATGGTTGCAAACGCTTATTGGTCATGGTTTTATGAGTGTTCTTTAGGAAAGCTGTGTTAATGTACAATTGGCCAATACAGGGTAGAACTCAGTCTCATGTTAAATCCCAAGCTTGGTATAGAAATATAGTACTTCGGGAGAGTTAAATGCCTCAAAATAAATTTTGAGAAGATGACAAGGGGCAAAATAAATGCCCTTTAATAAAATGTGAAAATAATCATAGGAATAAAGAACCCAGGCTTTCCTTCTCTCAGCTAGGCTTATTGACTCCAGGTTTTAGAGTTATTTCCTTTCACTCTACACCATAGCACAATAAGCAGGGTGGTGAGGGGAAGTATGGAGTAGTCACCATCTGTGAGGGCTAGGTACAAGAAGGCAGTAATTTTGCCAGCCATCCCAGTGTGAATTGGTCCACTGTTCAGGCCTAAATCCACTCTCTCTGTCAGTGTTTATTCTGTTGCAGTTTGGGTTATTCAGCTATTTCATGACGCTCTTCTATAGCAGTTCAAGCAATCTGATTCATTTCCATATGATTCTTATGTGTCCAGCTTTCACAATAATATGCAGTACTTTGTAATTTTAACTTTTTGGCCTCAAAGGTCATTGGAAGACGTAAATGGCATTTTTCTATGAACTTTTTTTTACTGTATTTTATCTACTTGCTGAATATATTAAACTTCTTAATACAAACTTACCAATTTTGGCCACTGATGTTTAGACATGGGCAACTTTGATTTTTATTGACTATGGGGTTTTCCTTTCTGGTCATCATAGTTCCACAGCTCTTGAAGACTTTGTTGAAAGGACTGAACATGTTCTAAGTGACTAGCTGCAGCTAGTACTATGAGGTCATATGTTTACCTTTATGTTACTGTAAAGTCTGTTATCTCACGAATTCTGTGTATGATCTTCTATGCTTTCTTCTCTTGTGTTATGGAGATACAAGATAACCTTGAGACAAACATTTCCCAATTTTGCAGTCCTTTACTGTGCTTTGGTTTATGTATCCCATTGCTTTCTGTCCCAGTGCAAGATTTTATCAACTGGAGGTCTTGTAAGTCAACATGACATTCTTCAAGAGTAAGCATTAATTACTTTTACAGTAACATCTAAATGACAAACTTACACTTTTTAGAGATAAGAATAGCAGGGTTTGCAAGCACAGCAATAGTGAAAAGCAAGACTTTCAGAAGATTTATATTATCCAAATAAATTGGAGAAATAATATGAAGTAAGTAAAATGTAAATTTGTAAGGGTGAATGGAGCATGCAACACATGGGATGAATTAACTGTACAAGTAAAAGGTGGGGAGTGACTAGCAAGGCTGCAGTATTGTTGAAGGACGACAAGATGGGTATAATGGACACAAATATGAACACAAGAAAAAAAATTAACTAATTCCAATGTAGCAGACACTTTCCTGCTTATAAGGATATGAATTGATCAGGAATAGTTTTGAAAATTATGATCCTGCTTTGGTGTATTTCAAAGACCCTTTCAGGCCTGTTTTCAATGCTTTCCAATGTTTTATTTTAAAAATATCCCAAAGTGATATAAGCTCTTTGTACTACAAATGCACTTTCATAAAGTACCCAATGCATGACTGCAACAAGTCAGTAAACTGAACTTCTTTTCCTTCTTATCCCATATGCCCTGCTTATTTGTGCTATGATTTCAAATGGCATGTTCATCTTAAACTAAACCCTCTCAAAATTATTATTTTTGTCTCTGTGTTATGAATTAAACTGATGAAAAAAATTTTATCAGGAAGAAATATGTTCCAGGTCAGATTGACAGGAACTGCAGGGTACTCTAGTTTTAAAGTTTCTTTCCAAATATTGGAGAATGTTTTTTGGCTTCTGATGTTTGTCTAAGTGATGCAATAGAATTTTTTGAGCTGTTTGGGACTAAAAGTGTTTATTGCCTCTTTACCTAAAATTAGAGGGGACTGAACTTAATGGTCAAGTAATTCTCTCTAGTTATATGTCCTTCTCCTGGCACAGCTCATCAAGTTTATGGCTCTGCATTATTCACAGTCTGTGGCATTAATTATTTTTTGTCAAAGAAATGAAGACTGATTTCCTCAAGTATTCCTGAAGTTCTGGAGAGCATAGCCAATTTATAAAGCTTAATCAGTCATGTTTTGAGTTTTCTTGTGGGGACTGGAACTTTTCCAAGGGTATGCTACTGTCTCCAGACACCTTTTGTGTTCCTGTGCTCTTTCCAGCTCATGCATTGCAGTCATCAAGGCTTCATCTCAAGTGCTTTTTCTATTTTACATTTATGAAAATACTCACAAAACTCCTTTCTATACTATTGGTCTATTGAGATCACTATAGCCTATATAGCACATTCTGCTGTTCCTACTTGCAGCACCTAGGACTATCCTCTCTGGAGTTCTTTCTCCAAGTCTTTCTCTGTTTAATCCCATACGCATTCTTTATCACATGCATGTTCATTATAGCCATTTTTGTGTCCCTTTCTTGGTTTTGGTTTTTATTTATACAATTTTCGACTTTTCTAGTACTCTAAAAATATCTTAAAAGTCAATAATAATCCCGATTTGCATTTGGGAAAAATGAGAATACAACATGTGTCAATGCCTACTAGCTCAGATCCCAAAGGCAACTGGGGTGAAGAAATATCTCATTTCCAAACTCTAGCTGTGCTCAGGTCTATGGTGCAGATCTCATGATCTTTGTGAGGATCTGTTTAGTCTTGATGTCGTGGTTTAACCCCAGCTGGTAACTAAGCAAAACTGATGCAATATCTGGGCCTGTCACAGGACTCCATTAGAGTGCCTGTACAGGAGGCTTTAAAAAGCCCAACCAAGCAAGGTGTCTAGGAAGGCAATCGTGACAGTGGGATTCTAGGCTTCCCAGACTCTGTGGACAAGCAAGATCTTTCACTGAATCTAGACTGTTACAAACATACCTGAGTAACTGATTTCATTACGATTACAAGAAATTCCCAGTCTATGAGTTATGTTTAGGAGTCAAAGAAAAAAAATTAAAAGTGTAATTTGGCTTAAATTTTATAGTGATATTTTGTAGTGCCATAATAGTATTTGTCAAAGCTATTCCTATGACTGTGTTAACAAAAAAAAATTTGGTTTTGAATAGTTCCTACAGTAGCATAGCAGGGTCAATTAGCTCTGTGTGTGTGTGTATATTACTTTATTTTAAAGTTGAAAAAATAATTAATTTCTCAATGTTTGTCGTGAAAGAAATTCAAAGACAAGAATGCTATCTACAGTGTCAGGTTTTTTGTATTATGAATGATATATATGGTTCTATGTATATAATAAATTTTATTTTTTTACATTGTTCTGTTAGTGCAAGAGTGACTAATATGGTACTTCATCAGTTGTCTAAGAATTATTGCATGTAAATAATTACCATAATTATCTAGACTCCAGTAACTTCATTTATTCACTTTTATCTGTACTTTGATACAGCTTGGACTGTGATATACATCAGAAAAGGTTATCTAATTGACTAAAAAAAACACTAGTACTGCCTGTCGTTTGTTGTAGCTGTTTCAAGAATTTTGGTGCTTTTCTCTGTGTGACCATGGAAATGCTATACATAATCTTAAAGGCCTTTGTTAACTTGTAGTCAGTATTGCAAGTAATTTTTAGCAATATTGAATAATGTAGGTTTAAAAAAGAAGTTTATTGTGTAAGTAGAAAATAAAGGTATGGGTATAAAAGAATTTTTTGACACTTCTGATCTACACTTGATTTTCATATTTGGCAGTGCAAAGTAATGATGAAAAAATCATGGTATTACATGATATTTTTCCTATGAACAGGAGAAGGCAGGACACTTGATAGTTCAAGAAATCTATTCCACTTCACTGCTCCTGTGACTTAATGTAAAAAAAAAATAATACATATTTCATAAATGTATTGGATTCTAGGCTTTCTGAGGGTGGGGTTAGAGTAGTGTACATATTTCAGTGTCAGGAATTTCTCTTCATAATTCTTCTGATTCATCCAGAAATACTCCAAATGAATCACTGTCAGTTTACAGAACTAAAGTCTGGATGCTGTCAGACTTCATTGTCTGCTCAGGCAAACAATGTGACCTGTGAAACTGATACTAAAAATATACTAATTTATTGGCAAATTGCCAGCCATCATTGTGCTTGTAGTTACTAATGGATTGTATCTCAAAGAAAGTGACATTCTCTCCCAATACACAGGTGAACCTCTTTGGGGAGATCTATAAAAGACAAGACATCCAGCTGCTATTTCCATTTACCAGAAAACTATCTCTGTGTCTCTAATATCCCTGTACTTATCAAGGTAAACTTGCAAAATACTCTCCAAAGTTGAGCCTGCAAACTAAAATGTAGCACAATATGGGACACCAAAACCCAGCAGCTCAGTAGAGAGATAGCGGTTTATGGCACTCTCTAGTATTCCTCTCCCACACTAACTTCTGTTTATTCTGTAGGCTATGAAATAAGTCTTTTTCACCTACTTATCACCCTCCTCCTTTCTCTCTGACACCTCCCTCCATCCTTCCCTTTAACATTTTCTTTACTTTAAAGGTACCAATTGCCTTTCTTCACAGAGATAGTGTAATGTATGTGTAGCTAACTAAACTGAGAAATTGTTGTGAACATGTGTTTAGCTTTGTATAATAGCTCTTTTTCAGACCTGCAGGAAGAGCTGGTGTGTTTGAGAGCTTGTCCGTTATTTTTCAGCTATACCAGCTGGTCTGGGCAAAGATATTTTCTCTTCCCAGAAACCCTGTTTGCATTAGCAGCTTGCAGTTTAAACTTCATATGCTGATGACAATTAAAATAAGATGACGAATCCACAGAACTTGCAATGAGGTACATCGTTAGCATAGTACCTTTGCCTATTTGATCTTCCATCTGTTTACCAAGCAAGAAATTTTAACTTTTAATATGAGTTTTTCTTCCTATGTGTAAGAATACACATATTTGAAAGTTTTTCATATATGTATTTTTTTTACTCATTCACTGTCAGATAGTTTAGGTTCCTTTCTAAATTGCAGCCACAAAACTTCTTTTGATATGAAAAAGAAATGGGTCTGTGAATCTTTGAAAGATTTCCCAAAGCTCCTTTAATATTTCAACTGGAAATCTGGGTTACAAGAAACTTTGTTGGATAACTATTGAATATGTTTTTCTCATATCCCCAGCTGTAGAATCCCTCTGCAGAGATTCTGTGGATAGTGACTATCTGTTCTTCATCTGTGCTCCTAGTAACCCACATGAATATCTAGCAATACTTGGCATAACTGTGAATTGCACAAATACACTGGAAAAAATACTTTCTAAAAATCTTTCAGTGCCCGAAAACTGCTTTGAAACAATGTTCTAGTACTTGCAGAGCTTTAACCATTGCATGCAGTAATAATACATAGGAATTAGCTATTCTTAGGTTATGGGTTTTTTTATCTGTAGAACTTAGTGCTTTTCAAAGATAGTCTGCTGTCTGATAGGGAACTGAGGTACAGCAAGACATTGTGAGCTCAGATCCAGCCCAGCTGTTCAGTGGCAGAATCAATTCTGAAATCCAAGTCTCTTCTTAGTCCTGCACTCTCAACTTGGCCATGCGCTCTCCTTGGCAGTAAGTTGCTGATGTCAGATGAACACACACACATACCACTGCACACCGCCCCCC
>JANZLQ010000022.1:20063197-20095042 GCA_026212715.1 Elanus axillaris | reverse complement strand
CCCCAATGGCTTGTGTAGCATTTCAGATGTCCTTTATTTTATAGGTAGGTATTTGTTTAGAATTTTGAAAACTGTTTGGTTTTGATCTGTAAATTTGTGAGGAAAATGATGAAAACTGTTGAGTCAATTCACAGCTGGATTCTGTTTAATTGCGCAAGTATTTCTGGTGTAACCTTTTACTCGTACTGATTCAGAGTTTTGAATTACGTGTAATTTATGGAAAAAATTGTTGCATGTAGAAGACCTTTATGGCAATTAGTTTCTAAGAATCAGTGTTCAAGCAAGTGTAATGTGTTCATCCTTGTTGAGTTGAGCAGTGTGTTCTCAGTTACTGTAACTGAGAGGCTGGCTGTGGATTTTCATTTAGCTAGAGCTGCAAAAGTTTGCAAAATTGGACTAATAATACTAATTAGTGGCAGATAATAAATTAATGAATTGGAGCAGTACTTATAAATGTAATCAGAAATTGTAATGCTATTATGCTACTACTTAGTTCCTGTATACAAAAGTGGTGTTCCCCAGGGCTCAGTATTGGGGCCAGTTCTGTCTAATATCTTTATTAATGATCTGGACAAGGGGATTGAGTGCACCCTCAGCATGTTTGTGAATGACTCCAAGTTAGGAGGGAGGGTTGATCTGCTTGAGGGTAGGAAGGCTCTGCAGAGGGATCTGGACAGGCTGGATCCATGGGCTGAGGCCAATTCTATGAGGTTCAACAAGGCCAAATGCCGGGTCCTGCACGTGGGTCACAACAACCCCGTGCACCGCTACCGGCTTGGGGAAGAGTGGCTGGAAAGCTGCCTGGCAGAGAAAATGCTGGAGGTGCTGGCTGACAGCCGGCTGAATATGAGCCAGCAGTGTGCCCAGGTGGGCAAGAAGGCCAAAGGCTTCCTGGCCTGTATCAGAAATGCTGTGGCCAGCAGGAGCAGGGAGGTGATTGTTCCCCTGTACTGGGCACTGGTGAGGCCGCACCTTGAGTCCTGTGTTCAGTTTTGGGCCTCTCACTGCAAGACAGATATTGAGGTGCTGGACCGTGTCCAGAGAAGGGCAACGAAGCTGGAGAGGGGCCTGGAGCACAAGTCTTAGGAGGAGCAGCTGAGGGAACTGGGGCTGTTTAGCCTGGAGAAAAGGAGGCTGAGGGGAGACCTTATCGCTCTCTACAACTGCCTGAAAGGAGGCTGTAGGGAGGTGGGGGCTGGTCTCTTCTGTCAGGTGGCTGTGATAGGACAAGAGGTAATGGCCTCAAGTTGCGCCAGGGGAGGTTTATATTGGATATCAGGAAAAATTTCTTTACGGAGAGGGTTGTCAGGCATTGGAACAGGCTGCCCAAGGAAGTGGTTGAGTCACCATCCCTGGAGGTATTCAAAAAGCACATTGACAAGGCACTTCAGGACATGGTTTAGTGGGCATGGATGGTGGTTGGACTCGATCTTGAAGGTCTCTTCCAACCTAAATCATTCTATGGTTCTATATAAGATGTGAACATTTGTTTCTCCAAAAATGATGAGGCTTAACCTCACAATAAGGTTCCATGGAATGAAAAGTGTGCTGAAAATCTTGAGGGCTGGCGGGCTTGCTGCTATGCCCATCACTACTCTAGATTTGTACAGGTGTTTGCAGGTGTACATGTCTAAACATGGTAGTATCATTTCAATTTTTAACCTTTTGTGAACCTCTCCAATCCTCCTTTTTTCACATGTAATCAGAAAAGTTATGTATTTTTACAAGCTCCATGGTTTTTAGACCCAAATACAGCTGCAATAATGCTAGAAATCTTTAAATATTCTATTTTATATTTTTCCACTACTGAATTTCTAGATCAAAGAGCTCTCTATATGTTCCAAATGAACTCTGGGCATATTTTGAAATCCATATCATTTAAGGGCATTCTGTCATTTTTAGTAACATGATTCAACCCCTCATGGCCTATTTGTGTGAGAGGGAGTCTCTTGTGAATACTCTTCTATGAAGCAGCATTGGTAGTTGCATTTTGTTCATGAAAACGCTGGGTGGTCTTCAGTTTTTATTGTGCCAGTTAGGGCTTGAGAATGTGACAATAATGTACTCTAAGCAATGCTGCCTCTATTATGCTTAAAGTAAAAGCTACTTAAAGGTATTAGTAATCCAGTTTTCTGTCTCTCTTACTTTCATTCAAAATTATTTTTTCCCTAAAATTTACCTCTGTTTCAGAAAAGGATTCCTATAAGGTGTTCAAAAGGGTTCAGTAATTTTAATGCTCCCCTAAAAGTCCTGCCTCAAAGCTCTGCCTCATTCCATCTTTCTGATAGTGTTCAAAAGAGCCAGAGCTGACATAACTCGAGTGTTGCTGGGTGGTGCTTAGGTACTGATGATGGCAAATGGAAAAATCACATAAAGGTATCTTGCAGTAGCAGAAAATGAGGGATGTAATCCTGATGCTGAGCATGGTAAAATCAGATTAGTCAGCATTACGTTATTTGTTCTCTGCTGGTAGATCCATCCTGGTCAGGACTGGTGTGTGAAGAATGGTGCTTTGCTGATGTGTAGGATGCTTTGGCAATCAGAGCTGGCAGCACAATCTTTAGAGGTCGGCTTTAGCTGTGAGTTTAACTTTGCATCCTGCTCTGCCTTGAGGTTAAAGGAGAAGAGGGTTACTTTTAGAGTGACTGTCTCCAGCTGGAGTACTGTGTTATGTGTAGCTGAGCTGGAGCAGGCAATAAGGTTATCTTGCTTTACAGTAGTTAAAGAAACTTTCTGTGTACAAAAATGCCTAGACCCTTGTCCATACTCAGAGCAGAAGAAAAGCTAAAGCCAAATATTTAGGGGATGTTGCCTCACATTAAAAAACAAAACCAAACCAAAACAACAACAACCCCCCCCAAAACACACACCAAAAAAACCCAAAGGAAAAAATCCCAAACACCTGTGTCCCCACCCACAAACCAACAACAAAATAACCCTCCTGTAGATCTGAGCAGATAAGCAATGTCTTTTCTTAAAAAAAAAAAAAAAAAAGGGGGGGGGGAATGGGAAAAAAAAAGCTGGTATTTCACATCATGCCAATGTTTTTCAGTTTATGTGGAAACTTGAACTGAATATTTGTATATGCTGGCTGGCTCTGCTCCATGTTATTAGTGCTCTAACTTTTGTCAATACCAACTTAAAACAGACACCTTTCAAGTTGAACTGTGAAATGATATGCAAGTGGCTGATTTCGCAATTCATATTATGCTTTTGTTATTTCTCTGCCCTTTATATCTCAGTGACACTTTCTGCTGCCACTCCTGCTTACTTTCGAGGATTCACATTGATTGCTCTCAAGGAAGGAAAAGAAGGTGACAAGGAAGATGACCATGCCGGAACTTTTCAGGTGAGAGAACTTTCCCTGACCTGTACCTCTAGGAGTCTTCCTTACTGTATGCATAGCAGAATAAAGACTATGGTTAAGTAAGCATAAATATTTGTGGATGTTGACATGAGAATGACATAGTGTATTTTATATTCCACGTAACCTCTTCAAGAGGTCAAGGCTTTTGTACCTTGACTTCAGCTTGCCTTCCCACATTCTTACAGTTAAAAATGAGCATCAATTATTTGAACTAGAGCCTAAGACACCTGAATTTGTTATCCAAAGTGAGTATCAAAATTGTTTTATTCACAGTTTGCATTTTGTATTTTTTTGCCTAGATATTTTTGTCCATTCAGATGTAGATTATGGCAGAGAAGTGTTTGCCACAGCTGTAATGACTGTTCTATCAGTCATAAAATAGGTTCTGCTGGTTTATTGATGCTCAGTTGTACTTAACGAACACATTCAGTGGGATGAAATGTTGTTTGTTGTCATTTTTAAAAGGATCAGAATCCAGAGCAATGAATCGCGAAATAGTATTTCCAGCTATTTCAAGATCACATTGCATGAAAGAAATTCTGGAAACTGAGAATACACATCATATTTATGAAAGTAGGTAGAAATTATGTAGGTTTGTTGAGTCTCAGATGAGGTATTGATTGCTATTTGACTTTCCAAACTTAGAAATATTGTTGAATGATATTGATTTATAATTAAATAATGATTTATAGATAGATTTCACTTGCCTCAAAAAAGCATTTCTGTGTTTTCAAGGGAAATAGTCAAAAGTTCTAATTTTGATGATCTACAAGGAGACAGAAATCAACTTAATCCTAGCATCTCTTCTTGAAGCACCTTCTGGGTTTTGTGTACAGCAAATATGATGTGCAAACTCAATACATATTTGCCCTGTTTTCCTGTTGAGTTTGCCTAGAGGCCTCTTTCTGATTTTCATACATTTTGGAAAAAATTCTAGAGTTAGAAAGAACTTATTTGATGTTGCAATAACTCCATCTTCCTTAAAATTAAACAATTTCCTAATATTATTTGGGAGAAATCAGTTCAATATGAATAGTTGGTGTTTTTTATTCTTTAAGAATAAGCTAGCATTGTGAAACATCAGCTACTGCTAAGAAGCAGAAACGGCAGTGCTTCATCTATTTGAAAAGAAACTTGTTATCGTTCATTTCTGTGTTTCAGCTGTTAATGTCTCTGTAGTCGTGGCTAATGGGAAAGATTTGACCTGAGTTTTGCCTTTATGGCCAGGCGTATGTCTAGCTCATAATGTAGTGAGAAACTTGCTAAGCTTTGCTGAAGTACAGAGGAATTTCAAAGT
Organism: Elanus axillaris; assembly: GCA_026212715.1. NCBI lineage: Eukaryota > Metazoa > Chordata > Aves > Accipitriformes > Accipitridae > Elanus > Elanus axillaris. The sequence goes on along the minus strand of JANZLQ010000022.1, from coordinate 20,090,378 downwards.
CAGCAGAGTGGGATGCAAATGGAAATTCTATATAGATTTAAAAAAAATCCCAATGGGTGTCAGTGGAGGGAAGATTGTTTAATTAGCTTTATTGTACGGATTGCAATCTGAAATCAGTATTCTAATTGGCAGATGAGCGTTTCAAATTTTATGCATAACTAAACTTGTATTTCTGTGGCACAAGCAGTACTCACTGTGCTCATCCCACATTAGCACAATTAACTGAAGTTCATTCGGATAGTGTCTGCCAGTTCTGCCTGTGTTGATACAGATTTAAGATTCTTATTTAAGTATCCAATGAATACTTACAGTGTTAAAAGACCAGTGTCTTTTATATCATTGCTAGGTGCTAGGAACTAGAAGAGGGAAAAAGAGGTTTAGTCCAAGGGTTTGCACTGTTTTTATTATAATATCAACATCCTCATGGTGTCTAAACAGCTGTGCAGAGTAAGAAAAAACTGTGAACAATAACTTCCATATCCCTTGCAATTACATATTTCCTGTGCTCACATGGAGAATATGTTATTCCATGAATTACCTAGTAGAAAAGAACTTGGTGAAAATTCCTTAATAGTGGCAAGAGACTAAATACTACTTCTGGTCTACTGGCAAGAACCTCTGCCCCCATGAGGAGACACTTGTTCAAATAATAGTCAAAACAAAGCTCATGAATGCTCTGCATGAAGCAAAGTGCTTCATTCATATTAGCAAGACTTTTCAGTATGACCAGGATAGAAAGAAATGAAAGTTGACCAAATAAGACCTATGCTTCCCCCCCTGCCTCAGACTGTAAACCACCATTTTTTCAAGCCTGTGAGCAGCACTTTCAAATCATGAAGCATGGGCTGCAATATCTTTCATGGAGAAAACCAGAACCCACACTCTGTACTCGGGTCAAGATCCCACTGGGGCTGTGCCTTCTGTTTCACACACTTATTGAGTGTTAAGCTGATCAACGGGTGTAATGCCTCAAAGTACTGTTGAGGGGCACGTGCTAGAGTAGCAAGGTGTTAAATAAGGTCTAACATCTCAGTGACTGATGTGGACACGGTAACTGGGGCTGGAAAAACATTGTTTTCAGTGGTCACGGTCATGCTGCAGCCCATTGCAAAGGATGAACGTGCAGTAAGCAGCTGCCAAGAGTTGGCCCTGCAGGGGCTTCGCTCTTTTACAACCTCCTCATGGCTCATTTACTCTGGCCTGACTCTGCAAGTCAGCAGGTACGGTCAATCTTCATTAACCATTAAGCTGCAGGGTCTTGATCCTATAAATAGCCCAGCTGTTAAAATTCTTGGTCGGCCAGGTATTGTTTTTATATACTTTTTTTGGTTACTTTTAGACTTGCCATGGAGTAGAGACTTAGAGAAGTGTAGTTTGGACTCCGCCATTCTAAATTCCTCCGAGAAAATTGAGACTTAAATCTGATATACTGTTGTTTGTTTATTTAATGCAGCCAAACTTCTTTTTCTTTGTCCTTGTAGCACACCCAGGGCACAATTTGGCTTTAAAATAAGCAAATCCATTGTCTGCCACAAACATGCAAACATATGTTAAATAGCTAAATTAAATAAGGTTGGGGAATTAAAGATGCCAAATGCAGTCATAGAAGTTTGGGGATATAATAATACGGCTCTTACTTATGCCAGTGGTAATTGTATAACTGGGGGGTGCAGTGTGGCACTCTGAAAGCTTTGGATATCACGTCCCATTGGCTTCTTTACACAAGCCATTCCCAACTGTTGTCATGCAGACTGCTGATCTTTCTCTTTTGTAATGTTTAGCAACAGTCTGCAAATCGTTCGAAGGCAAATTATACTCGAGGACAACAATCAAGCACTGATTGACTATAGAACAGTATACAGGCTATTTTAATCAACATATGTCTGCAATGTAATAGATTTAGTCTGGTAAATAATGTAGAATAATAGAAATTTAGTGCTGAACCTCATCTATCTTCCTCATTCTCTGAGGAAGAAAAAATATTCCAAGAAAATTCTTGGTGGATGTTTTCTGAATATGTTCTGAAGAAGTGTTCAACAACAGCAAAAATTTAATCTCTCCAAGAGGCCTGTTCAAACACTTCAATATATTATATTTTATAGAAAATATAAGGAAAACTTTATAGAGCTTTTACTAACATCTAAACTGAGTCTTCAGTAACAGTGGTTAAATTGCTCTCTTATCAGATTATCTTCCTAAATTAAGGTTTTTCTTTATATTTTATGAGACAATTATTCTGAAGTTTCCCTTATTCTCTTTTCAATTCCACACACTCTCCACCTGTTTCTTATTAAAATTTTCATATTTTCATTGTAGGGCATTTTTTTCAATTTTGCCATTTCTGCAGTCAAGTTGAGAGTTCAGTCTTACTCATATTCCTCAGAGTTGTACACAATAGTCAATCTGGACCCTCAGCATAAAAGCATATAGAATTTAGATGCAATAATCCTTTGGAGTATTCTAATTGCTTCCCTTGTCTTCATGAAGAATCCCCTAAGTATATGCAACTTGCCTTTACTGCAGGAATATCTCAGCATTGTACAGGAGGTCCATGATAAAGTCCTGAATCCTTTCCTGCCTGTATTGCTGCCTACATTGCAATTCCTTCTTTTCTGTCTGTGCACTAGACTTCCTCTAAGTGTAGAGCTTTGTTCAATTTATCAAGAAAGTTCTGAACTACAATCCTATCCTTCAAAGTGCTCACCATTCCTCCAAAAACTGATGCTATTTGTGGACTTAACTACATGCTTGACAATTAAACAGTCAATATAAAATATTGTGTGCAAATGTGACCTGCTTTTCTCATGCACAATGATAAACTGAGTCATAAGACTCAAAATTAGACACTTCTCTGTATTGTTTTGGCATAATCAACTGTTAGATTCTTATGTCCACTATTTTTGTGATAGTTTAGTGTTAAATGCATTTATCATAGTAGTGTTCCTAGAGGTGTGCTTTCTACTTTCTTTGCTCTAGAGTGAATCGAGATATTCTCAGTTTAGGTCACTGAATTTAATGACCCACTAGTGCAAAACCAATGTGAGAATATAAGCAGGCATGGCAGTAGCAAGAGTGAAGGCTTCATTAGAAGTATGGCATTTATAAAAGCTAGAGATGTGTGCTGAAGAAGAAAACATTTAAGGAAAACCGTAGTAGTAGTGAGCTATGAAGGTAAGTGGTCCTTTATTCTAAGTTCTTCTCTAGGTTTACCCTGAAACAATAGCCCCAACCATTGCCTTTGTTTTTGAAGACACCCTGACTGATGACCAGTTCTTTTGAGGCTGTTTAACTGGCTGATGTGTTTACCAAAGCTTGTAGATTAAAGGTATTTTTACAAGCTCTTAGAAAAGCAGTTCCTCAATTGTTCTGTTCCAGCATTTTATAGGAATCTTATAGCTTTTTAAGCAGCTGATATATTGCATTTTGAAAGAAGCAGTCTTAAAATGCTTTTAGCCATGTCTCATGATTTATTAGTCCTTGTTTTTACAAGCAGTTTGTTTATAGTTTTGAAAAAAATTGACTACAATTATTTATTAAGCTTTTTATATTAAAAATTAATTTATGCTTATGTAAACTTGATGTTGCACTCAACTTGTATGGTTTTTTAACCTTGTATCCTAATATAAGCACGTCAGGCTACTTAGTAAATGGCTTATTCTGAGATGTCTGAAATGATGTAGTTTTGTTTAACAAGTGTGCAGAACTTCCAAGTATTTTGCTCATGTTTGCATTCTGTATGTTTCCTTTCCCAGCATCTTATCACTGAAACTGAGTCTGTCATCTTAATGCTTATAAGCATATGGAAGTAATGTATTTTTATTCCGATTTCATGTGAAATGCTCAAAATCACCAATGGTTTGCAAATCAGGGGGGATGAATTTCCACTTCATGGTGAAACCACATAGTTTAGGTTTCTTAATAAAGCTTCCTCACACTAGTGAAAGAAAACAATGTTTCTATCTAAACTTTCAAATTTTAAAAATTCTTCAGGGTTTTCATGAAAGAGGGCTCAGACATTACAAGTAGGAAACATAAACTTCAAGTGACACGTGATGTGAGGGGGGGAGGAAGAATGGACACTATTTACTTTTGCCTTTATACTTAGTAATTATGTGACCATGTCGTTATATGCTTACTTTACGTTTATCAAATGGAAAAGAATACAAAGCTGTCTATGTCGGTTTCAAAGACAGACAGATGCTGTACCCCTCAAAAGGGGGGGAATGCAACTGCATCCAAGCCCCTAAATGAAAATTCTCTTTCTGAGGTATTGATCAGCAGTTCTACTATCAGCGGGAGAGAAATCGATGTGAAATAGCTGTACATAGTCATTAAATTCATGATCCAGAGCTGAAGATCCAAATTCAACATTATAGGACCATGTTAAATGTGAAAGAATCGGAATATGCTAGGTATATGATTTGGAGACTTGAGAAGGTAGAGGTAAATTCTGAGTCTGTAAATTTAAGTCTCCTGGTCTTTTGTATTTGCAAGAGTATTCCTGAATTTTCTTTCTATAAGAATCATTGCATATATTATTCAAGACAGAAAAAAGAAATTATTTTATAATGGTAAAACAAATTCTAATTCACCTTTCCTGCAGGGTGGAATTGATTGTCTTTGAAAACTTTCACATGTTTTTCTAGAACTCTCCAACTTCCATATTGTGATACTCGGGGATTAAATATGAGCTTAAAATAAAAGGTATCTGCCACAGACAGTTCTAGCATTGATTGGGAAATGTGAACACTTTAAATGAGATTAAATACAAAAGTCTTTAGTACACTGGAGAAACCTTAACCTAAACCACTTACTGGCAAGGTTTTGGTTAAAAATTGCCTAAGGAAATAAACCTTGCTTCAAACAGTGAAAGATAACTATTTAAAAGAGTGATGAGCACCAGAAACTTGCAGAAGAGAAACAGCTCTGCGATAGTGATTATTATGGTACTGATGAGGCTGTAGAAAAAACAAACTAGATTCTGACCATGTAGAGGTTTTTGTATCCTTTAAATTTATTTGTTTTTTCTGGTTTGGGTTTAGGCTATGAATGAGGCAAAATTTTTTACGTTGTACATTTCCTACTTTTTGCATATACTAAATGTTGGCTTGTTATACCTTGGGAACTCCTTCAACTCATTGCATACATAGTTGCTGTGTCTTTCAAAATTAATTTTTGAAACCATAAAATCGCACAGCCAAAATCAGAAAATATAAGAAATTTCTGAATACTGCTTTGTTGTGTATTTTATTATGGTGGATCTTTGAAGTACTAGCTAATGCACATTTAGAAGAAGAAATAAATATTAAAGTGTACTTGCTTGCAGTGTAACTTCTTTACTGAATGAAAATGGGTTTCAGTTTCTTAGCCTAGGCTGTTACTTGTGTTGACAACTTGCTTATCTCAACTTTGAGTTTTTCACGTAGCTTCCCGGTTTATCATGTAATAGGGCAAGAGCTAAGAGGCTTTCTGTGACAGACCTCTGAGATTTATGTGGCCCAGACTCTTCCACCATGGATGCTGGGAGGATGAGAGTCAACAGGTATAAGCTCAAACAAGGCAGGGTAAGATGAGATATAAGGAAGACCTTTGTCTCTACAAGGACAGTCAGGCAGTGGCAGAGATTGCCTAGAGAAGACAATGCAGTCTTCACTCTTGGAGGTTTTGAAGACTTGCCTGGATACAAGTATTTGTATTTCTAGTAATGTATTTTGATCACTGGAGTTATGAACAGATGCCAACACATACAATACTGCCCAGTCTCTAGTACATACACGATCGAGTACAGTTACACTCAGTCTGTAGTGCAAGATGTGTACAACATTCTTTTACATGGGCATTTGAATCAATCTGAGCAAGTTCATAACCAGTGATTTAATATTGAAAAAACTTGTCTGTATGTACCTTTGTGCTAAACATTCATAACCTGAGCACTCAAATCAGAGACTTCTTCCCCCAGGCCCCCTTTGATAGGGCATACTCATGCTGATGGAGTATTGATAGCGTAACCCTGACTTCCTCTCAGCCAGATTATTTTTAAATATGCTGGAGTGCGTTCTGTAAGGATTTTCTTGCTATGTAACTACTATCACTTTTAAAAATTTAACTTCTTTATTGTATTTATTTGGCTTTAGTTTCTCTTCTGCTTTTTTTTTTTTTTTGATTATTCACCTTTTTGCTGTCTCTCTTCTTGGCTAAGGAAAAGATCATCTAGTTTCTGGCCATGTAGTTTTTAGTCCTCTTTCTTCATTTAATCTAATCTTATTTATTCTCTTTTCTTTATATCTTTTTTTTTTCTTGTCTGCTGGGGAAATGCTCTTTCTTGAGAATTACTTCAAATGCTGATTGTGTAACAGTAAAAGCTTATGTTTTTTGGAAAGGGTTATACCTAAACAAATATTTTATTTGCTGATGTTTCAAGTTCTGCTTTAAAAAACNNNNCCCCCAGCCCCCTCACCCCCCAAAACTAAAACAAAAAAAGCCAAACAAAAAAAACCTCCTAAAAAACACAAACCAAACCTAGGAGGCATGCCTTTTGCTATGTTAGCTAAAACTCCAGAGTCCTTTTCAGATCCAAGGCTTATCAGAGTCAGGCTATCTCAAGTCTAACTTCTACCTTGCCTTGTAGTCTGCCAGTGCATGCAGCCTACCTATGCAGTGCCAGACTACATCATGGTCAAGTATCAGAATTGCCTAATTAAATCTCCTGTTAAAAAAAGAATATTAGTTTATTCTGTTCCTGGGATTAGCACTAAACTGCAAGACTTTCTTGTTCAAAGAGGCTTATTAGAGAACTGTTTCTTAGAATTTGGCACTGACGCTTAACAAATCAGTTCCACTTTCGGAAGAATAAAGAAAGGAAATGACACTGGAAGCACTGTCTCTTTCTGCCTTGGAGACTCCAGTCTGGTCTTCAGGCACATCAGCACTGGGAGCCTGCTTCTGGGCCTTTTAGGACTTGGGACCATTTGACACCTTATGAGCGTTCTCTGTTGAGGTCTTGCTTCCAGATTTGAGGCCAGTTTTGCATTTGCAATTATTTCATTCAGAGTCAAAGTCTGATTCTGGAGTGCAGATCCCACTAACTCTTTTGTCAATAAGTAGAAGCTGTATGTTCTTCCCCTGGGCAGTATTTAAGAGTACATATCTATCTCAGTGACTCTAAAGGGATGTATTACAAATATCCCTTTTCTCCAGTCCAGGTAATCTACCTAACTCATTGTTATTCCAGTGCATATAATCTTTCTTCAGATGGGCCATGTGAAGTTTTAGGAAAGACTTTTAACCCTCTGGCAACAGCCAGATGCTTTACAGTTACCATAAGGTAACTGTCATGTGTTATAATTCTAGATGTTTGTAGGCTCCAGGTTCACTGAAATGTCGGTTCAGCATCTCTTTCTTCATTCATAATGTTGCCATCAGGCTTTTCTTCCTAGATTTCCCTTTTGGTCTCCTGGTTATTTACCAGCTTCACTTAAGGCACTCATCAATTACTCTAGATTTTTTTTTTTTTGTGTGTGTGTCTACTGAGAAATCAGCATTCTTAACTCATTAGCTCCTATTATCTTTCTTTAATGCTCCAAGAATTACCTCTGATGTAGTTATTTGCCATTCTGCAGCATCAGAAAACCTTCAGTGTGTCAGTTCCGATCAATGGGACCTTAGAGCAAGTGTTTCTTCTTTGCACTTCCACTTTACATCAGGTTACAAAGCTTTTATCAGGTATTCCCTACAGATCTGGACTTCTTCAGCTATCACTGCCTGTAATCTGAACCACAATACCTATGGATCTGGACAGGCATGTTACCCCTGTAATGACACGGGGCTTTAAAAGGAAGGATTATTCTGGGGAAACGTGCTTATTCTCATACTTCTCTCCAAATGAGCACTGCCAGCTCCCAGACTACAATGACTAGATTATAAAAGTACAGAATTATGTCTGTACTTGAAAGTCTTTTCTCATAATGTGCTTCTTTTTCCCTTGAAGTGATTCGGGGGTGGGGGAAGGTGGTCATAAAGGCTGAGGCTCCACTTGACAGTTTCTCCAGGCTGTATGGACTATTCTACTACTTTAAGGAAATCCTGCTGTCAGTCCTCTGGACTTTTGAGGAAGGTACACATATGCCAGTAGAAAGTCTCCCAATTAAATTTTAAATGTTCTGACTCCTTCATGAATGGTTGTTGTAGGGAAAATCCTTCCTCCAGGCTTCAGAGTCAAGTGAGGCAAGTCAGTTCTCAACACAACTCATTGCTGAATTAATTGCTACCAGACTAAGTGTACTGCTTGCTATGCCAGTTGTCTTGAGAACTATTTTCTGAATTCAGAAGGCAATTTTGCATTACCAAGGTGACATATACTTAGCTTTCATTATTCTAGATTGTATGTGTACCTTTCTCTGAGCTAGGTGTGGTCCACCCTGGCAGTCCTTGTTTACCACTGTTCCCTTTCTGATGATGGCAGGGACCTCTCAGTGTTCTGCAAAGGGTACTGTTTCAACTTTCATTGCTGTCCTGAACAGCTGTAATTGATTATTCTCTTTGCTGTGATAGCTCTTTCTCATGACCTAACAACCCAGGATCATTAGTCATCTGATCACAGTGTATTTATCCTACATCAGAATGATGCAAGACCCATTCAGGGAAATCATCACATCTTTTGATTCTAATGCATTCAACATATTTGCCTTTTGGTGCTTTATCCTGATATACCTTCATAGATGTTTTTGTCATTTCACTTCATGCAGTCTTGAATGGAAATCCATAACGATGTCCTCAGAATGATACACAAGGAGTCAGACAACTGAAAAATATACCTTCTCATCCTGAACACATTAGATGTTTTGCTTCAATGCTAGTTTTTACTTAAAGAGACTTTGCAGACATGTTTCCGATTAGGATGCTTGGTTTTCTTTTGTCTCTTTTCTCTGAAAACTACAAGATAAGGCTAGGATGTAGCTTTAAGAAGTCTTCTTTTCCTGACCTGGTTGAGGTTATTTGGAGTCCCAGACCAAAAATCTATATAATGTTGCTTTTCCTCTCACACCTACTCTTGCAGAAGTCCAGGAACTTGTCTCATCTAGCATGATGCTGGAGTGTTTCAGTGTAAAGTGACCTTGTTCATCCCTGGCTTGTGAAGTCTGGGATTATAAGGATATCACTAACTGAAAGTACTTATACAGAAGGATCTTTTCAGACATATGGACCAAGTTCAGCCATCAGAACTTCTTCTGGTCTGTCACCCACATCCTGATTTTCTCCAATTGCTTGCTCTCCACCTCAGCCTTTGTTTAATGATCACTTGAATGCTATCCCCTTCCATCAATGTAAAGCCCTGCCAGAGGGGTTCTCATTGCTCATCTGCTGTATAATGCTAATTTTTCAAAGGCCTCCTGAGGCACTGGTCCAGTGAGCAGTCCCACCGGTGAGATTTGTATTCAGTCCTGTTTGTTCTCCTGCGACATTTCTGTTAACTACTGGCACTGATCCCAGCCTGCCCCCTGCATCTCGATCTGCGTGGATTCCTGACTGCGGTCATCACTGCTGTACAAGTAATGTTTTTATGGATAGTTTCACATCTGCTTAATTGTTCTGACAGAATTTTTCTGGTACCTGTGCAGAACTGTGATCTTAATCAGCAGGCAAAGCCAGGAGATCTGGCTTTCACTACAAGAGGAATATAAGATTTTCTCTGCCTCCCCCTTACCTGACTTGCTCCTTTAGTCCTGAGACCTTCCTTAACACAAGGAGAGCTCTTGCTTTCTACACTGGCTGAGCCAGGTCCTTTGCTCAACTTCTCATTTTTGTGTGTGTCTAGCAGGGAGACACAAGAGAGCAGCTATAAGTAGATATGGTCCCACTGCAGACCACTTCTAAGTCAAGTTATTTCTCTAGCCATGGCATGGGTGTTTCCATCCTAGATAGCATCGGGACAGCTACTTACTTATAGGACTGATTTACAGGAACTTGACTTTGTAATCAAGCACTAAAAATTCAAGGATATATCTAGAAATAATGCACCACTTACTAGTATAGTTATGAAGGTTTTTTTTCCTGAAATGATTCTTGATTCCTACTCCAAGTCTTTGTGCTTGTGAAAGGACACATTGCTGGGAATCACCCATTGCAGGGAATCTACGTATCAACAATCACTGAAAGGGGACAGAAAAGTTACTTGTGAGTAATGACATTCCTCAGAGGTGGGTTGCATTTTTTTAAACTGTTTATCTCCAACCATCTCCCCTTCTGTTCTGTTTTGTCTCCATTTTCAGTTGCTATGAGAAAACTGAACATCATGTGTTCCACTTTACTTTTCTCATGGCTGTATAAGAGGCAGGATATGAATGTATCCTATGTGTACTGGGAAAGCAGAATTTTCTGGCTTAGGTACTTTTGATTTGAATTGATATAGGCAAGTGAGTATATAATGAATAGCTATATAGGCAAGACATTTCAGGAAGCCATTATTACTGGTAACCTGTTGAACTTTCTATAAAAAAAATATTTCACCAAATAAATTCCCAAGCAATAGTTGCTGGACAGTATTCTGTATTTTTTATGTGTAGTTACTTTTGATCATTAAAACAGCATATTAATTTTAATTTTCACATGAAAATAAATTGAGAATAGTAGAATCGAAGAAATTCCTAATCCAGTTGCACAAAAGCTAATGTTTGGCTCTTGAGAATGCTTTTCATAGTACTCAGTAATTAGAAAGGGAAATTCCCTGCTGGTATAGAGCTACCATTTTGTTCCCCATTCCCTGCATTGTCACTGTGGGTAGGGTTATTATGCAATCTCTGGCAAGCTCATCCTACAAGACTGCTTACTAATTTGTAGGCTGTAGGTGTAAATTGAAAAGCCTTCGTCCTGCTTCTGTTTACTTCACAGATTGAACTGGGCTCCAATTATTCTCATCTATGTGAATTGAGGCACTGTTGTTGCTCTTGCCTTTTTTTTTTTTTTCCTTGTGGGTGGGCATAGCTCATTTGGACCTGCATTTCTTTTCAAAAGAAACATTTAAAAGAATGAGTATGTAAGAAGTAGTTTTAGTACTTACTGTTCTGTAACTTTAATGATTATATATCTTGATACAGTCAGTAGTGTAGTAGAAGTTCCTCAGGGTATTGCCAGTGTTTATTCATGACTTGTCAGGCACACATCAGGGTTTTGAGCTCTTGGAACTCTTTTTGGTTTTTTTGTTTTTTTTTTAATTCCAATTGCATGAGTAAAGCTGGCTCTGCTTGGATGGGAGGCTTAATTATACCTGGTGTTGCTCAGTTTAGCATGTTTGTCACAAACTTATTTTAGCTAATCTACAGCTTTTAAAAGAGGAGGAAAACACAGGGGGGGTAAAGTAGCAAACTAATGCTGAAAATGGAGAACTACTTTATACTGCAATCTCCCTTTAGCAATAGGTCACTTTCATAGGAAAATCATTTACCTGTTTTATATCATTAATAGAAGAATGCTTTTTGGGAGCTTCAGGGAGGTATTTTAAATGGTTGTTAAGGCAGCAGTTTGCCTCTTATTGGTGGTCCTTTTGCTCTGGCCTCACTGTACAGAGTGGGAATCCCAGATGTACAAATAAGGCAAGAACCTGCAGTTAGTAAATTGCTCACCACACTAATACTACTTGTTAAGAAAATCTGCCCATACATTGTGATAAATCCCAGTATTATGAAGATAATCATATATGTTTTCTGTATTTGCTGCATGCATATGAGCAGTGGGTTTTATGGCTATGCAAAGTTTCTTGGGTCCCTTAGATCTTTCAGTAACCTAGTTTCATTATCCATAAAGGTTATACAAAGTATTTATATGAATTAGAATTGGGTTATGGTATTAAACCCACATAATAAACAGCCAGCTTTGTATGTGGTGCAGATGTTATTCAACTGCCAGCTTCCACAGAAAGAACATAGTGTACATCACAATGTGTTCTTAGGTTTCTAAACCCATTTGCCTCCAACTGCTGACTAGGAAAGAGATTTGGCATTTCTTTTTGGGAGTAACAAATCTGATACAACCTATGTGAAAGCTGGTTTTTAGAGTATGACTTTATCTGTTCATATTTTTACATCCATATGCATCATGTAGAAAAACCCCTTAGTTTATGCATGAGTCAAATAAGCCAGAATGACATAAATAAGGGAAGGAACATTGCAAGTTTAAAAATATGGTAAACATATAAAGGCAGGATAAAATGCTGAACTCGCTGACTCTTGATACATACCTCTTGTATGAATTTAAAGACATCATGACTAAATGCTTTTTCCAATCATATTTACTGAATCTTGTCCTAATGATCTTCTGTTGTCAGTGCTGCCAGATTCACCTTTACATTTATGGCTATAATACAGCTTTCAAATGTGATCTTATATTGCCTTTCTTCTTAAGATTTCAAGGTTTTTGCATAAATTAAATCCCATAAACACTTTTGTAGAATGTGGATTTATCATGTCCACTTTACAGAAGCGTAAATGTTGAAGAAACTTACTCAAGATCACATGTAACGCTTGAGCCACAGTTAAACTTCAGGAGTTCTGTCTTTCGCATACAATGTTTGCCTCCCAAGTCAGGAATGTTTAAATAGTCAGCTGTTTTCTTGCATGTAAATACCACCCATGCATAAAAACCCAAATGTTTGTAAAATGTATAACATTCCAACCATGAGTCTAAAATATAACACAGGTATTTTAAAATATGGGAACACAGCCAAATCCTGTCTGTAGTGTGGGGTTCCTAACACCAATTCCAGTAACAGTAGCTGTTGTGCTGGTATTATCAGAAAGATAAGCAAGTCCTTCCTACTACAGATTGATACCCCTCACCCCCCAAATACTCTCTAGGCTTAGTCACTTAAACCAATGAATGTGTTTGGATCCATACTATATTTTAGTTGTTGCTGTTGCTGGGACAAAATCAGAAACAGCAGCATTAACATGTATTTTTGGATTAATAAACTGAATGGTGCAATGCCTACTGAGCTCTGCATAATATGGAATTATTGTGTATTTAAAAAAAAAAAGTTAAAATAATCCCAGAAGTAATAAATGTCTCATCTATTAAATATGATTCCTGGCCTTTAATTTTAATACCTCTCTAATTACATGGTTCATATCCTGGAGATAAGCTGTCATTTATCAAGTGTTGGTATCTCCTGCAAATTAATTTTTTCTTATATGTGGCTGAATTCCTAACCATCAGAAGTTCTTTCCTTTTTTTGAGCCAGTTTTTTTTTCCATGCTTCTTTGTTAAAGTTGTTTTACAGCCACATACCTCCTAGATTGTTTTGTCAAATACCTATGTAAAATGTGTAAGATTAGCCTGCAAAAGATGTAAAAGTACAGAAAAATAACTGATCCAGAGTGCTGACTTTGAGCTTTATATTGCTTTTAATTGAAATTTTTTGAGAATAATTCAGAATAACATTGAAACTACCAAATGTAAGTCTCTGAATAAACACAGGTGTGACTGGTTGCCCGTAACCACTGAGGTAGATTTCCTGTATCACCAAAATTCAGCTTAGGAGTGAAAGACGGCATGAGCCTTCGCTTGAGTTACACATGACCTGCTGGACAATCTTTAGTTTCTGCGGTGAAAATCTGTGTTATTTCTCATGCTTCCATGCTCATGTTCTGCAAATGTTTGCATTTGCCATTTGAACTCTCTGTAGAGTCTTCTTCAATGTCCATTGCTGTGGAAGTATCTGAGTCTTTAAAAATCTTTAAAAATCTCTTTGAAAAGTGTGAATGAGAGCACACATAGGTGAAGTCTAGCTGCTTGGGACCTCAGTTTTGTCAGCCTTTTCAGATGGCTCTTAGAAGTGCAGTAGAAGGGCATCATCTCTTTTATTCCATGGAAAACTGATAGCCAAAAGGAAAATGAATACTTTATGCTTTGTGCATAAGACCTTTGCTGTTGTCTTTTGCCTCATAACTATTGCTGTCTCTTCATATTTGAATGACCAGGATAACATGGGAGCTGAATGCAAAGAATAAGGTTTCAAGATTTCTCAGACTCATGTGCAATATCAATCTACAGATAAACAGGCGTGTATCTTGTGAGTATCTGACTACCTGTACATGAACAACAGTACTGTGAGTGTATTGAAGATAGTTTTGATCAGCAGCAGAAAGTGCAGGCAATTTTGTCTGCTTTGTAATTAATATTACTGTTTTCTTCTGTTGCTACTATATGAAAGGCACGCCCAAACAATACAGGAGGACTATTTATTTTCCCCAATTAGGGCTAGTAGTAAAAAGGGCTACACAGAGGGGTCTTTGAACAACATTAAAAAAACCAAAAACAAAACAACTGGTTGCAGTGAGAAATTTTCCCTATCAAAATATGCTATAGTGCTAACCAGTTAAACTAAATCACTTGGAAATTTCCAATAGAAAGGTCATTAGTGTTTTATATGCAGATAAAACTGAAGTATACTATTCTTTTTATTACATTATTTACCATAGGTAAATAATAAAATATTGAAGCAACAATACTTGAAATTGAAAAATCAAAACGTTTAATTTCAAAATGGATTGGTTTGAATGCATTTAAATTTTTCTAAATGCTTTAAAATGGTATTTCAATAAAATGGCATATACCCAGAAGAAAAACTTATTTTGACAAAATTGTTATATTAAACGATTTCCAGTTTCAAAACATTTTTCCTCACTACTTGTAGTTAGTAGTGGTATAAGTTCTAAAGCCTAAATTTCAGTGTAGCAAGAAATACTACCAAGTCAATTAGAAACTTAGTTGATTTTAACATATATCTTTGAAATTATGGAATGTCTTTTTTTTTTTTAATCTGTTGGATTTGGAGTGGGTTTGCTAAGAGCATGAAGGAAAGCAATGGAAATAGAGCCAGCATAAATATAGCTTTTGCTCATTTAATTCACATAATTTATTCCATTCTTCATGTTCTTGATTCCATATACATTTGCCTGTTTTGCAGTGATGGAATATTACTGAAAAGGTTGTTGATGCTAGAAATCTGCAATTTAAAATTTTTCTTGCTTACGTGTCAAATTGATTTGGAAATTAATTTTCTAGTTTCTTGATGAATAGCACAAAAAGCTGTTGTTTTCCCCTCAAAGAAAATGTACTTATTTACCTCTTTCTTGGTCTATGACTGCATATATTGAATTTCTACTTGCCCTAATGAAATTTCAAATGAAACAGCTTTATAGTCTTGAAATACATATTCATTGGAATTAAATCCCTTTGAAATTGAGATAAATTTGTGTTTTTACTAAAGGTATTGTGTTGTCATCTGCATGTATGGGTAAGAAGGGAATACAAATTTTTAATTGGAAGTCTATTTAGAGCCATAAAGTTGGCAGGCATAAAGAAAGCTTTTATTTCAAAACCAAACATGTCAAACCATCAGGAGATGAAAACTTAGTCTAATGCATATATATATAGGCTTGCTCTGAAATCTGCTTGCAGCTTTAGCTCTTCTGTGACAGTGCAGTAAAGCTTCAGATTCTGATTTTGCGTGCAGCTTGGCAATGTCAAGGTGAGAGATGTAGGCAGGTTGTGCCCTGCTTTCTTCCTCAGACTCCTTGTTGCTCCTTCTGCTCCTTCCGCATAGGAGCAGGGCAGAGCTGCCAGCCTTGGGCAGCGGCAGTGACTGTGGCACACCACATGCAAGTGTCTGGGCTCCTGCCTGGCACCCTTTTGGCAGGACCTGGCTTCACACATGCCCTCCCTACCTCGGTCTTGCTGTGTTTCTGTTGTTCAGAAATTTACTGTTCCCTATGTGGTTTTCTTGGAAATGCACTTAGAATGTACAAATAATTTCAGAGGCAGATTTATCTAAATCACTGCCTTTAATGATTTGGTTTTATTCAATATATCACTGGAGGAAAAATAAGTGTATCCACCAAGCATTATGAAGACCTACTGTACTAATGTGAGGGGGGAGTATTATTTCAGGCCCTAATGCAACAGCAGAGTTGGAGTTCTTTACACTTTAGAAACGTTTTGTAGTTTTTTTAAATTAAGTAGACAGCGATGTCTGCATGAGAAGACACCACTTATTTTGTTAGCTTTATTTCTCTAACCACAATAGTGTAAAACTTCTTCAGCCTCCTGCATAGGAGGAGGCCTCTTCATTGAGGCTTCTGATAGTCATGCCAGGTTTAATGAGTGAGAGTTCCACTGATCAAATGACATCTTTACCACTGTACCCTGCTCAGCATTAATATGAAAGCAAGATACCACTATATATGTACATAATTATTTTTTTTAAACTTGGCAAAAGTTGTTAGTCCTTATTGTGTTAATCTATGTACAAGTACAATTTAATACAGTTCCATTTCAGCTTACAGCTCATTTTATTATAAGCCTTTACAAAAATTCTTTTTGTATTTCAGAATACCTTTCTGCATGTTTATTTCCTTTAAGATTGCACAACTCTGTAGCATACATCTTATACTATGATGAAATATCCTGCTATGTTCAAGAGAATGTATGACTTTTTAAAAAAACAAACAAAAAACAAACCAAAAAACCAAACCCACACACAACCCTTGAAGCTTTAAATTATTTTCTTTCCTGATACTCATGTCATTGTGTTGTTCCCATAATGAACGTTTTGTGCAAGATGGTGTTCAGAAAAAGTGTCCAAACCATGTTTTAATATAGATGCAGTTTTAATATTTAGTGTTGTGAGGTTTTTGTTTAGTAACAGCACTTATAACCCACTTGGACTTCAGTCAGCATTTGAAGAGAGCCTACCAAACTCTTGAAAAGAAATCTGAAGTCTGCTCACAAGACTCTCGTTTTTGCCAAACTATGGCTTCACTGCTGACTGACTGCAGTATGTCTTTCTGAAGCAGAATCTTCTCATACTGGAAGGGAGAAAGCATAACTTTTTGATTTCCTTGAAACTCTCAGCCAGCAGGTTTATTTTACCGGAGGGTGATCTAGGTAATATGAAATTAGGCTTTATAGAAAACCTTGGGCACAGAGGCAAGCAGGGGAATTGTTCATGAATAGACTGTATAATCTGTGATGCCCTCTAAGTAAGGGAAGAATTTGAGAATCTGTGCATTAGTAGTTCATCAGCATATCAAAAGTAAGAGGAGCTGTAGCCTGGATTATTATCTCTTGACTCTACTGAACATGCAGGCACACGCTTATACACACACAAAGAACGTGGTGGCTTTATAATTGCTGACAACTACTGTCAATGCTGCCACAAACCCTTCCTGACATTCTGCAACTCTTCTGTATGAACAATATTCTTGATCTGACATTTGATGCAAATTAAGTGAAATATTTGAGAGCTCTTTTCAGGAGGTAAATGTCTTCTTAAATTAATCTGCATAAAGCCTGTAGTTCCAGATCACCAGTGTTTTGTTCCAAGTATGGGTTTAGCAGTGGATTAAGTTTCCCTGAAATAGATTGTTCTGTATACAATCATCTTGAAGGCTACAGGAATTTGTGTGGGATCTACTTGAACTAGGATGGGATGTATATTTTTGGCATTGAGATGTTAATGAGGAACGAGAACAGCACATGTGCCAGAGCTGCTGAAGCTTCAAAGGTCTGACACCAAGCAGGACAGTAGTGCTGTTAAAAATATGTATTTTCTGTAATCCTTAAATCCCTTCTTAACTTAAATGAGGAACTCCAATTGAGGTAGCTATTCTTGGCAGTATATTCATAATGCTGAGTAGTGTAACACTTTCTAAAATGAAGGATAAGTGAAAAGCCTGAGCACACTAAGCAACTGAGAAATGCTGATCCAGTAAAATGTGCAGACTCACATTTAACCATGTATTTCAAATGACTTTCATCCATTCTGGTGTACCTAATAACAGAAGCAGCATTTCCTTTGTACTTTACTATCAAAAGTTATATTGTATTGTAAAGAAGTGTTGCCTCTACAACAATATTATTATTGATCCTATTAGTAAGGAAGCCCCATCTAGGTTTAAGCCCATGTTATACTTTATACTCTACAAAGTTGTGGTTAGAAAAGGTTCCTTTGGCTGACAGCTAATGCTCTGACAAACACAAGAGAGAGAAAGGTTGAGGAGCAAGGCAGGCTGTTATCATCACTTTGCAGGGAGAACCTGAGACACAGGAAGGTAGCTTCAGTAGAAGAGCTATATATGTCATTTGACCACCCACTGTAAGATTTCCTCCTTATCTGATGTGTCTCCTCAAATTTAACACTCTTTTTCCTTTGATTGATTGGTCTTGCAACAGTGTTCTTATCTGGGATGTTGCTTCTGAAATAAAAATGGCAGTTCCAGAGTTTTAAATTGAATTGACAATGAACCTGAAGTTCTTTGCCACAGAAATGTAAATGAGAAGTGTCCATGTGAGCAGAAGATAAGGTCCATGTCTTCTGTGTCGTTCCATGGCAAATGTTTCTATGGCACTCACATTACTTCTGCATTGCTCATTACAGTGCTAAAGATATTGGCAATATACAATTGTGGCAACAGTACATGAAGAATGATAATCTTATAAAAAGATAATCATGTAATTAATTTCAAAAGGAAGAGCTATGCCTCAGTACTATCATTTAACACCAACCTTAGCAAACTACTGAAATGCAGTAATTAGTAGGTAACGACTCTCACCCAGTCCATGTAGTTTGTTCTAATAGGAAGGTCTCATTTTCTTGAATGCTTTTAGTTAAGCTTTCTAGAACTGATAAGAATGGTGGATTTAGGACTAGATCGTGCTTTGCCTCTCAAGTATTGTTTCAGTATGAACATGAGATGTCAGGTTTTTGGTTAATTACATATCGCAACAGCTTGAGTGCTTAAAGCTTATTTTTAAGGTGAACAGTAGTTCCGGATCACTGCATTTAAAATATGTTATTGTCTGGACTTGAATTGGTGACTAGAGGTCCTTACTAATGAAATATCTATTAGTTGCAGTGAAGGCATATCCTTTCAAGCATTTACAAATGGTATTTTTGCACAAAGAATTACGTGCATTGACTGAAGCAAAGACACATGGGCTAGGGCAGGTAAAGACAGTTGCTGCAGAAATTGAGGAAAATCCTAGTACTAGTGTGAAAAATTTCATTTAATTTTGACAAATTAAGAATGTGCCGACAAGATCTTCAGTTGCATATAGCAAAAATGTAAATGCTGATTTTTAGCTTAAAAATGTGCTCACAGCAATCAGATATCCTTAAGCTTTCCACAAGCATGTCCATAAACATAATTCCAATGTATCCTGGATTCACCCCTGCAAGGTACTGAGTACTCTGACTTTTAATGACTTTAAATTGCATGCTTACCATAAGACAAGTATGTTGGTTTATGTGCATATTTATGCATCTTTGTTTTGTGTTGAGACAGAAAGAATCTGAATTAATTCTTTACCATATGGTGTATTGGGTTTGCATGGTAAGATTTTGGTAGTGGGGGGGCTACAGGGGTGGATTCTGTGAAAAGCTGCCAGAAGCCTCCCCCGTGTCTGACAGCCAATGCCAGACAGCTACAAGACCCACTGCTGGCCGAGGCCGAGCCCTTCAGTGATGGTGGTAGTGCCTCTGGGTTAACAGATTTAAGAAGGGGGAAAAAAAACCCTGCACAATAGAAACTGCAGCTGGAGAAGAGAGGACTGAGAATATGTGAGAAAGAACTGTGCAGCCCCCCAGGTCAGTGCAGAAGGAGGGGAGGACATGGTCCAGGCGCTGGAGCAGAGATTCCCCTGCAGCCCGTGGTGAAGACCCTGGTGAGGCAGGCTGTCCCCCTGCAGTCCAGGGAGGTCCACGGGGGAGCAGATCTCCACCTGCAGCCCGGGGAGGACCCCACACCAGAGCAGGTGGGTCCCCAAAGGAGTCTGTGACCCCATGGAAAGCCCACGCTGGAGCAGGCTCCTTGCAGGTCCTGTGACCCATGGAGAGAGGAGCCCAGGCCAGAGCAGGTTTTCTGGCAGGACTTGTGACCTCGTGGGGGACCCACGCTGGAGTGGTCTGTGCCTGAAGGACTGCAGCCTTGGGAAAGGACCCACATTGGAGAAGTTAGTGGAGGAATGTCTCCCATGGGACGGACCCCACACTGGAGCAGGGGAAGAGTGTGATGAGTCCTGCCCCTGAGGAGGATGAAGCGGCAGAGACAACCTGTGATGAACTGACCCCAACCCCCATTCCCTGTGCCCCTGTGCTGCTCTGCGGGGTGAGGAGGTAGAGAAATTGGGAGTAAAGTTGTGCCTGGGAAGAAGGGAGGGGTGAGGGATAGGTGTATTAAGAGTTAGCTTTTATTTCTCATTATCCTACTCTGATTTTATTGGTAAGAAATTAAGTTAATTTCCCCAAGCTGAGTCTGTTTTGCTCACAACTGTAGTTGGTGAGTGATTTCTCCCTGTCTTTATCTTGACCCACAAGCCCTCTGTTATATTTTCTCTACCCTGTCCAGCTGAGGAGGGGGAGTGATAGAACGGCTTTGGTGGGCACCTGGTGTCCAGCTAGGGTCAACCCACCACATGGATTTGGAAAATGTGTGGGTGTGGGAGGAATACTTTTTAATGTATTGTTAGAGTTTGGTTTATGTGCATGTGCCTTTGCATACATGAGTGGACCACTGTGTCAACCAGGGTTAATCTTTAATTCCTTAAAAGTTGTTTGTGAATTTTTGGTGCTGCCAGATGCAGCACCATGTGTATATATATATACAGACACATATATATGTGTCTGTGTGTATAGATAGATATAAAAAAGCTGCAGTAACATGGCCGAAGTGCTCATGCTGACTTAAACATAAACTCCTGATAGACGTGTGCTATACACAACTTTGAGTTCTAGTTGAAGATGACACCCAAGGCTAAATCTGGGGAGGAAGCTTGGAGTTCTGTTTTGTCCCTTTTCAAACAAGGGCATTTGTTTGTGAGGGTCAGAAATAAATGCAGGATTTCTGTTATTTATTTTTAATTGAACATTTTAAAAAGTTCTATGTTAGCACTCTTAGAACTGATATATCTCCATCCTGGACTAGCAAAACGATGTTAGGATGGATTCTCAATATTTTGGGGAAATGTTTCAGTCTCTTGTCTCTTCAGAATGAAACACTAGTATATTAACCCTTTAAATCGAATATATCAATTTTCACAAGTTTTTCTGTTGGGAAAGCTTTTCATCCAGACATACTTTCCAGTCAGAAGAAGAGGTCCATAACAAGTGACATAAGGCTTGCAATCTGGGTGGAAAGAAGGTTCAAGTGTCTGCGTCATTAGAACAGGGATTGCACCAGGGAGTTTTGCAGCCCTAAAGAGTGCTCCTCCGTGCAGCAACAGTCAATTTCAGGATTGATTGCTCAGTCTCTTCTTCTTGGATCCCTCTGCTTTGCAAAACTAGTAAAACACTTCACTAGGCCAGCAGGGAAGAGAATGGCTTTGCAACTTGGAGGGAAAGTCATCAAAATAAACAGAGCAGATATTTGAAGACACATCAGTGCTTTCATTACCTGACTGTCAAGCCAGTTTTTTCCCCTTGGTTCAGTGAGTATATATGTGAGGTAGAGTGGATCAGAAAAAAGACTGCCTGAAAGTTACTCATTTTTTTAAAAGCTCATGCTGACAGTGAACTGTCTGATTCAGAATGAATATATGAATCTGCATCTTCCAAATCAGAAGTAGAGTCTTCAGTGCTGGTCCCAGAGCATGCTCTTCTAGAATGTCTCTCAGCATTTGCAAGATCAAGCAGTAAATAAGGTTTGTCTTCTAATCCCAGTGTGCAGCCAAATGAAAATATAAACATTTTTTGCAAAGCAAGGTTCTTATTTTTTAGCAATATTTAAATTTCCATTTTAAATTTATTGTGCTACAATCTCTTGATATGCTGAAAATGCACTATCATGTGTAAAAGATGCAATTGTCAAATGGGAGCTCTGCCAGATTTGGTTTTGTTCTGCTTCTTGGGTTCTGTGGGCATCAGTGCACCAAGCTGGGAGATCTTTGACAGAATTTGGCTGTTCTTTTTACAAAAGTGAGACAAAAGGTTTGTACCCAGGGTGCCACACCAACTTTATGGCTTCTATGGATTTTCCTGACTTGAATTCCTGGGTGATTCTCTTAGCCACTTGTCCATCTAATTTGAACTATTGGCACATCACAGAGCAGGCTGAAGATCTGGCATCTCCTATTCAATCTCCTCCCAAAGAAGTCCTGTGTATGAAGTATGAGACCAATTTGAGGTATAACAAGCTGTTAAGAATAATAAGTATGTTTTTGTAGAACATTTAATATCTCGTTCTGAAAAAGGAGCTCAGGGTCTATAGCCCCCTTTGCAATTGGAAACGGACTACACTGAAGTGATTTGAGAAAGGTTGCTCAGCAATAAAAGTTGCTTCTCCCTTCCAGTCAAGTGTTGTATCCACATTGCCTTATTTTAAATCCCTTTCTTTTATGAGGCTATGAAGACATTTCTTTCTTTATACAACCTTCTGTGCCTTTTATCCATCTGGAAAATCATATTAAAATGGGGTCTTAAATATGAGGTAGCTAATTGCATTATATATAACTAAAATGGTAAAATAAAATAAAATGGTAGCAAATATATCTAGGAGAGATGCAACAGGTTTTTCCTCTTACCAAAGAAATGTGTGTATTATAAGCTTAAATTAAAGGTCCTAACTGTAGTGACTGCACAAGAAATACACAACATCCTTAAGCTTTTACTGCTTTTGAGTGATTGTTACCTAAAAGTCCTTGATTGTTATGTTGATTTTTATAAAACACCCCCTTCAGCAAGCAACGTTTCTCCCAGGCTGAAAGCACTTGAGACACCACCTATCAGAAGTCATTTTTTCCCTGTGAGAATTTCTTATCAGATTGAAACAGTGGTTATTTTTTGCCCAATAAATAACATTCATACTGAAATAGTTTGACAAGATAATATTCAGTATAAATAATCCCTCTGTGAAAGTATTGCACAATGAATCCTGCATGTATCTTTATTGAAGTTTATTGTGGTTATATCTTATCTAGAATGAGCATGTTAGTTTTGTAATCTTGGAAGAACCATTTAAACTCATTTGTCAGTGAGAAGCCTAAGTCCTTGTGCTCATTTTTTAAATTTTCATTTTTTAATATTGGATTTTATTTTCTACAGTTGCTATTTTGGGTTGGTCTTGGTTCAGGTGAAGGGAACTGCAGCTAGAGGACTGCTCTGATTAATACTTACTCTGTTCCTGGGGTGGGGGACAGCAAAGGGTCGCCACAGTATAGCCTTGCTTGGTGTCCCCATCATACTCACTGGTTATTATTCTGTTTTAAGACTGCAATAGGACAGTTCTGTTTCCTAATCCTTGGAACAGAGTTTTGGAAGTAATATTTCTTCATTTTCATTTGACTAAGTGTTCATAAAATTCACCCTTTTTTCATCTGCTTGTTTCATGCTTCCAAATGTAAACTATATTTGGACCATAAACGAACCCTGATTTCACAGAAAAGCAAGTTCAGTCTTTTAGCTACTACCTGAATGTAATGAAAAAAACCTGAACCCACAAGTTAACATGTTTGAATTGTTCAGCATAGAGTCTGACCTTGGTAAATTTACTCTAGCTTTAGGTCTAACTGGATTAAATTATACATCAAGGTGAGCCAAAAGTCCTATTTCTTTGAAACTAAATTTTTTAATCTTGCCCAGAATCCTCATACAAAATTTCAAATGTTGTAAAAGGAGCTGTGTAGACTGAACACAAAGCATGAAGAATAAAGTTAAGCCATTTGTCATGCAAGGCACAGAGTGACTCATTGCCTTTGTACAAAATGTCACAAGAAGTTCCTTTTACACAATTTGCTTGTGCTTATGTCCCTAATGCTGAGACTAATTTGTATGCTCTGATGCTTATGCCAGGGCACTCTCTTGGGCAAGAGTCAACTGGTGCACTTTGAATCTTTATGTGCCAAGGTGTGAAAAGCAAGTTCAGTCTTCAAAATAATTTCCCATTTCTGATGAGGGTTGTTAGGTAGTACTGCATGCGTTGAACTAGAAACTTTGAAGGGATTCCATAAGGTGGTAGTATTTAAAAAGGTTTTGCCCTTTCCCTGCTGGAACTTAGTATTTACTAACAGCCTTTTAAACATGAAATGAGAGGATTTTTCTTAGCCAGAATAGCTATATTTAAAGAAAGTTCTAGATGGAACCTAATGAGATTTATATAGCTATGAGAATAATGACAGATTTCTGTGCCTAATATAGTTTCTCTGTTAGAGATTATAAACGTAACATGTTATCTGGGAAAAGCTGGATTATCTTTCAAAAATACTAGTAATATAGTCTGTTAAAGAAGGTTGAATCAATTTACCCAACTGTTTTCATAGAAGTGTTACTGTTACAGTCAAGGAGAAAAATTCATAGGAGACAAAGATTAAACTTTGGACCTTAAGTCCACTCTTAGCGACTACGTAGATGAAAACTATCTCAATTCCCAACAATCTAAGTTCCTTTATCTCCTGAGTTTCATGGACGGTTTTTACTTAAATTAACCATTTTTATTTTACAAGTGTAAGCCTTCAGTATAAGCCTTATGATTCAACATGTTGCAACATTAAGTTTGAGTGATTCAAACTCAAGCAAAATATACAATATAACATTTTACATTTACTAAATGCTGTCAAATTATTGTTACCTGTCTCTTTCAGTATACATCTTCTCTTTCCATATATCTTGAATTAAGTAAAGAAGAACTTGCTGTTTTGTTAAGTGGTCCATAGACAGTCTCTCAGGTGTGAAAGGCTGTTTAGTGTAAAAGGTGACAGTGTAGTGCTTTATCTTTTACGTACTTCTGGTTCTCATCACACTGAACTGCTTTCTTCCCCCTTTTATTTGAACTGCACTTTAGAATAGACCCTACTGCCTGCCCTACAATAGGTATAATATAGGTCTTAGGTTTGTTTAGACTGAAGAGCAACATGCAGTACAGTATGACTATAAGATTGCTCATAACAAAATTTTTTGGGACATTATAATGCATAAGATTCTCATACAGGATTCTCTCAGTAGCTTGTTTTTCCTTTTGATCATCCAACACAGCCTTTTTTGCAATGAACACATTATTCAAATTCTTTGTTTTAAAGAAGGGAAGGACAGTTGGACAGAATTCAAATACTTTTGCTTAGAATACCTCTCTCACAAATATTCAGTTTGTGGTGTGGGTTTGTTTTTTTGGTGTGGTTTGGTGTTTTGTTTGTGGTTTGGTTTTTTTTTTTTTATTTTAGTTCTTGGAAGATGATTTATAAATCCTTTATTTTTTCCTCTCCTTTTGCTAATATATGTTGAAAACTTGATCTGACCGTCTGGTATCATGCTTCTTTGTAGAACTGGAAGGGTCCTTTTTTCCCTTCCCATGTACCTTGTGTCTGGGATAAAAAATGAGCAGGTGGATGGAGAGGCATATAACTTGTGCTGTTACTGCTTTCACAGAGCTTACCTATGTCATCTAACATATTTCATCTTTACTTGATAAAGTCTGTGCACAGGTAATGATTTAAGAACTAAATCTGATTTCCAGTTACAACATTGTAGGATATCTATGTAAGGTTTTTGCTAGAAGTTACCAGAACCTAGTGGTAATCTATGAGTATATTTTAGCAATACCTTTCTTTGCTAGATTTGCACACTTTTCTCTAGCAGTCCAAGGCATGGCTAGTTATCAGACAAGTCCAATCTTCTGGTGCAGTACTAAAGATGGCAAAATTTACTGAGAGTCCAGCAGTGCTCAGTGGTGCTATACAGCTTTGAATCATAGTCCGCATCAAGATTGGTTACTGACACTTCATAAAAAGTCTCAGTTCCGATTCTTAGCACGGACTCTGAAGGAAAGACTGTGCCTTTTAGTCAGAGAAATTGGTTATGTGAACTATATCTTTGAGGTAGTTTTTTTTTAAAACTGACTTTGTACATCATTAGTTTTCCGTTCCATATAATAAGATCTGTTCTAGATTAATCCCTAAAGGCCAAATATTATTACCATTATGTAGACCCAGTGTTCTTTTTATAATAGGAAAGCTTCCTCCAGGAGAAGATAGTTTTGCAACTTTCTGGAAGTCAGACTCCATATTAGCTCTTCTAAAGAAGAAAACTGCCCACAAAAATGCTTATCTTGTGAACTTTGGCTGTTTTGTGGTTTTTTTTTTTTTTTTTTTTTTTAAACTCAGTTGTTCCGGTAGAACACAGCTGTTTCAGTGGGTGGAAAGTGATGATGTGTCCACAGAACAAGAAATGGTGCTAAAGATCCTAGCCAGTGGTTTAGACTAAAGAGGTGGACACGAGCCAGTAGAGGATTTATGTAACTTCATCTCCCTTTGTACTTGATACTAATTCTTTTCTTTGTCATGTATAGCATTTTGACTTTTTTTTTTTTTGAATACTGATATAAATTTAACATGAGAGGGGACAACTGCCTGGTTTCATTTATTTGACTAACATTCTATAGCAATTGGAAACAGATAGCGAGCTCTATCCCTCAGCATGAAATGTTCCAATTCTGAGAAAAGAAATGCATTATTCATCTGTTTAACAACTAAGCGGTTATCCAGTCCTGCTTTTCAGGAACACCCAAAACTCTTTCTCAACCTCATCAATGTCTGGAATATGCAAAGAATGCAAGACTCGGCACAATGCTGGTAAATTCTTCCTGATAATATCCTTACTTCCATGTTTGTAGTTTTACCCAAGTTCAGCCAAGTTCTACTTTGTGATACTCATTCAAATCCAGGTTAACTCCAAGAATCCTATTCAGGATTTACACTAGTTTCCCTGAAGGAATAAATTGGTCCAATAATATTGCAATCATAACGAGGGTGGGGAGGAACCAAAAAACCAAACCACACCAAAACCAAAATAGAACATTAAGACTTAATGTCATTGTGTTTGTGGATTTGAAAGAATTAGTCACATAGAGATCCCCCTCTGAGACCTCAGATTCTTTGGCCAAGTGTTTATTTTAGTTTTTAGGTTTTTTGTCCAGCATGTAGTTAATTTGCTAGCCCCTTCCTGAAAATGTATGGCTTTGCATTACAGATAACCTGGGGCTTTAGAGGCGATAATTTTGCAAATGCTACATTTTAATCTGCATACTTTTTTCCTGCCAGTTCTTTCCTTCATGCCTATGTGGTCTGACTTGATTGCAGAAGGAAAGTCAGGTTTGTATTATTTTCAGAGATTACCTTGGGGGGGGGGGGGGGGGGGGGGGGGGGG
>JANZLQ010000022.1:20026543-20050590 GCA_026212715.1 Elanus axillaris | reverse complement strand
ACTGAACTCAAAACACAGCACTGTACCAGCTACTAGGAAGACACTTAACTCTATCCCAGCTGAAACCAGGACATCTATACATCCTAACAGCCCTTAGAACAAATAAAATCTTTGATATATAGAAAATGTACTAATTTTCCTTACGTGATTCTTTCGACCTGCTTTCATTTTTCCCCATTCTTCACTTTTAAGAGCTGATGTAACAGAAATGTGTACAGTTTTAAATGGCTAGAGACATAGATTGGAAGTGAGCAGATCTGGGTACATTCCTATGTTTCACACTGGGTTATCATACATAGCTCAACACATTTTTCAGTGCCTCTGTTTTCCTCAAAAGCAACTAGAGGCCAGTGACTCTATAAAACAGTGCCAGATAGTGCAATACTAAGATAAAATATTCTATTCTAAGTCTTTAAAAGGAATTTAAATATTTTATTTGTCCAGCTATTTTTTACTCCCCCCCAGCAAATGGGAAAAAAATTAAACTTTGCAATATAACTAACATACTGCCCTGTATTTCATTTTTTTTAGGCTAAACGCCCACAGAGAGTTTACTTGTATTAGGAAGGAAGAATAACCTTCTGCATTTCTATATAGTTTCTATATTTATAACAGCTCTAATATTAGATTGTAAAAATGCATATTTGCATGTTAATATATGCAGTAGCAGCCCCCTGGATCTACTGACTAAACACATCTACATTTAAAACAAAAATCTATTTCACTTTCATTTTCTCACATATTTAATATTATTTCTTTAACTTCACAATGGGAGCACATGAATTTGGAAAGTGTTGTAAATGGGTTTTCTTCTTTTGTGTTTTTCTAAATAATCTTTTTTACAGCACAATTAATATAGTAATCCTATAAAATCTAGCTAGATTCATTCACGTGCTGTTTTGTCTTCAAAGGCATAGTGTTGCAAAGCAGCTTAATGATTTTGCTACTGAAAGATGACTTTATTCTTTGAGGAGTGCAAAGCAATAGAAAAACAATGGGAAAAAAAAAGAGTAAGGAAAGGATGATGGTCTTTCCCCTAGTGGTAGGGGGAATGTAGTTATGGCTTTATTATGAAAGAGAATATTTTTAACTCTTTCACACTGTACCTTGGAAATGCCTATGATAATTTCATATTAAAAGAAAATCAGTGTTATGGCACATTTTGTGGTAAATGAAAACAACATACAATTACTCTCATTGGTCCATATTATTTTGCACAGATACTTGTATTTTTGTAAAACAAGCTATTTTACAAAAAAAAAAAATAATTAAAAATCATGTCCTTTGTGCAGTGGGGTATGAATGCAGGCATTAGAAAAGTACAACATTTTATGATAAGACACTGATTTCCATTCTCTTTTTGATCATTATTGCATTTTCTTGAGACTTTCTGGGGAAATACTGCAATTAATCTTAATCTTTAAGGTTAACAGCTGACACAAACTCAAACACAGAACTGATCAGAAGTCAACTGTATTGTCATTTGGTACTTTAGCAAAGATATATATATGGGATATTTTACACTTCCATTTTTATTTCTTAACAATTATACATGCCAAATTTCTTGGTCCTTCTAGATTCTCAATACTGTTCTAAGGATACTTATGTGTTTAAATTGTGCACTTGGAAAAAAATCATATGAAGTAGCAAATCAGGTGTAGTGCTTTCTAGTAATTCTAATTTCTGATACGAAACTTGAAGATAAATAGGGAAGCCATAGCAAATTATATTAGTACTTCCATGAAATACCCAAGTCTTTTACTGTCTGACAACAGTATGACAATAGGATGAACTATGATTGAGTTGGCCCTGTCCACCTTTGTTGTTCTTAAAGCTGAAGCCTTGGTAGTCCCCATTAGGAAGTGGTGCCAATACTTAGCTGTTATTGCTACTGTCTATTTTGCTAAAATGATTCCTCTGCTGCCCCTTATTCTCAGGTGCTGTAACCCTCTTATCAACCCATGCCTTCCTTCAGTCTTCTTTTCTCTAGGACACTCAACCCCAACTTCTTCAGCCTTCTTCCCCTTCTAGACATCTGATTCTTCTCATTAGTCTTAGCTGAACTTTCTCCAGATGATCCACATCCTTGAATTGTGGTACCCAAAACTGGACATTATAATCCTACAAATGCCTTGCATGACTCCAGGGAGTCATAGAGAAAGTGCTTCCACTGTAGTGTTTGCTGTTTTTCATAAGAGAATAATATTTACTTGTGTTAAACTTCTGATCTACTAGACTTCCTTCATCCTGCTATCAAGTACTTCTCTCGTTGGCTTTTTTGTTTCTGTCTTTGTGCAAATAATTACTCTTATCTAAAACTAGGACTTTGTGTTTAACATTATTTAATTACAGCTTGATACTGTCTGCAGTCAGTAACTGGTTCTCTCTTCTATCATTCAAATTATTAATGAAAATACTGATGTATGCATAACCGCATTGAACTTGAAACTCTTCATTGAGTTCCAGCTGAGTTCTAAACATGAAAAAAGCAAATTCATTTGTTTTAAACATATGAACATTGCTGTCTTAAAAATTTTTGCCATCTAACTCTGATGTAATTAATATGTAAGCATTTAAAATAGAATTTTGAAAAAAATCTGCTAGTTTGATGTATCTGTGTATTTACAAATCTAAAAAGATGTATGAAAAATCAAGAAAATGTTTTTATTGAATAGAATTTTTTTATTGACAAAATTTGTGTTAGAGAAGGATAAATCCTTAAAGAATTTTTTCTTCTGTTAACATATTCTGGAGAGGAAATGCAGAAGGATTTAAGACATGTAAGGAGGGAAGTTCTCTGAAATATCTTGCACTGAAACCTGATTTTGTCTGAATTTTGCTCCCAGTAAATAGGGAAATAAAACAGTAAACTCTGATGTCCTTTTGGCTCAATCTCTAGTAGAGCCTGTATTTTCATAAATTTCAAGTAGTGGGATGACAAAAAAGACGACTCCATAATTTTCTTTTTGTTTGCTGTTTGTAAATGAAAATCATTGTTAATTTAGGAGCCTGACAGCTGTAGAACATTTGCCATTCGGCAGCAGCTGTCAGTAGCACTCAGTTTATTTTACAAACAGATGTTTAATTTGACTTCAATGCCATTGTCAATTTTTGAGGGGAAACAAAGAGAGGAAAGGAATAGAAATAATCATGATAGTCATAATTTGATTTCCTTTCATAACATAGAGTCACTATTGATGACATCAAAAGTGTTTTCATTTTTTATTACTGAATGCTTTAAATCAGTTTTTTTATAACCGCATGAACTGAAATTAAGCTTTCTCAATACATGGTTACTCATGTTGAGGAAATGATTTGACTTATGTCAGGAACTGAAGGTGTTATTTTAATGTAGTATGCTACATTTTTAAAATATGTATTTTCTTTATGAATCAAAATGTCATACTATTTCTACAGTTTACAGATAAAGAGATTTTTGTCTCTGTCAACCAGGGCACCACTGTCATACAAACATAATGTTGTTTATGGTAGTATAATAGTATTCTCATTTCACATCAAAAAAAGTGAAGGGCAAATTGGGTCCAGTACTGATGAAATGAGATAATGAAAAAGCTAAGTAACATAATGTGGTTCATTTTTAATTTTAGTAACCAGTGATTTTATCCAGTATGTGCCCAGTGACTAGGAGGCTTTAATAAAATGTGCTGTTAGAATATCTTTGCAAGATCCTCCATTATTCAGAATGTCTATAGACCCAGCCAAGAGTTGAAATTGGCAGTGTATGGTCTCAATCCTTATAACACTTTGGCAATTCTCAGACGTTACAGAGTCTCATTTAAATTAGTCATAAAGATGGCACATCTTACTGGTCATTTGCTCCTTTGTAATACAATCTGTTCAGGTTATTTCAAGACTGTGTGTTTCTACGAGGGTATATAAGTAAATCTGCAGTTAAATTTAAGAACCTATATTGGGTGTGCTGTTTTGTATGAAATTTTCTGTTAGTAAAATTTTTCTAGCATGCAGAGTTTAGTATTTGCTGAACTGTCTGCATGCCCACAAAATCTAGAACAGCTCTGCATAGCACATTTTACAGTTAAAATTTCAAGCACAGCTATATTTCAGTATGAAAGGCAAATGGCTGAATTAACAGAGTGTCAGATTCTGCCATCCTAACTTATATTGAATAGTATTTAAAATCTTGTGTGGATTTAAATATATTAACCAGAGACTCTCTAAGAGTGACATATTACATAATTAAGGGTCTCAACCTGAACACAGTATTTGTCTTTATTCTTTTTTTCATATGAAGCACTGCAAAATCAATTCTGAGTTGTTTCCTTAAAGAGGCAGCTACATATATTATTGCAATTCTTTAGAAAGTATGAAAGGAAAAAGCCACCTAGGAAAGGAATTGTTCTCTGTGTAAATTGACTGTTGATTTGATTATTGTTGTCTTTCTACTTATCAGCAATAAGTAAAGGGATTTGTGAAAGGATTGAAATATTAAATTCAACCAATAATTGGGTGGGCCATTCCTTTCTTTTCCTTGCAGTAATTAGGCACCCACTTTTTCTATCTGTTCTACTTCATTAGACATGCATTAAGTATCTTTGCTATCTGAACAGTAAAAGTCTGAATACTTTTTGCACTGCTTTGCTGAAGAAATGGATTTGTTGCTCAGTCAGTTCACTGCTTCAGCAGAATGTAGTTTAAATTCTTGAAATGCACCGGAAAGCACACTTGATTTCTTTAATGGCTTCTGGGTTTTCATTTGCTGCGGAAAGGATAGGCTTGCAGATAGAGGCCTGTGTCTAGAGAAGGAATCAGCTCTGTTCATTAGGAGGATAATGAGCTTGACACTCGCTCCCTGCACAGACAGCGTGTATAGCCTGGTGATACCCTTCATGTATATCAACAACTCATTTAAGTTCTACAGATTACCTATCATAATGTTTCTTCCCATAGATTTCTCTGAAAATGGAATATACACTTGTTCTGTACATAAAAAAAAAAAGCTGTGCTCCCCGATGATGCAATTGCCTTGCAGTTGTTTGCTGAAGTAGATAGACGATGAGACAAGGAACTCATATACAGAATAGAAAAATGTTCCACAGTGCGGAGATAACCCCATGTATAAGGTACTGATGTTTCCTGATGGTTCATAAAGAAATTGTCTTGTTCATCAGAGTTAATTTAGATAACAAATACTAATGAATAAGCATTTATCTAGTTTCTCTGAATAAATTGTGGGCAAAACCTTGTCTTCCATATAGTGAAGAAACACAAATAGCTCTTCATTCTTTCCAGTTTTATAGCAGTGGTCTGTATTTCTGCCACACATAGTTCTACTAAAAAAGTACTAAATAAGTTTGGGCAAGTAAATAAAGCAAATCTAAGCTCCTAAAGATGAGGCAAATTTCACAGATACTCTGATATGTGTTTTCTGCATTGTCTTTATCAGTAAGCCATTTGGGTCAGCAAGAATCAAGTTTTAAGTGCTCTCCTTATAATTTTCAAATTTTTCAGTGTTTATTCATGCACCAGAAGAAATTCAGGCTGTGATTCTCTTCTGATTAAGTGAAACTGAAGTTGGTAATTGATTTCAGTAGAAGGTCAGTGAGTCCTCAACAGTGTCATCTCACAATCAACAGCAGCATAACATTGCAGGTCACACCTAGATTTTCAAAACGCCCTCAACATCAGTGTACCTGGTAATTGTATGTTTTTAATTTTCAAAGCATGTATTTTTTCCGTCTTTTTTTTTTTTTTTTTCTGTGTAACTTTGTTGAGAGCAAATGACTGCCTGCTATAAAAAAACAAAGTCAGACAGGTATACCTCGTGGTTTTGTCTTAAAGGTCAGGAGATTTGTTCTCCTTGTTGCTTCAATTTCAAAATCTAAACCAACCACTGGAAAAGTTTAAATTGCACTGCTTGGTTGTCAATCTCAAAACCATAAATGATTCACTTATTTCCCATACACATATCTGAAGGAGCACCCCTGCTTGTCTTGACAACGACTGATCCCTTGCTCTATTTCCTCCTGTATCTCTAATCACACTTGGTGTATCTCAATTATCCATGTTAAAACATCTCCCTCTCCGAGTTTTAATGAAGTTAAGCATCTAATTAACTACACTTTTTTTTTTCCCAAATAAAACTTGGAGGACTGGATTCCAGCTCTTAGTATATGCCTGCTTCTCAAAGCTGCAAACATGAAGGGTAATTTATCATCTTAATCCTTTCCACTAATCCATTCCATTACATACTACTGTTTACAATGCTCCTTTAATAGTTCTATTCATGTGTTGTCCTTGTCCTGATGATTGAGGGAGATACAGACTGCATAGTTTTTGCTTAATCCCTGGTCCTTTAAGCATAGTTATAATCACTTCCTCCATGAAATGATGACCTTTATCTGGGTCAACAAGACTTCAGGAGCCCCACAGAGGCAAAAGGCTTCTTGATACTGTTGGGATTTTTCCTCTCCCTGTTGCTCTATGTTGTTTTACAGAAAATGCTTCAAACCACCTTGAGAAGGAATCAGTCACTTCCAAGGAGTTTCATTACCCCAACTATTTTGAGGAGGCCATATATATAATATATATGTAATCACATCCACAGTCTGACAACCCACTGCTGCAGCAAAGAGATACGACTAGTTCTTGCCTTTCCTATGAATATCTTGGACAATTTTTGATCCATTTCCTAACACCTGTTTCTGTACCTTTCAACACTGCTATTTCCTTAACGCTACGTATTTTTCTGATTTTCGTGTAGTGTGTTTAGCAATTCTTTCTCTATTTGCTTTCTTGGTCCTTTTGTTTCTGCTGTGCTCCAGTAACAGCCATTACTGTTGATTTCATATGTCCCAGGTATGCTGCTGCTTTAGCTGCTGAATCTCCCTTATCAATCCCATTTAGCTTCCTGATTCTTATTCCTTTGAGCCTGTAGATGTCTAATTCATAACTGAACCCCATGGCAATTCCCATGCTTATAAATCTCTTCTGCACCAGTCCTTATTAAAAAATAGCTCTCTCACCCAGCCTTTACCTTCTCCTAACCTAGTCAAGCATCCAATATGATGTTCCCTTCACACAATAATCTGAATCAGGTAAAATCACAATCGACCCAGTCTTGGGTTGTCTTTAAACTTCAAGGATTACTACAGTCTGTTTGCTGTGCTGACCTGCTTAGAGTGTTCCTTGTATGTTGTCCCAGTCAGGTTCAAGGCATTCATGCCCTGGGCACCATTTACATCAATATACTTTGAAATTCTACCGGTGAACCAAAGGTGATTTGTACAGTAGCTTTGTACTGAAATCCTTCAAAATATTCCTCAATGCCGTGTGTAGGTGTTTGTAGATGATTGAGCATTGACCTTCTGTTTCCATGTTGATTAGGGCCCGATAAAAGAGATCAGGTTACTGAAAGTTTCTGGGGCTGATCTGTGGTTCTTCTGTATGAACATCCACAGAGCAATAGAAGTATTGGAAGCTCTGTGCTTCCTGTCAATGATCCTGGCAGAGTATACTTTAAAGGAGACGTTTTATTTGCTTTATGATAGTGGAAGTACATGTGAATATTTCATTTTTGTATTGTCCAAGGAGCTGCTAAGCATTCCCAAATATAGACTGAAGAGCACAGCTCTCATGGATATTTTTATGTATTCATAGGTTACGGGAGCCAGCTTGCTTTTCTATCTGTTGTAGCAAAACTGCTACCAGTGCTACTGGTGTGGCAGCTAATCAGACACAAGAAGGTTGTATTGAATTTGGCATTTTTAGTGCTGAAGCAGGAACAGCAAAAACCCTGCTCTACAGGTTCCTTGCCATTGCATTCTCCAAAAATCTATGTGCCAAAATTTTGCAACAATATTTGCTACAAATCCATACCGCAACTAGTTTTTGCAACCAGAAAAATTGTACGAACTAGAGATGCTACCCTAACACTGTCCTCAGCCACAAGCTTGTGTGGCAGACATTGAACAAAGAGTAAGAGGAGAAGCTTGGTAAAAACCTCCCTAATGATGTAGAATAATTTCATGGATGAATTTGATCATTCTTTGATAATTGTGTTGCACGAGTAGGGTGGTCTTTCAGCTGTTTCTCAAATACTATTTGAATTACCATTTGAATGTGCCTTTTTTGCATATACTTTCCCTTCAGAATTAGGAAAGTGGAAAAGTTATAGATCTCAACACTTTTTATCTTTATTGGTCCTTTCTTCTCTTTCATTTCTCTGCACTCATATCTTTCAGCGTAAGCAACCAGTACCCCCTGGCATTAGCTGTCTGAATGTTCAGTAGGCTGCAGTCTCAGCTGTCAGCGAAAGCTCTTAGAAAAGCCCAGGTAGAAGAGATTCAGTTGTTACAGGTATTAATTCTTGAAAGCTGAAACATGCATCTCAGCTGCACTAAGGAAATGGTAAGTCTCTTCTGATGGTTCCAGATCCAGTTCCTGTGGATTTGTGGTGTCAGACTTATCCTCAAGTATTAAAGGGACTGCATCAAAATTAAACTTTTCTAGGCAAATACATTCATAATATTAAGGTTTCTTTTATTAAGTAGTATTAAGCATTTTAATATCAAATCAAGTTAGCTTAGTTTCAGTGGGTGTTAATTTGTTTTGTTAATTGTGGCACTTTTAACCTTCAGACTCATGTCAACTGAAATGAGGTGATGATTTTCCTGGATTTCAAAACATCAAATACTTGATTCCAATTTGAATTTCCACTGATTATCTAATAACCAGTATTTTAAAAGTGGGTGGACCTCATTAAGGTGTTGCTCTTGACATACAATTTTCGTCTGTACAAGCAAATAATTTACTCATTAAAATATAACTTCAGTATATTGCTAGTTGACACCTCTTCCAAAACAATAGTTGGAGAATGACAGCTCTGATATTTTTCTTTTTATCTACAAATTTTCCTCCTTCCTTCCTGAATCCCTTAAGAATATTAAAGATTTAGAACAATATTTCTAAACTTTTAGGGAATTTTTTCAAGCTTCATTAACTGAGCACCAATGCTGATGCTTAACTTTTACTTATTTTGCTTTTTAATACAATATGAAAAAAATTGGGTTTTTTATCTCCCCAACCTGGAGTGGGGGAAGGTGGCTAAAGAGAAGGGAATATGTGTAGCATATAAAGATTAAAAGAAATATTGTAAAAGGGAAAATATGCTTTTTATATGGCAATGGGTATTAAGCAAAGTGAAATTTTCTCAAGAGTCCTAGACAAACTCATTCTTTCATCTTTTTTTTTTGCCTTTGGTGGGTTTTGGTTTTTGGTTTTTTTTGCATGTAGTAGGTCATGTCAGAAGTGATTTTGTCAGTATGAGGTTTTTTTTTCCTGAAGATTTTAGATTTATTATTTATGTCTTGTGGCCATTCAAGCAAAGAACAGAGAGATTTTCTGAGGACAAATACAAGATAGCAGCATATATAATTGTGTTTTCCCTTAGAGCTTTTTGTTGTATTATATATGATGACCAAATCAGTCCTGAAGTCAGTGAGCTCCTATGTATGTGTGTGATGGTAGACTTGAGTATGATATGAAGGACAACCAAAAGGATTTTGAAGCAAGAACAAATTTGTAACACAAATTTAGAGTACATTGCTCTTGCTGTGGGGTTTCTCTCAATTATATTTTCTGACATTATGGGTGAAATGTCAAAAAATAAAACTGAAGGATATTCTCCTGTATATGTATGCACTGAATTTTTTAGAGGTGAGCAGCTTTTATTGTTTTTCATCTGACTAATCTATTAGAGAATAGGCATTCATCCTGTATAGGGATGTAAATGTTGAATTATGGCAACACTGATAAACTTCACATGAATATTACTGTGTTTTATCCAGGTCTGGTTGATTTGCTCAAAATGTATTAACAACATACTTAAACCCAACCAAATGAACAAAATGACAACAAAAAACCTCGCATCGTCTGTGTTAGCTCCCAAGTTAGGCATCAAGAAAGAAATAATTTCATGTAAGTTTTTAATAGTCCTCACCCATGTCAAAGATAGCTGATGACAAAATTAGATGCTGGTGAAGAGGGAGCTTGTTCTTTGGTGAGACAGTACAGTTTCCTAGTTGAAAATTATTTTGAAGAATGTAGTTGTCAAATACCCTACCAGTGTAAAAATTGATGGGCATCTAATGGCTAAAGGGTTGTATATGCTTTCAGAGGAATTTTTATTTATTTTTAATGAGTCTCCTAAATATTGGAAAGAGAAGTAAATGCTATTGGCAAACTTCTGGGAGTTTGCACATTTCCTGACCTTGTAAGTGCTTGACAGAAATATAGGGTTGCTTTTTATAAGACAACACAGAAGGAAATAAAATGAGAAAATCCTAAATAATGCATTAGAATTATGAAATCCACTAGGACCAACAGAATTACAGTAGATGTAAATACGTGGTTTTCACCTCACTTTCTAGTGCTAAGGTAAATGGTACATTTAGAAATTCTTTCTCTTCAAAAGACAAAACCAAAAAAGCAAACAAACTTAACATTCTGTTAGGTATAATTTTTCTTGGTACATTTCTGGGGTGAGAAACAACTTATAATAATGTAATTAAATCAGTAAGGCATGGAATAATTAAAATTTTGATGGCTGGAAGGGCAAGGCAAGGTTAACTCATAAGTAATATAGGGCAGAAAAAGTTTCTTATCTGCAATACAGTAATTTATGATTATTTCTCAATATCCAGGTGAAAATTAGGGTATCCTCACCAGCTCTGGCAAAAAACTGTTTTATTAAAATGCAACTCAATATTGTACTTAATGGTTTTGATGTTCCTATGATATTTTTTAAGCTTACAATTCCTATAGATCATCTTCCTTACTTCTTTTGTCACATTATGACACCCACAAAGGCAATTTAAAATAAGAGTGTTTCTGTTGATGCTAGGATTTGACAAAAAGTAAGGAAGATGATCTAAAGCTTTTTCTATGGAAGAAAGGAAAAAAAAAAACAAAACAAGCCCCAAACCCCTCTGTTTCTGGTATGACTTGGAGCATTCCCAAGGCTGCTATGAATTTTTATGCTTTATGACAATTCCAGTATGTCAATATCCCAAATGCAATTTATGTGACTTCGGTAGAGATTTTCACAGCAGGATGGTACAATCATTGTGGAACTGTGCTGGAGAGGGATCTTCTTATGCCAAGGAATTCTTTCAGGGCAGGACTCAACTTCCCTCCTGCTTGGATGTGGTCTGACCAAACTGAGACAGGACAGAGACTCTGACCTGCTTGTATCAAACCTACAACATTCTGAAGTAGTATTGCCAAAATAGATATTACAGAAGCTACCAGATATTCCTTGATCTTGCTGAGAGAACTACAAACCAGAAAAAATGAGTAACATTTTTAGATTTTTTTTTTTTTAAATAAAACCAGGTGCTGCTAGCTGTATATTTGTCTGTAACATAAGGTTTTGCTCCCTAGTTTGGTGATGGAAAAGCTTTAACACAAATATAGAAGCACCACTTGGAAGATAAAGGGAAGCAAACTTTTTCTTTTTTTTTTTTTTTATTTCCATGGTATGCTGGCAGCCAGAGGGAAATGTCAATTAAAGATCCACTTAAATCTGTTAACATGTAGCATAAAGCAGTTGGATCTCCCCTTCCCATAAAGTCCAGACAGCACTGTATATTGGCAGTTGAGGGAAGGATTTATGCAGACTAAGCAGATGTGTACCTTGTATAAATTCTTAAATGCTTTCTTACCTCTCTGTAAAAGTCAGCTATTTCATTTCTGAGCTGTTTTTGTAAGCCTCAAATCCAAAGGAAGGAAGCTTTAGTCCAAATCAGAATTTTTATAGAGGAATAAAACATGTTAAAAAAAACAAAAAACAAACAAACAAAAAAACCTCAGAGAGAGAGAGAGAGAGAAAGAACAAAAGGTAGTGATAAAAACTAGGCAAATACACTGATTAGATACTTTGGTCTGTCTTCAATCTAGAAGCTGGTTATTAAAACAATGAATATTTTAAAATTAAATTAATATTATTTCTGAGTATTTGTGAAGCTGTGTGCCTGCTTTTGGTATTTATGCAGCTCTGTAATATACCAATCCTGTTGCACTTGGAATCAGTAACAAAAATCCCATTTAGATTATCGGCTCCACATATAATTTCAAACACAGCTGAAGAGACAATGACTGAGAAAGCTGTGAAGCTTTTGCTGTTAGAAAAGGAACTGTTCCCTTGACATTTCACAGTGACAAGCTAACTGCGGCACAAAGAGTAATATAAAGTACACTTCAGGCTTCAAACAATCTTTCTACATTTTATTTCTAAACTAACTGCTTCTGAAATTAAATACTCATATCTTTGTTATCTGCAGATTTGGGAGCTCCTTTATCAAGCAGCTGATTTCTTGTCTGTTTGGATATTCTGTTTTTTTGGCAGAGCTGGTTGGTTTTTTGTGTTGTTTTTTTATTTATTATTTTTGTTTTTTGAGGGTTTTGGGGGGTGTTTTGGTTGGTTTTGGTTTTTTTTTTTTTTTGAGTAAGCCTTGGAAAACCTGTTCTTTAAAATGATATTTAAAGCACAGGATCATAGAATAATTTAGATTGGAGGTGACCTTTGGAAGTCATTTAGTCCACCTGCCTGCTTGAAGTAGGTGTTTTTACATCCGGTAGTTGAGGAGGTTGCTCAGGGATGTGTCTGATCAAGTTTTGAATATCTCCCGGGGCGCAGATTGCACAACCTGTCTAGGCAGCCTGTTCCAATGTTTGATCACTGTGACCCATCCTTGTGGTGAGAGGGATTTGCCTTGTATCTGCATGGCATTTCTTGTGTCCCTTATTGCCGGTTGCCTTGCTTTCTACTACCATGCACTTCTGAGAAGCATCTGGTTCTACCTCTTCTGTATCCTTCTGATAGGTAGTTGAATACAACAAGCAGTAAGATCCTTCCTTGGTACTTTCTTCTTTAGACTGAGTGAACCCAGTTCTCTCAGCCTCTCCTCAGACATCATGGGATCCATTCCTCTAATGATCTTGATGTCCCTCACTGGATTTTCTCTAGGAATGTGATGTCTTTGTTTAACTGGGCAGCCCAAAACTGGCTGTAATTAATACTCCAGATGTGGTCTCACAGATATCAAATGGAGGGGAAGAAATCATGCTCTTTGACCAGGTTACTATTCTTTTGCTTGAAACCACCAAGGAGGCTGGTGGCTGCCTTGGCAGCAATGGTATGTTGCTGGCTCATGTCCATCAGGACACCCAAAGTCTTTTCTGCAAAGCTGCCCTCTGGCTACCAGGTGCCCTGTACTCTACTGTTGTAACTGTATTATTCCATCCTATGTGCAAGACATTGCCTTTGAATTTTCATGGGGTTCATGCTAGCCTGTTTCTCATGCCTGTTGGGATCTGCCTGTCTAAATAGTAGCCTTACCCTCCAGCCTGTCAACAGCTCCCCCAATTTAGTATCATCTGCAAACTTGTTGAGGTTGCATTATGGCCACTCACCCAGGACATCAGTGAAGATGCTATTGGCCCTAGTACCAATCCCCAAAGATGGCTTCTGGTAACTGGCCAGTGTATAAGAAATAAAAGTTCTTTACAATATGTGAGTTGTGACAATGCATATACATTTCAGCTCAGGTTGCTGTTACTTTGCATTTTATTAATTATCTTACACAACTGTTTTCCAGTTTTATGGTACAGTGTGAAAAACCATGTTTGATGGCGTATGAAAAATTGTATGTGTTTCATTGAGTCTGTGTGGAAAGTATTGGTTCTCAATTGCAATGTAGCATCCAAAAAGTCTTTAAAGTTGTCTTTATTTTCAGTGTGAAGGCTGGAGAAACTAAGGTAGCATGCCACTGTCACAGGCTGGCCCTTGGGCTCATATTCTTGCTAGTAGTAGTTTTGGTAGTTTTAATTTTTTTATTTTTTTCCCCTTGTTTCTTGTTAGAAACCCTGAAAAAGATTTCTCAGAAAACTTTCATTCTGCTTCTTGCATATATGGTCAGTCTCTTCTGGCACCATTTAAATTGTCCTGTGTCAGTTCTCGTATTAATAAAAGACAGACTGAAGTAACTCTTAGGTTTCATTCACTTTCTATTGTTATAGGCTCATATTTACTCAAAGTGCAAACACTCCCTTATAAAGATGAGGCCTAGGAGTACCCCTTCGCCAAATTCTGGCAGATTGTGCCCTTGCTTTTTGTAAAATTCAGTCTTGCTGTTCTCCGTTTCACGCTGTTTTTTTCACAGACTTGGTTGGTTGCCTGTATTGTCCTTTACCACATCTTCCTTTAGGAGATGCCAGCCCTATTAAGGATGAGAGCAAGCTGTAGTTTCTGTCCCCTTTCCAGTTTGATCTAGCTTTAAGAGGTTTACAAAACCCATTTAAGTCTCCTGGGTGCTTTATAATGTGAAATGAAGGATTCCTTCTTCTCCTACTCTGAACTTGTATCTTGGCAAAGAAAACACAGTAAAACAGCATCTTATTTTTGATAATTTTATGGGGTAGGACATAGTCAAAAAAAGGTTTACGTGAACTACAGTAATAATTCTAAGCATATACGGTCTTATTTTTCTTCTCACTTCAACAGTTATGAATGAGGAATAACTCTTGAGAGATCAAGATAATTATTTAACTGTAAAGTTGAGGTAAGACAAGAATCTGGCCCTTGCTATTTAGAGTTTTAAATACAAGTGATGGTAAAAAATGTTGCTAGAAGAATGTGCTCCCTGACTGGTAAACAGAGTGCCAGCTCCCAAAGCATTTTCTCCTCAGAAAACTCTCTGTCCAAAGAATCTCTTTGAGTTTAACCAAATTCTGTTTTCTTAGAGAAAGAAGATAAAGTTTACTTGTGAATTAAATTTTTATAGTTAGAAACTGGTCAAAGAAGCTAGTTAAGTTTATTTAGGACTAGAAGGGGTCACCTGAGCCATTTGAACATATTTTCCAGTTGATTATTGATTTTGACATTTACCATATAGTGGTTATGATACCAATCTGCAACACGAACTTGGGCTTGGTGCTTTGCTGACTTGAAGGTCTTTGATGCAAAATTCAGTTTATGGTCTCTCAGATGGAAGGCTAAAAATCAGCTAAATTTCAGCTGTAAAAAATAAAATTGTATAGTAAGTCTGGTTTTCCCTGTATTGTTTCCAGATTCAACCTCCCTGCCCCACCCCAAACTGAGGCTTATAAAATTACATTTTGTTTGAATTATAAGCTTTTATAAAATATACTAGAATTAATTATTTTTAAAGTGGCTTGTCTTTTGGAACCTTTGAATTGCTTTGAAAGACTTTAGCTTATGCTAACTCTTTTTCTGACTGTTTTACATGATATTTGCACTAAATTGCTGTCATATATCAGAAGTATTTATCTCTTCAGAATGGCATGTAATTTCCTACAAACAGCTGCTTGCTTTAGCTGTGCTATTTTTCTGAAATCGAATATAATTTCTGTATTTTAATATAAGATTTGATTGAAATATTGAATATTCAG
This sequence comes from Elanus axillaris, assembly GCA_026212715.1. Classification (NCBI taxonomy): domain Eukaryota; kingdom Metazoa; phylum Chordata; class Aves; order Accipitriformes; family Accipitridae; genus Elanus; species Elanus axillaris. The sequence goes on along the minus strand of JANZLQ010000022.1, from coordinate 20,035,140 downwards.
TTGACAGTCCTGTGGTTCAAGAGCACAGTTCCTTACCATATGACTATGATCACTGCTCTAAAGGTAGTAACATTCCAAATTTCTGTAAAATGTGACAAAATTCAAATGCAAGTTGAAAAAAAAGTATCCTATCTGTAGTCCTGTATTGTCAGAAGAGGGAAATATGCCTAGGTCTGAGCAGTCCTGTTCTGCCCTTTTGCTGCTTTATCGTGCATTTTTTTTTTCTTCCTTTAAGGAATAAATATTATATTTAAATCTTTTTTTCTTTATATAGAGCCAGTATTGTGCAGAAGCGCATAATTTATTTTCAAGATGAGGGTTCTCTCACCAAAAAACTTTGTGAACAAGGTAAGGTAAAGTAAAACATCCTTCTGACCTTGTCATGTTCTATATATTTCTCTTAACTCATTATATCAAACTAAAATTTTGAGGCTTTCAACAGTCTCATCCAGGTTCAAATTTGGTATCTTCCATTCAATTACGTTCATCCTTATCACATATACTGTTCCTCATACGATCATCCTTGCCTTCCCCTAAATATGATTCTTGCAACTTTTTATCTGGTCTTCATGTGAAACCCATTTGTCTCCAGGGCACTTAGTTTATTGAATCCTGGGCTATTTCATTCTTTCCTAAACCTAAGCGTTGTAGTTGGTTATTGCATCCCACTGGAGAATTTATATGCTTTGGCTGTCCAGAAATTTCAAGCCTATTGTGTTTTGAGATAAAGTGAGGTTTTGTCTATATCAGATAAGAACCAGAAGCAAACCCATTTTGAATCTGAAGATGACTGAAATGGTACTGCCTTTTTATTGAAAAATGTAGATTTAAATCATTACATCCACTTATATATGACCCAGGTATTTCAAGGTTCTAGTTTAGTCTAGTGTAGCCCAACTTAGACGAAAAAAATACATCTTTAACTCAGCTTTATTTACTGCAGTATTTATTATGGCAGCTCTGCTGTCATCTGTTGATTTTGAGTTGTAACTGTTTTCAATGGGTACTCCGCTGCTTTTTCAGACTTAGCCTCAGAAGGTGTGACTGACAAACCAATTCTAGATTGTTGTGCCTGTGGAACAGCCAAATACAGGCTAACTTTTTATGGAAACTGGTCAGAAAAAACACATCCCAAAGATTTTCCACGTGAGTATCATTCTTCTACTATTGTTGTACCATACAGAGATTGTGAAGATGTTGGAGCTTGTTGTATGACACAATATTACTTATTTACATCTCAGCAGCGTAAATTATAACATATATGGAATACTGCTAATGTTCAGCATTGAAAATCCATGGATCTTTCAGTGAGTGCCATACATTACAAATAAATTCTATTGATTTGCCTGACAGTTTGCACTGAGGCATGTTTGAGATCACATTTTCAAGATTTCTTTGTGGTGAGAAAAGTTACTTTTTTTAAGCTTAGTCCAGCTTATAATATAAAGCTAGGAAATGAGATTTTAAGAAAAATGTCACAAAGGGTGGGCAACACACTAACATTTTGATTGTACAACTCTGCCAATCTAGCCTGTATGTTTTCCTTCAAAGTCTTTTGAAAGATTCTGGTTAGTTTTGGTGAGCCCTGAATCTTGCTCCCCAAGGACATTAATTAGATATATAGACCTAAGTGTATTCTGTCTTCTTTGGTTTTGTTGGTTGAATAGATAGATAAAATACAAATTCTGAGCTTTGCCTGTCTGGATTTTTAAAGTTTCTGAACTACAGAATCAGTATTCTTGTTGCAATAACCCAAGTAACTGTAAAAAGCTAAAGTTACAAAAATATGTGTATTATGCATTTGTTCTTTCATTACTGATTCCACAGTCTGGCAACAAAGGCTAGGAAATTATTTGAGAATGTGAATCGCATTTACTGGTCTTTCAACTTCGTTATGTTGTCTGTGGGTCATGTTTATTATATAGACTTTATATGTAGATTTTTTTAAATTTTATTGTTATTATTTTCACAGTGTCAGAATATCATCATATAAGTCAAATACGGTTTGTGTGTCAATCAGCTCATAGTTCTAACAGCCGAAGCAATATTCCAATTTTAAATGGAATGTAGCATTGTTTAAATATTATTTCTCATCATAATACATGGGAGATAAAATAAGCCAAAAACAATAACTGCAGGAAAGCTCTTTTAGGCTATTGGATGACATATATTGCTGAGTGTGACACTTTATATGTATTATTTGTATGGATTCAGCTGGTGTTTAGAAATAGGGTATGAGAAAATGATTGAAAACTATAAAGTTAGTGTGGCTTAATGATGTAATATTTGGGATAAATGACCTTTTCCTTTAAATCCAAGTCAGTGAACACATGAAGAGTATGTGTGCATGACTGAAAGTAAGCAAGTTGCAATTGTTTGCAACAATAGTGGACTCTCTGACTGGGGAGAGAGCAGTCTACAAAGTGGTGAATTATATTAATGTTCTACTTAAAAACAGGAAAAGTGAAAAGATAACTGTATAATACTAGCTGTATTAAGCCCTGTAATAATAGCTGCTAAGATTTTACTTTGAAATTTCTGGAAGTTCAGAAAAAGATCTCATCGAGATGTAGTGATATTAAAAATGAAAACATATAATCAACATTATTCTTCAAAATATTGAACTTGTGCAGTAATTACATTAAAACAAAATGTTATTCATGATGGACTGTGGTAAATCACTGATTATTCACCAAGCTATCACATAAAAAATTTGGCTCTGCTCTTTGAAATTGAAAGCAGATAATAAAACTTATATTTTATATTTTTTCCTTAACTTACCTTCTGACTGCTTTAAAAAACACTAAATAATATGTACTTTGTTGTTTAGCTTTTCTCCAAAGAACTGCTTTTCCCAAGTAAAGTATTTTCTTTTGCTATTACACAGAAATGTTTCTGGAAGTTACAGTGCAAAATTTTTAATTCTGGGAAACTATTTTGAGGTTTTCACAGATCCCATGAAGGACGAATAATTTTATGTTTATTATACCAGTGCAATTAAAATACCTCTGTTCGATTAAATTTAAAAGCATATTGTCTGTTTAGGAGTTACCAGATGCACCTACTATATAAAACATTGCTTAGAATGAAACCACTGCAACACAATCTTGTTCTGAGTGTGCCAACCATAGAGTGAATGGAGAGAGGTATACCACAGCTGCAGAAAGGGTTCAAAAACTAATTCTCAAAATAATTTTGCTTTCATGGATCTCAGACAGACTGAAAACAAAATTTTTTTTCTGATTTGCAAACTGAATCTTACAAAAGTGAACACACTTTTCAGGTAATTTTTGCAAGTTACCACAATTCCTGATAATAGGACTAGTGGAAGCTGAGCATTTCATTTGTTATTGAATCTGGCTCAAGGGGGTCTATTAAATTTCCTAACACATTTTGCCAGTCAGAAAGATTTGTATTCAAATATGCTCTGTGACTTAAAAGCATTTATTCTCTTTGAGTATTACCCATATATGGTAATAGAAAAATATATATGCTCTCCATCATGATTTGGTATGGTACATCTATGAAATACGCCAGAGGATACATCCTCATGTTGTGATGACACCTTAATCTTTATGCAAAAATACACACCTAAGTGTGTAAATTGAGAAACTACTCATACAAAAAGGAAGTGAAATAACACCATTTGAAAGCTAGCAGTATTCTCTGCTGTTTTAAGAATTGGGTAGTGACGTTGGACTGGTGATGCAAAATGGCCCTGGCCCTGTACTGCTCAGGCTATTTCATGTAGAGAAGTTTCTTTGATGTTTAGAGGGAAAGGCATAAGAAATACTGATTTGCCTCTTCATTCTCATAAAAATGGGAGGCTCAAGGTGAGGAGTGAAACATTTGCAAATGTTGCACAGGTTTTGTACAAAGTTTGGAGTAGATGTGGTATACTTTGAACAGCTTATTTGGGCAAGTAGGTAGGCCAGGTGCTTTCTCTGCAGAGCTGGTAACTTTAGGGCAAGGTGTTTGGTGGAAGAGGCTAGATTCTGATTGCAAAGATGTCGGATGTTCTCATCCTGTTTAGTATAGGGAGTGTGAGGAGCTTTGCAGCATGTGGAACAATTCATTATCCATTTTACTAAAGACTGAACAGCACTCTGGTTCCTCTCTATAGTGATACATTTTTCTTTTGTAGGGACTATGTGGAAACTTCTCTTTCAATAAGTTTCACTAAGTGCCACTTACTCTGTTTCAGGGAAAGCTGCTGTCTGTGACTTGTGAGATAGTTAATCCTGTGTGCTAGGAAGAAAGAATGGGCAAAACTGGTGCTCCCATCACTGGAGCTGAACAACAGTATCTCTCTGTGGTTTGATGAGGTGCCAGTGTATATTTAAGGACCAATTACTAGACCGTGTTCTGACACTAGTCTCTTCAGCTATTACCTGTGGGGGAGGGGAGGTTTAGTTTTGTTTCTTCTCCATTTGGGTCTCAATTACCAAGTAGCTTTAATCCATTCTGAAAGCATCAAGCCTGCTACAATTCAGAACTCATTGGTCCAAGTTTAGCATTAAGGAAACTATGGAGGTTCTGTTTGCTGTGTTGCTAGGCCATGTCCCTCATCTATTCTGCTTGATATGCTTCTCTAGCTTCCCCCACCACCACCATCGGTGGTCATTTTTTATTTCTGTTCTGTTTTGTCTTCTCCTGTGATTAGGTTCCTGCATCTGACTTTATCTATTCAATTCTCTACACTGTCTTTTTCAATTTCATTGTCCTACCTTTCACGTCTTAAATTTGCATTCCTTTTGTTTACTTCATTATTCATTTTTCATTCATTTATTCTAGTTTTCAGCTGGTTTTACTGCTACTCTCTATCTTTTCCATTGCCAAGAAAAATGTTAAGTATTGTCTCACTCCATCATTCTGCCTCCCTCATCTCATACAGTCTTTGCATTGTTACTAGACTGCTTATGTGAGCAGTTCATTTTCTCATCCTTTTTCTTTAAGCCCATATCTTTGCAGAGTGTTTTTTGACACTTAAGTGAATTCATTTTTATTTCTAGTACTGTGGGACTTCTGTGACTCCTTGTTTCTGCTCAATTCTCTTTTCATTTCCATCAGACTTCTCTAACAATTTCTCTTTAAACTTCTACATTTTCTTTCTTTTTCTGTTCAACAAGACAAGAAAAAAGAACAGGAATCCTTTTGCCTAGCTCTACAACTCTTACACTATGAGAAATTTCAGCAAGCAAACTCAGTGAATATAGAGGCATCAAAAATCACTTCTTTGCTTCCTTCCTAAATGAAAGGGAACTCCTACTAATGGTTGGGGTGAGGGTGGGGGAAGGAGACACGGCACATGTATAATTTAAGTGTGCAGAAGCAGAAAAAACAGCTATGTTGGTGCCAATAAGAGCAGTTCTCTACCAGTATTTCAAAGGTTTCCTGGAAGAAGTGCTGGACACCATTTGCCTATAGAAAGCAAATGTTTCAGCAGGAAGCTGCTGGATGAGTTTTCTGGCAGTAAGCCCTTTATAGCTCTGTGCCTGATAACGTTTGGGCACAAAGCTATAAAGGAAAATCTATAACATTTAATGATAGTGTAATCATGCTTATATATACACCTTTTTGCTGGTAATTTGCTGTCACCACTCAAACGCAAATCTAGTAGACTTTTAGAAACCAGTATGTCTTAGTAAGGAAATTACTTGCAGTTAAATCTTTGAGTGACCACCAAAGTCATCCTTTTCAGGTTTCATCCTCAAAAATATTTTACATGGAAACCTAAAATTAAAGGATTCTTAAACTTCCTGAAGAAGTGAAGTTTTCGGTCAAGAAAAAAATATACTAAGCTTATCTGTTTGAGGGGGGGGATGATGCTTGATTAGCCAGAATACAGTCTTTCTCACTTTTTCTGCCTGTTGTTGTTGTATCCAATAATTACTGACACTTTGTACTATATTTCTGTAGTTCACTGGCTTGTTCTTATTATTCTAAAGATATGGTGTATTGATTTAGTGAGAACTGACAGCATGCAACAAATGCAAAAGCTTGGTACTGGTGAAGACCAGGTACTTCAAACCTTTCACTTTAATAAAAAATTAGGAATTATGCTTTGAGGCTGTCTTGATGGTGGTTGTTTTGTTTTTTTCCCCCCCCCCATGAAAGGACGCACCAACCACTGGTCTGCGATCATTGGTAGTTCTCACTCAAAGAACTACATCCTTTGGGAGTATGGAGGATATGCTAGCGAAGGTGTCAAACAAGTCGCAGAGTTGGGGTCCCCAGTAAAGATGGAAGAAGAAATTCGACAGCAAGTAGGTGCAATTTAGTGCATACTTTAAAAAATGCATCCTACCTTGGCCTGTGAATGATTTGTCATTGACAATGTCTGTGAATGTCATTTTGCTGGCTAATTTTCAGTTAAGCGGATCAGGAGATCTGCCTGTCTTTCTAGACTCATTCTTACTCTGGCAAAAGTTTTTGTCTGTGAGAGGACAAGTAAGCTCCAGTATTCTGAGCTTAGAAAAATCTGTGTTGTGCAAGGCATAAATCAGCGGTAGAAAAGCAAAATTCAACTTTCCAGGCTTAATCATGAAGACACTAAGAGTTTGTTGAAGGAATACCATGAAGGCGGCAAGCAGTATGCCTTGTTCCTATTGAACTGGTGATTTTTAGTTTACAGTATACTGTAGTATTTATTTCTTTTTTTTATACACCTTATTTGCAATTTTCTGCAGATTCATTCAAGTTAGAAATGCTCTTACAGGAGAGTGAGGTGATTTTTCTTGCTGAGCAGGAAAACTTTACAAAATTGTGCTAATAAAATTTGATTAATCAGGATTATGGTTTAAGGGCAAAAGAGCCTTTACAGTGTATCATCTTACAGGGGAATGATTCAGCCGAACAGAAATCATTCTTTCAAATAGTTTATAGATTATTTTCATTTTGTTACATTGAGTAACAAGCAACCAAATAAAATATACCAGGACACAGTGATGATTATTATTAGGGTGTCTACCTCCACGAAATTTAAGGACTCACTGGAAACTGAGCTCTGTTATAAGACAGAAAGAATGTAAATATTATTACATACAGTAGAGCAATACCTACAATTTTATGTAGATGTATGTCTGTGGGTAAGTGCATATATATTATATAGTTATGATTGCTCCACATGAGAGAGAAGGCAGAAATTGCCCCCAACAGCTTATTCCTTGTACAGACAAGACAGAAGCAGAAGGGAAACAGCATTCAATAAGAACACTTAAAGGCAGAAAAGTTAAAGACAGATCTGGTTTACTGGAGTCGCTGTCAGATTCTGCTTTCCTGACTTTCCCCCCAGATTGATGGCGTGATACAAGTGAGGAGGAGGTCTAGTCCAAGGCAGAGTGTTCAGGTGGGGTAGCAGGGACACACTGCAGGGGACAGCAAAATGGGAGCCAAAGGGCTTGTTTGGGCATTTCATGTGCTGGCTTTGCTATGCCAGTCTTTAGCATGCTGTAAGAGGCGTGACTTAATATTTAATTGATATGCAGTATTTTTAATGTATTGCTGGGACACTTTCTGCTTCTGCCAAATGTACTGAGAAGTAAAGTTTTCAAAACAGCTTGAATTTTATAGAAGTATTTGTGCTTCAATCATTCAATGCCCATACTTTTTTATAAGGTACAAATTTTAATAATAAAATCAAAGTGAATATTGTGAGACTGGAAAATAATACTTTACATTTCAGTAATGAACAAAAATATCTTTCCCTATTAGTCATTATTTATGTATCATAAGCTTGCTCTCCTTAACTATCTGTTTTTCAGGGAAAATATTCTATTCCTTAATTGTGAGCACATGCAAGAAACCCTCCATTCTTAGAATCATTTTTGCTACATTTGTGTGGATCTTTCCTATATTCCATACTTCTGAATATGAGGTTAGCAAAACTAAAAACAGGACAGTGCTGTTCCCAGGCCTCTGGGCAGCAGTGCAGGGCTGGGGCTGTAGCTCTCACCTGCAGCATGCCCCCGGAAGGTAATGCACTTCTTACAAGGCCAGACCTATGTTTAGAAATCTGCTGTGTATCTACTGTGTTTTGTGTGCAGTTTCTTAGGTGAATACATAGACATATATTTATGTAGCTGGCATCTGTGTCGTTGACATTATCTACGGTTTTATTAAGAAAAAAAAAACCTACCTAAGGATTATGAATTATTATTAAAAATTATCTATGTATGAAATGAAGAAAAAAAGGCTTTCTTTAAACAGAGCTTTATTAATTATATGTTTGTTGCAATTTAACCCCAGCCAGCAACTAAGCACCACGCAGCCGCTCACTCACTCTTCCCCAACCCAGTGGGATGGGGGAGAGAATTGGGAAAAGAAGTAAAAATCATGGGTTGAGATAAGAACGGTTCAATAGAACAGAAAAGAAGAAAGTAATAATGATAACAACACTAATAAAATGACAGCAGTAATAGTAAAAGGATTAGAATGTACAAATGGTGCACAGAGCAATTGCTCACCACCCCACTGATCGACACCCAGTTAGTCCCCCAGTGCTGATCCCCACTCCCACCTACCCAGTTATTTCCTGAATGTGACGTCCCATGGTCTGGAATACCTCGTTGGCCAGTTTGGGTCAGCTGCCCTGGCTG
>JANZLQ010000022.1:19997957-20020856 GCA_026212715.1 Elanus axillaris | reverse complement strand
TCATACTGAACTCAAAACACAGCACTGTACCAGCTACTAGGAAGACACTTAACTCTCTCCCAGCTGAAACCAGGACATAGGATTCAATTTGAATAAAAACCCCTTCAAACAAGGTAGAGTTCTTTTTTGCAGAAAACAGGCCTTTCAAGAAAAAAAAAATTAGGTTTAACTCAAAGACTAGTCTTTCCTCAGTGAATTCTGATGCAAAATCTTGCAGAAATGTGACCAACAGCAATTTTTAAATGTCTGTAATAGTTGAGAGGCCCATCAAAGTTTATAAAGATTTTCTCTGCCCCTTTGATAACTGCCTGGATTGCAGTGAAGGAATGCTAGAGGAGGGAAACCTGCTTCTGCTTCTGGTAGATTCATTCATTGGGAAAGTATGCAATAATTTAAGCTCTCCAGTACATGAACATAAAAGTCACTACGAAATGTTGTCTGTTCAAGACCATATGATTGGATTGCTAGACATTATTTGCTAATTTTAAAGTCTCTTAAAATGTCTTGCCTTTTCATTTCCTGCAGTTAGATTTTATCATACTGTTCTGCTGTCACAAAATTACTACTATTCTGTAGCAGATTCACCCACTGGAAAGATGTGATGAAATGACTTTCAAATTATTTTCTTTGTCTACCACTGTAGTATTTCTGGAGTATAGACATTTCACATACATTGATTCTTCTCATGCTGCTAATACTGAGGGACAAACTCCATCTGATAGCAGAATTTCAGCACTTGTAACACCAGACTTTGGTCAGAGAAAGCAACCTGATCAGGACTTGCAACTACTCCATTTTGGAATGACATCTCTAAATCCTAACAAGGCACAACAGATTCATTTGAGGAGCGACTCTAAGGCACTCAGGACCTGTCTTACATACAGCAACACAAGCAGAATGTCAAGTAATGTAAACTGTAGAAGAGCTAACACCAATAATGTCAAATTGTTTGACAGGCATGTACAGCAGATGCTTAGGCTCCTCCTCCCCTGGGAGCCATTGCCTAAACTCCTGTTGACTTCAGTGAAGTCTGCTTCTAAGGGTCAGAGTACCACTAAAAATGAAATTAAGGAAGAGTTTACTTCTCTCTGAATACTTTCATCTGCAGTGGCTTAACCTGTGATTAAAATGCAGTGGCTGCATAGCCGGTGGCATTCAGCTGCCTATTAAGGAGGTGCTGCAAACACTAAAGAAATGCCTGAACTCTCATTAGCAGCATTTGTCAGGAACCACAGGATCTTCCTCTGTTTTCTCTCTTGTTGCATTGTAAATATTGTTCAAAGGAACAGCATGATATAACAGCTGAAGCTGAAGAGTCCTACTAGCTCATTTCATTTGCAAATCCTTAATTATTCAGATAAATTTTCAACTTAAACAAAAACTAAGGAAAAACCCCCTACAATATCAAGTTCATTGTTCTGGCGTTAGCTTTTTAGGAAGGTTTTGTTTGTTTAGGAACCTTAGTTCAGAACTCTGTAGCTGCGATTATATCAAATTCTTATTTTCACCTAAATTCCAGCAGAACACTCAGAAAAATACCACATGCAACTATCATACATATTTCAAAACCAAATATGGATGTAAATACATGAATGTAACTTGGCCTGTGTCATTTTCTAAGACAGCTCCTCTCCGTTAAATATCTAGATCACAGATACTGATTTCAAAATCTACTTATTGTATTTAATGTGCAATGAATGGGCATATTCAGGTATTATGTTACATGTGTATTAATATGTAATGAATCAACTGGCCCAAGACACTGAAAAGGGAGGTAATCCATCAGTCTTTATTTTGACTTTTAACTTTGTTTTCTAAGATTGCTTTTCCAGTCTGAATCTGAAAGGACTCTAGTGAGTTGTATTTTACTTCAGTCAAAAACAGAAGCAGGACTACTTATTTTTATGTGGGGGAAAGTCAATGCTGTTGACTAGTCTTCAGCTCAGGAAAGAATGACGTGCTTTTGCAGATTGTATATTTCTTTGAAGTTCACCAATCAAACACTGACATAAAATAATACATGAATGAATTAAGGAACTCTAATATATGCTGCAACCTGAAACAGATTCAAGAGTTAGCACAGGGCTCACATGAAAATGTCTGTTACCGTCATTAATTTCTACTTACAATCTCTCTGGATTCCTTTTAAAAAGGCGTTATTGGATTCTCTGCCAAAAGAGAAAGCTTTCTTGTTTAACCATAGCTCAACTCATTCATTATATTCTTGTTTCAGTCAGTGATATCTTCAAATAAGTATTATTACTTATATCGTGGGCTGTATTCTTCTATTCCAAGAACATTCTGTGGAAAAAAGCTATACAGAAGTTATTGGAAAGGGGACAATAGAGAGAAAAGTGGAATACTTGTTACCTGTATTGACATTCACCAATATTTGATGATGATATTGTAGCAAATGGTATAAAATATTGGGCTCAAAAGTAGGTATATTGATAATTAGAAATATTCCATAGAAAATGTATTTTCAAATAATTATTTGGAAATTTTTGTGAGATACTAACCTGTATCACAACATGTAAGTCAATGCTTTGCCAGGATAAATGCTTCAGTACCTCAAGTACTTATTTTCTTCTTTATGAATGAAAAGAGACCAGAAATATACCTGGAGTGGTCTATGAGGTGCTTAAATACTGTATACCTTACCTATATTGTAAGTCATCTAATTTGGAGTTTATTCTTCTTACAATACTAGGCACTCCTGGGAAAGGAAAAAAAAAGTGAGCTAAATGGATAAGAAATTATTTTATTTACAGAAATGGAATGCATCTTAAAATTATTATCTGTGCTATGTTAATTATAATTTGTTAATACTGAGGATGCAGTGATTTTTGCCCCACTCCTTTTACAACTGACTTTTTGAATACTTTCAACACTTTTAATACATTCAATACTTTAAAAATATCTTATATAAGAATAAATATCAACATAGGAAACAGAACTCTAAAATAGCCTCTATTTTTAAATTCCATTAAAATATGGAAAGGAGAAAGAGTTTATTAAGCATTTTCTTATTACAGACTGAAAATACACTTGGACTACATAGTTCATGAAGTTATTTTGATACACAAACCAGATAAATTATTGATATTACTTGCAGGTTTGGGATTTGGTTATTGAATATCTGACAGACAAAGTGCCTATGTCCCGGTTTAACCACAGCCAGCAACTAGCACCACGCAGCCTCTTGGTCACTCCTCCTCATCCCAGCGGGAATGCGGAGGAGAATCAAAATCAAGTAAAACTTGTTGGTTGAGATAAGAATAGTTTAATAATTGAAATAAAATTTAAATAATAATAATAAGAATAAGAATAAGAATAGTAATGAAAAGGAAGATAACAAAAAGAGAGAGAAATAAAACCCAAGAAAAGGCAGGTGTTGCACAATGCAATTGCTCATCACCCGCTGACCAATGCCCGAGCAGTGATCTGCTCCTCCCGGCCAAGTCCCCCCAGTTTACGTACTGAGCATGACATTCTATGGTGTGGGGTATCTCTTTGGCTAGGTCGGGTCAGCTGTCCAGGCTGTGCTCCCTCTCAGCTTATTGTACACCTGCTTGCTGGCAGAGTATGGGAAACTGAAAAATCCTTAGCTTAGGATAAGTGCTACTTAGCACCAACTAAAGCATCAATCTGTTACCAACATTGCTCTCACACTAAATCCAAAACACAGCACTGTACCAGCTGCTGGGAAGAAAATTAACTCTATCCCAGCTGAAACCAGGACAGCCAATAAACCAAGCAAGGGTTAAGTAAGTGTGAGTGCATTTGTGCCTTATGTCATTTTAAATTGCATGATATGAGATGGGATTTTTTGCTCCTATTTGGATATAATTTGCTGTGATGGTGGAAGAGGATGTATAATTTCTTGAAGACTAGTGTTTTCAACATACATAAATCAGAACTGCAACTTTTCATTTCAAATATGCTTATTAATTTATTAACTGCACCTACTTTTTTTTTTTTCCAGTTTGAGGGAGGATTCTTGATATGAGAGTCAGGGGAACAAAGAGAGGGGCAATGAACAGCCAGTGGTTTTGCCCACAGAGGAATAAGTTATAACTTTGTTCATTTTTTATTTGTAATGAATGCAATCTTCATTTGGCTTTGTAGTCATGGAGGTTGGGGTCTACAAAATGATGGTTTATTTCTTATGTTCAGGTTGCTAAGAGGAAGAAGTTGTGCTTTGGGGCTGTGCAGGAGGTTAAAGACGCTAACGTGACAATGTACATTCTAACTAAAATTTTGTAAATGTATCTAGTCACATATGAACCTAATACAATACTGATTAAAACAACTATGGACTCTTTTCAGTGGGCTTTTTCTTGTTCCCTATATTCAAGCTCTAAAACATCAAAATGCAGCATTTGCTTTTAGTGTTCTTACAAACCAATTAAGTCAGTTCAAATACTCAGCTGAATCATTGCTGTTATTCCATCCTCACAGCTTCAATTTCTCACAATAGTCTTCAGAACTTAGTTTGTTACATGTATGATTTTTTGCTTGCATTCCTCTTACAGCTGAGAATGGGCCTCTAAAAGCCGTTTTCCATAACTGCATGTAGTGTATTCTGCCGAAAACTTCACCATGTGACTTTTATGCTTTTAAAATAAAAACCAAAGGAATAAATAGATCTTTGTCATCATTAGTTTTAAAGCAATATATACAGAGGAATATGTGTGTGTACAAAAACGTGTATAATGTACAAAGACAGATATATAGTTTAATGTTTAGATATATGAGAAGGCTGTTGATAATAATTTGCTTATCTGTGTAAACTACATCAAAAGTCTGTAGCTAGCCATGCATATGTAACAAGAGATATACCCACTATCTAAAATCTGCTTGAACATCACTAGCTTTTCCTCTTGAGACATTTTATCAAGGGGCTAAGTTGTCGTTGACTAATATAGAGCCATGAATAGTCACATTCAGTTTTCTTAAAAATAACTTGCAGCCAAAGTCTGTTGCTATCTCTTTGTTTCTCCTTGGCTTAAAAAACCTACAATACTGCAAATAAATGAAATCTCTTGGTTATTTAAACTATATGACAAGAATATGTGCTGTAATACTCACAAAACAGCTTGTGTTGATGGCAAATTGAAAATGCATTACTTTTTAAGTATAGGAGTTCAAATACCACACAGAGACCTTCTTAGAAATGTGGTACAGAAGTTTTTCTTTTCATTTTGTAAACATAAATGCAATTTTCCTAGAACACATATAAATTAACTTTAATAATCACCCCCTAAAATTAAGGTTTAAAAGTTTGCTATGTTATTAGTCAAATAAAAACGTTTCATTTGAGTTACATAGGCAAAGAAATACCCACAGCACACACCTAAGATACCAAAGCTGTCAGTAAATTATCTGTCAACTGCCACTTTGGATGTTTCCTGGCTTTGTTTCTTTTGCTTTGTTCTTTTTTTTTTTTTTTACAGAAAAGATTAGGTAGAATTGGTGCACATGCAATTGTGCTGTGCTTTTTCTCCCTTCCTCTCTTTTGCTCTGTCCTTTTCATATATGTTCATAGATGAAGGAGTAAGAGATACTCAGGGAAGTGCAGACAACCTTCATCGCTTTTACTACAGAAGTGTTAAATGCTAGAATGTCATCTAACAGTAATTATCTAAGAGTCTTTAATTGATTTAATTTACATAACTTGCAATGTAGAAGGCTGTTTCACTGCATCAGTATGTGATGTGCATTTGCTAGTCTGTTGTCATTGTCAGCCCTGTATTCCCACCTGGTTTTAGATCGCTCTCTTAAAAACAGAGCTTCAGCGCTTTTGCTGCCAGTGGCAATGGTGCTGCCTCAAAGCTATATGTGATGTTCAGAATGGTTTTGATCAGACACAAGCAATGCAATGAATTCAGAAAACCCAAGACCTGAGTTTTTGTAGGTGTCCCTTTGAAGTGGGCTTTTTTACAGATTACTGCTTATATTTTCTATGTGTTCACATGAGTGTCTGTAGGCAAATATGCTCAGTTTGTTCTGAATTTTACATCAGTTCAGCAATGTTAAGAATGTGAAAGGCAGGTTACTCCTTGATTATTCATATAAGATCAACAATGTTGATGTTTGTTAATTCAGTCAGAAGCCTGCCTATGTGAAAATCAGGGCATTTTTGCACACTTGGGACTCATCCTTCTCAGGCAACTTCTGGTTGTAAGGAATGGTTTGAGTTTTACAGACAATAGGTATGCTGCATTAAATCCCCAGGTGGACACTTGTTCTGGAGAGGTGGCTTTCTTGCATTTTCGCTTACTAATGTTCCAACACACTGAAAGACAGCTAAACAAAGGAAGAAAACTGCGCAAAAGAATCCTGGCACATAGTAATAGTCCTCATAGGTGATCTGTTCTACAGTAGCTCGTTGAAGCTTTTATAGACAAATTCAAAGTTACAAGGTCATGTCTATGAGAAGGTAAGAATCCAAAGTGTCCTGTTCTGAGAGACATTGAGTAGAGACATCTTTCCCTGAAATTACTGCATATAGTATCAATGCTAATTAGATTCAGTTGAAAGGCTCCTTTAATGGGACTTCACATCCTCACAGCTGGAGTTCTTAGTTGATTGTAGTCCCAGAGATTTCACTAGGGAAATTCTGTAAACTTTCTTCTTGGAGTTGCTATGTGGGTTTGGGGCATACGGACCTTTTGAGGTGTGTCATCTCATGTCAGCTCACAGGATAGGGGTCTAAATTAAAGAAAAAATTATTTAAAAAGAAAAAAACCTTCTTATGAAAAATTCAGATCTGCATTTCAGAGTGGAATTCCAGGGAAAACAAGTGCCTGCTTTTATATAGGATAGATGGTGTGTTTGTAGTTAAGCAGGAGCAGAGTTTAGTTTTAAGTCTTCCTTTACGTATCTTGTTCCTTTGACCAAAAATCAGTGTCTATTTTGTTTGTGGAATCACATTTATACTTTTGCAATATCTTCAGAAGAAATGCCACTCAGTCTCAGCACTTCTGCAACAGTGTTAAGGAAGGCAGATGGAAAAATTCACTTTCACTGAACAAAACAAGGAGAAAACCTTCTAGAGGTACATGGTTGTTTTAAATCGTTCCCTTTTCAAAAGTTAATTACGTGATTGCTGTATTACTTAAGAGCTGAGAAGAACATATCTATAATGAGCAGAATCTGAATAGATTTTTAATGCATCTTTTTTAGCTCTCCCTGTGGCTAGGAGCGCTTATTGAGATGTTCATTTACTGCTATTTTTTTAAAGTACTTTCCCACTCTCCATAATTGGTGTATTAGTATATGCCCTAAGCATATTTTCTTGTTCGTCTTTACTCCATTAAGATTAAACAGAATGGTCATTAGATCATAAAGAAATAAAACATTCACTCTACTACTTACTGGAAAAAGCTACTATTATCTGTCAAATATAAAGATTAACTTTGCCTTCAGGTACATTTTTAATGGCCTTTTAAATATAGCCCTGAACCACTAACATACAGTAATAGATGAAGAACTTTGTTCATCAGGGGGGAAGTATATCTTAATTAGGTGTCAACCCCAGAAATTTTGCTCAGCTCATGCTCTTAGCTGTGAAAGATTTTTATCCACGGTTATCTGAATTCGTGACACAGTTGCAATACAGGTTAAAATACAGGGAGACAATTTGTACTTCATTACTTGCTATGGACTTTTTAATAGGTTTTAATTAAAGTGTCAAAGACCATATTCTCTATATATTTCTTGTTCAAATAACAGGGGAGAATATGAGTTTGTAAAGATATGAAATAATCCAGTTTTCAGTGTGCAAGCCTAAATTGCATTTGCAGGCAGGTGGTCAATCATGAACAAACCCAGAATTACATTCTTAGAAATTTAGACTTGTAGAATAGTGTGTTTCGCTTATTCACTATAGTCCCTCGCTACTTTTCTCCACTGCTCAAATGTTGACAGGAATTTTCAGAAGGTATCAGGGAACACAGAGGACCCTTCTATTCTATTTTATGATTTAGTACTAACAGATATAAAATACGTAAAATATATACAGCAGCATAGCTGCAAAAAGCTGTTCTTGCCAGTAACTCATGTTTGCTATCCATCAAACTAGATAAACTTTGCAAAAGAAATATGGTATCAATGAATGATTAATTTTATGAGGAGCAATTGTAGTCAGCTCTTTATTAATGCTGTCATGTCTCCAAGTCGCAGTGTTGACAGACAACCAGAGGAGTATCAATATTCAGTAATTTTGGTTGTTACTGGCAGTGAGATCTCTCCATCAGTGCTTGGTTCTGGGGCATTTTTCTGTCTGCCCTGATATTACTGAGGCCATTTAAGATTTGGCTATTATTCAGAATTGTAATGGTAAGCTTTGGGATATTCCAGTTTATGTTTATTTTACTAGTTTTTTTTTTTAATGAGGTCGCTAATTTCTGTAACAATTAAGGTCTTCCAAGAGAAGAGCCTTTTTCCCATGAAGTCTGATGTGCTATAATGGCATTCTATGATTTTATTTACAGGAATTAGCAAAATGACTTGATATTTCATCCATTTTAAAAGAGCTAGTTTTTAGTAAATAGTTCATGGAAAGATTAAAAAAAATGTTCCTTTTGGGTTTATGAAGTGAAATTAGAGGCAGCAGATGTTGTAAGATACCTTATTTTAATATCATGTTTGTGTTTGGTTGGTTAGATAAAGGCTTTCGATTTTTTTAAGTCAGAAACTTAGCCTTTAAGGTAAGGATTCTTTGGCATCAAAGCCACCGCTTTCTTCCAGTAGTGCTTTAGCTTTGTTAGCTGCAGATACTGTCCTGAGTGCCGCTGATCTCCAGGGCTGGGGCAGCTACGCATACTAGCAGTTCAGTTCAGGGGCTGATCTGATCGCAGCACTGATGCCTTCTCCCTGTCTGGGAAGGAAGGAGCTCTTTTCTACTTGACTTGCTGTTTTGACAAATCTCTCTGAAGTTTGGTGTGCCTTGTCATTTGATTGGGAACACAGCTCCTGTGATGCTTACAGGAAATGTTATTTCTTCTTTTTATCGGTTTTCCTTGGGTGAAAATATTCTTACTGACACGTCCCTCACTCATTATGTAAAGCAGGTAATTAGCTGATTACTTGTGCTTCACTTAGCAGCATGATTGGATATGTGTCACTCTTGTAATGTTGTAGAATAATCTTCAGAAGAGGGCAGGTTACTGAGAAGATGCTCCTCCAGTGTCACCTTCCGTCTCCTGGAAGCCCTTCTTCTTGCTCTCTACTGGACACAGAGCTGCAGTGAGTAGCCTTGATCGCTTCAGTGGAGCTCACTGGAGACAGGGGCTGGAATTAAATTAACAATAAATAATCAAGATAATTATATCCTTTGACACTCATCTGTAATGTTTTCTGCCAGCCTATACTCAGCACAATAGCAGTGCTGCTTCTTTTGTGTTTGTTGTGCAAAGTAAAGGAAATTAGTTCCTTACATGTTCGGTCTTGCCTTTACTTTTCATCTCATCTTGCCTTCTAATCTTCCTGTAATTGCACTGAAAAGCATTTTAGTAAATGTATATCAATTTTTTCTGAAATTGTTTTTCAGGCTTCTCTTAAAGAGCACCTATGTTTCAGCCTCTCCCAGATTGTATGCCATTATTTGGTCAATTCTTCTGTACTTAATTTTAGGGCTTTCCACATTTTATAGGGTATATATTCTTTTCTTTAAATAGCTGTTCAAATTAAGTGAAGGAATTCAGTTGCAGGCCATTTATTCACCCATAATGTTACATGAGAAAATTTTCCACCCTCTTTTTTTTTCTGTGAAAAGTATAATAAACTAACCTGTAACTCCCTTGTCAGATTTTATTTCTGCCTTCATGTCTTTTTAACATCTGTTTCAGGAAGAGCAGGCTTTGATTCAATTCCAGTATTGTTTTGGCCAGTATATGCTAAAAAACACCTACTGTGAAGTATTGTTACATTTACAAGTAAATCATACAAATTCCTATATATACCTAACATGTTTTGACTGTCCAGATATTAACAAAAACCCCCTAACATTTCCTATGCACTTGTGCCTCTAAAGAAAAACAAAAATAGCAATACCCCCCCCCCCCAAAATAACAGTTAAATTAATTGCTTTTCATATTTATTTGCCATAGGTCTGTTATTTGTCTGATAAAGCAGGAAAGATGTTTTGCCCTTTACAGAAAACATTAGAGCTTTGTGATCCTGTAAAATTTTAATTTTTAGTAGCAGAAAAGATTGGGCCTTGTCCACCTAATACAGGGCTGCATTTGTGCTTGAAGTACCCACAGTCAGACTTCAACCTAAGAGAGAAATCTCTGGAATAAGGACGATTGAGAGGAGCAATAAGCCTTCTCATCTGAATATTTATAGCCAAAGATCTTTTTGGTTTTCTAACCTTCTGTTGCTGGCGTGTAGTAACGTAAATTCTTGTGGATATGTGAGCTAGATGGTAGGCCTGATTGCTACCTGTTGTTTTCCTCTTAAAGAAGCTTGCTACTTTCCATTAGACCTGGCGTAGACCCAAGTTGCTTTAAAGGATTTAGAAAAAGAACTAAAAATATATAAAAATAAAGGGAAAAGAACGATGGCCACTTTAGGATTAGGCAGTATCCTTGCACCTGACTGAGTCACCACTGCATTTGACATTGCTTTTTCCTTGGGATAGTCACTTATGTCCACTAAGTCTTAGATACCTTTTGGAAAAGAGAGATTATTGGTACTGTCTTTTCTGATTATGGTGTTAGGAGAATAACTTAGTTTATTAATTTAGTACATGTTGGGGAAGCATATATAAATGCAGGGGAGGGGCTGGCTTACAATATTTTTTATACATTTTACTTAACTGATGACATAATTCCTCAATGTCATCATTAAGACAAGAATTCTTTTTCCACAGTGATGTCCAGTAATATTTTCTGTTCACAGAAGGTTCATCTAATGGTTTCAGAGCACTTTACAAATACTTAATAAAAGAAACTTCCTAATGCTCAGACAAGTTGGATAGAGAGTTTTTTATCAGTGTAGAGTGGTTAAGTGCCTTGCATATGTTATAAATCAGTGACCAATTTTAGACCAATTTTAAGGACAAATATCTTTGTAAAGCTTTTCCTGGTTGCTATGTAGAAATTCTTCATAATCTCCATTAGTAAGTATTTTTATGTTGATGTTCCTCCATTGTGTGTTATCTCTAGACTGAATTGTGAATGAGGAAGACAGTGTTCCGGTTCAGAATAAAAGCTAGGTCAAAGGGTCTTGTCTTTGGCCAGTGCCTTTGAATAGTTATTGCGACTGTATATGATTTTCAGGGTTGCTTCAAACTAAACTCTTAAATTATGAGGTGATGCTGAAAGAGCTATATTCAAAACTTAATTTGCACAGGAACTTGATGCTTAAGAGTTAGTGTGAGTATTAACTAGTCAGATAGGATGGGTAACATAGAATATAATTTGTTACCTTTTTTTTAATTAAGTCACAGAAAAGTGGCTTGATGACTGTCTAAGGCAGAAAGCTAGCAGTTGGGATTCCTTGACTCTGGTAGTGTTATTGCATCCTGCAATACTGGGTGCTTCAGTCTGTCTTTCGGTTGCTCTGACAGACACTCAGTCTGTGAACTGACTGTAATGTTAGGCAGGACATGTATATGTGGTGACAATTAATATTGTATGTGCTTTTGCAAAGCACTTGTAAAATATTGTAAAGTGCTTTTGATTTTCAAGAAAGGGAATGTTTGTGCTGTTGCTCTTAATACCACAACCCCGTGCAGGAGGAGGCTGACAGTGAAGGAGAGGTGGGAAGGACTGGATCATTTGAATGTTTCTAAGGTAAAAGGTAAATCATTTGATCATCATTTGAGTAGAAATAGGAGATTCTGTAGGAATTAGAATCCTTTTAACAATTTTGCCCTTCTGCAAGTGTGGGTGAAAGGAATTTGACCTGTTCTTTGCATGATAGCTAAGACTTGATGATACTGCCTTCATTTCTCTCAGTTTGTGAGGCATGAGAAAATAAGATGGGTTCCAAGTGGTGGGATAATTCTATTTTCTTCACAGTGTATGAGAAGAGAAAAGCTGCCATGTGTTGATGAGATCATCACTTTAATAGCAGCCATTTATCTCAGAATGCTCTCTGGAGGTAAACACAATGATCACTTTTAAAGTTAAAGCATAATTCAGCCTGGCTATTTTCTTAATCTTGTTCTTATTAAGGTGGATTGGTTCAACTGACCTATTTAAATAGTGAAGAATGCAGAAGACTTTTTTCAAGAGTGCCTTTTATACTTGTTTTAGCTTGGTTTAGGATTCAATAGCAAATACAAAAAAAAATTCTAATCAAAAAGGCTGCTGGGGCTAGGTAGAAATACACAGAAAAAAAGCATTCTTTATGGTGCACTTGGGAAATGCAAAGCTTGCAAAAAGTTATTTTGCAAATGACAAAAAAAAAATCTTAAGTTCTCATCAGGAACAACACAGATCACTGCAATCAGTTTTGATGCTAGAAATAGTGCTGCTTTATACACGGAGTAAACTGGTTGCTAAGGAATAGGTAGGTTGAGCCTTTTCACATTAAAGCATAAACTAATACCTGTGGGAGATTCTTACAAGCTGGTTATAGAATTAAAATGAATTTAGAGATAAAATGGTTAGAAAAAGGCAATATGCCCAAACTCAAGAATACAGTGGTCTTACAAGAACTGAATCCAACAGTCTGTCTGATAAAAACACTGATCATAAACTTGTCTACGGCTGTTTTGGTTGCTGGTAGACGGGAACCTCCTGCTTTTGCATCCATATATTCTGTTTTGTACTTGTGAGAGTGGATGTTTAATACTCCAGCTTTTGTTTCCCTTTCCAATCAGATTTTATACTTTCCTCTAGTGTAGCAGTAAGGAGGCCAACTTGTTTCTTTCTCTTCTGAGTAGAGCTGTTGTTCCCTTTCTTTTCCCTTTTCTAGGGGATCAGCTTATACAGAGCAAGGTCTTAGAATGAGGATCACGGTGCATTGCTGTGACTTTTGAGGATGTGGGTTATTTGGGTGTTGACTCATAAGTATGCTTTCACTGAGTCTGCAGAACTGAAAATAGAGTACGCTAGTCCTCTCGGTACGAAATTAAACAGTTTCTCTGTTCAGGGGTTTTTATCAAAAAATAACTATTTTAAGAGACATTTTCCCCACAAAGAATACACTTTCATAGTCATGTAGGATTATAATTGCTTGTCCAAAATTCAGAGGAAGTTTCTAATGTGTCTATCAAAACATTCACCTGGTAGCAGTTCAGGTCTTATACACATTTTCACAAATTGTATCTGTAAATTTTGCAAACAAGACAAAGTACTTCTCAGAAAACTTTCAATTAATTAGTCATCCATTTGTAGATTACTTTCAGAATTATTTATTCCTGAATATCCTTAGTCTTAATGCATAGCTCTAGAAGTTGGAGCTGTTAAAGTTTTGTCCTCTGAAATAAAAATACTGTTTAAAAAAATCCCTTGTACATAATTGGCTACTTATCTTAGGCATTTCCTTTAAATTTTCACATTTACTTGACTTGAGTTACTGAGTTTAATAATGGTCAAGAAGCAAGTATAGACTTGAAAAAAAAAAGGAATAGTTAACGTTGAGGAGAAATATATTGATTTAATTAAAATTCTGTCATATGCCCTAGAAAGAAGTGTCAAATTAAAGCCAGTTATATTGGTTAGATATTTCAGATCTGACACAAATGAAGTCTTTATTAATTCCTTGATTCTTAATTGTTTTATTTGTGTCACAGCACACCATAGCTCTTTGATATGGTTCTGCTCTCTCATTGTAATTACTTAGGACTTGAGCATGGGAGGAAGGAATTCAAGCCTGTCTCCTTAATTGCTTAGTTTCTTTTAATATCCATGTATTACCTGCATGATCTATTTGATGACTACTGCTACTGCTGTTATCTGAAGACTCAGCTTACAACCTCTTTTATCTTATGGCACATCTTGAAGGCTGGGATATGCTCTTATCCCCAGTATATATATGAAGAATTGGGCACAGATAAAGTGGTTTGCTGAAAGGCCATGTGGGAAGTCTTTGGTGGAACAGAAAATGACTCCATTGCTTGCTATCTAAGGCTACCTTTGAGACTTTGAATGTGCAGTGTGAAAGGCAGTAAAAGCCCAGACTCCTTGGCTGGAGGCCTTAGTTCCTGCCCTGTGTGGTTGTAACTGTCTCTGCCTTATTTGTCTCTTCTCTTTCTCCTTCTTGACTCCCTTTGGAGGAGTAAATTTTCCTTGTTTGTTTTTTATATCTCATTGATTTGGGGGGGTTTGTGACTACTTCTTTTTTTTCCCTCTTGTTTTTATTTTCCCCTCTTCTTTGTACACTCATGTCAATTACTTTTATCCTTCTTTTAGAATGTCTTTGTTTTCTGGAAAGAAAACATTTAAAAGAATATAGTTGAACTGAGCTATTCCTGCCCTGCTGGAGTTATGCAAATATGGTGCTACTTAATTTGAAGAAATTAGAAATGTGTGCATCCAGCAGTATTGTTTTTTCATCTCTTGAGTTCAGATCCACAAAGCCAATATTGTTTCGTAACTTCTCTCTGGTAATTTCTGTGGAGATTTGCAGTGTAAAGTGACCAGTTTTGTTAAAAGAAAAAAAACAAACTGTTGTTTTAATGAATCTGAGCAAAATCTTAAAATTCTGCAATTTTATGTGCAGAAAAATTCTTAAGCTGACTTGTCATAGGATATTCAGAAGATCTAATTTTGGTAAAATAGGTTGCTTTTTTGTGTGGTTTTTAAAATGGTTTTTTTTCTGTTACATTGTATTTTATATGGTTATCAAAGGAGCACCTGAACATGTAGCATGACTGCTATGTGATGAAGTAATATATACAGTCAGTCATTTCAAACAAACAGAAAGCCCACTTCAAATTAAGAACATAAATATTTTATTTTTAAAAATCTGAAATACAATTCAAAAAGGTTCTTAGTTTCTTCCTAAATTAATTTTTGGCTAAACCAACATATTTATTGCGATGGGACTAGAAAATCTATTTCCTATGTTGAAGTGACCAACAGAAGGAATATAAATGAAAAATGTCATGCCCACCCTATATAACCAATATTGGGAATACAAACAGTTAATATGAGATAGAAGAACAAAAACATTTTAGCTACTAGAACAAAATCTGTACTGAGGAAGATTAACTCCCTCTGACAGGTGAGGGAAGATAGTTAAAGGACAAGTCTGTTTCTACTGAAGAAGCATACTACTAGAATCATGTCACATTAATGAAAAACAAAATTATACTGTGAAACAGCATATTTCCCATCTTTGCAAAGGGAACTCACTTTGAGTCTTGATAGGCAGGATTCCTCCAAGCAATATCCTGAATCACAGAAGATCAGCCTCTGCCAACAGTGTTGATGCTCCCAAGTCAAAGCTTAATAGAAGATCATTTCTCTCTTACCTTGGAAGCCCTTCTTCCCTTCTTCTTCCAGTGCACGTATTCTTTCCAAATCACAGTTTGAAACCCAGGAGAAAACAGAGCAAAAAGTCTCATAAACAAAGAGAAACTTGATTAGTCAAATGCTTTTCTTCTTTTTTTCAGAAAAGAAACAACTTCTACAGTGCCAGACACAATCTTAGACTAAGATCTTTGAAAATATTGATTTTTGTTTGAACCTTCCATGAGACTGTTTCAGACCTGACGATCCTTGCCAAATTTGAGCCAATTAAAATTTTTTCCAACATTTATATAGGGTATAACAATATTATTATTGTTATTATTATTATTGCTATTATTATTATTAATTATTATTAATTATTATTATTATTATTATTTCTTCTTGGGTTGAAATAATATTACTATGCTTAGCTGCAATTGTTGCACAGTGAAATTTTCTGTAAACGTTTTTGCCCCATCATAATTTTTTTAACTTTTATGTTGACCTTGTAGTTGTGCCATTCCTGCCACCCATTGTCAACCAAACAGGTGAGGCCAGTGCTGCACTGGGCTTTTCTTGGCATCTGAGGAAAACGTCTATAGTAGTTACGCAAATATATCCTTGGTGGACTGCTGCCTCACAGCGTGTACAGCTCGGATCACTACAGGGTTCTAAGCACACAGAGATGTAAGCACAACGTCAGCCTGGTTTTAGACCTGTGTCATCTCACATTATGGCCAGAAGAGTAGTTTATTTTCCTATGGAAGGGTTATTAGTGTGTATAGGCCTCCACACTAGGACTGATTTTGGCCCTCAGAAACTTTGGCTTCCTGTGAAACTAGACTTTTGTTTAAATGCTAATAACATGTGAGTGGTTTAATGCCATTGGTACCTGCTTTCAAATGCAAAATTGTGTCAGTAAAGTGGGAATAAATTTAATAGGCTTAATGGCACCTTTAGAGTTAAAGTAGATTGTCTGTGACCTTCTGAGTCATAAAGGTGTTTGCTGACAAAGCAGACTAACAGCAGTATGACTTTAATAGGACTGTGTGAGGAATTACTTAATTTTAAAAGGCTTCAGCAAATTTTCGTGCCTTTATCAGTCCCCATTCTGTCTGGCTGCTAGAACCTATCAGTACTCCAGATACCTTATCTTCCTCCTTGACAGGGAAATTCTAAACATACATAAATGTGTGGACTTAATTGTTGTTGAGTATTTTTCTAAATGTGTTTCCCAGGAAACAGTCTGAACCATAAAAAGTCTGAGCCATAAAAGTACTCTAACTGTGAAGTTAAGGTATTTATACTGTCTGTAACTCCAGACTTTTCTTTAGACTTTGCTTTAGCCATCTTCTTTTTGAAACAATTATTCTTTTGAAGATAAAAATAATGATCAATTAGACTGAAGTTTAATCACCCATTTCTTCTGAGTCAACTCCCGCATTATTTCAAAATAAAGAATGCCTTGATGCAGCAATGGAGGTACATTTTTTGTGCAGAAATGCACTGTTTTGCATTGTTAATATTCAGCATAACTTCTGTTTCATGGCTAAAATAGCTAAATATAAGAGAGAGTAATAGGTAGGTCTTATAGAACTTTGGGTGTGTCAGGATCGTGTATGGATGAATTTGAAATGTGCGAGACTGACTTAAGGCATTTGCACATGTTAAGGGCCACACTGGTTTTCCAAATGGGACCTATTGATGTACATCAGCTTTTGCACTGATTTCACCTTTGAATGGTGGGAAGTGCAGTAAATGCAATAATTTGCCTTAGAAAATTGTAAAATTGACTGGTAATGAATAACTACCAGGAAATTATGTACTTGTCATGTCATACTTCTCACTGTATTAACAGATTATAGTAACTGTATCAAGATTGAAATAATGTCTTAGGTAAACCTTAATATTTATTAGTTTTATGAAAAAGTGAAAAAAAGTGGCAATTACAAGAAAAACCTAGCACAGTATAATAAAGCTCTCAGTTATAAGTAGTTCTTCCTGATTTATCGAAATCCATTTAAATCCATTAAGATAGTTTAAAAGAAAAGTAGCTATTGGAATCTGCTTCTTGATAATACTTGAAATTCACATATTGTAGCTTGAATGGGAGTATTATGAGTACTATTCAGGGAAATGACTGTTGCCTTATATTTTTCTCAAGAGCTGCGTCTTATATTTCAGAATTAGTTCTCAGGGTTTTTACATTATCATTTTATTCTGCTGTTACGCGTAGAATTAATGTTATTCTCTGTTTTTCTGTCAGTGTTTCAGGAAATCGCAACATAGCCATTAACATTGACTATAAGGTGAAATATGATCGCTCAACGTTGGAGTACATCACATTAAAAAAATCACTTTTATTTTACAAGTGCTTTTTACAGATAAGCGTAAATTAATGGTTTATTGTGAAAAGTAAATTTTAAAAAGTCTTTCAGTCAAAAAATTTATAATCAGATGTTTCTTATATCTAACTTGATTTTCTAATGGGAGTATAAAATTCATATCCAGATATTTGGCAGGCAAGTCTTAGGATCCCAGTAAAATAAAGATATTGGAATACAGGTGAGGTAGCTTGTTACATGTGGAAATTGTTGGCTACCTAATGTGAATATATAAATAGTGTGCAGTTTCCACACGATTTGAAAAATATATTTGCGTGTATAATGATGTTGCTTTTTCTTTAGAAACCTTTACACTTTTAAAATTTTAAACTTAAAATATTTCCTCAGATTAATTCGCAGGGAAACAATGCAAAGTCACCAGTCATGGAATTTCAGTGCACCATGCAATTTTGAAATATGACACCTTTATTGTACTCCTTTTATTATCTTTAATCCTTGTAGGGTTTTATATCTATTTTTATCTGATCATATATAACAGGAATAATTTTAATGGTTTGGAATAAATAGATTTTTCTTTATGGTTGTTAAATGCCTTAACTCTATTTTTATCATTTAACTAACTTCCAAACCTATTTATTACTTTGTATACTTCAAAACAAATTAGTATTTTCCCTTAATATACAGTTTTAATAGGATAATATGTTTTTAGCCAGAAGAAAAAAAAGAAGAAAGAAAAAAACCCCAAACCAGTGAGATTTTCAACTTTAAAAGTTTTAATTTTAAGAGTCACTTTTCTGTGAAGATTAGTAAATATATTTCCCTGGCCAGGTGCTAGGTTACTGAAAGTGCTGAGCCTGAGTGTGTTTTTGTGAGAAAAATGCTATCTATTGTTGCTGGCACTTGTTATTTACAGAGCTTTGCAGTGTTTTGAATGTATGGAAATGCTACAGTCACTGCAGGTACTGAATTAACACCTGACACTGACAACTTCCAGCAGCTCATTGATGGTGTTAAATTATCCTTGATGGGAGATCACATCTGGTGCCATTTTACTTCTCTGTATTACCAGGCTAAGATGTTCCAATACCATGATTAAAACACTCAGTTTCATGAAAGTGGTTTTAAAATTTATTTATAAGAGCTGGGAAAAAATGAGATTTAGAAGAACTGGAATCTTCCACTTTCTGTAAGTGATTTATGTGCTCACTTTTGGTTATATTTCCAATTATTATGCTACAGCTACAAGAACTGGAATTGTTTTAAACCCAGAAAATTTTAATAGTCACTAGACTTCTTGAGGTTTTAAGTAAAACCTTGAATGTTGTAATAGTTTTGATAAAACTGCAAGATTTTCAACTGCATATATCCTTCCATCTGTCCATACTTTACAGCCTTCTTTGCTCTCTAAACGAGTCTCTAAACCCAAGACTGATGCCTGTGTTCATCGCAAAGTATTTTAGGGTAAAATATGACTAGAAAGCAGCTTGCCTCCTGCTGGCTCCCTTCAGTGCAATGTGGCCCCTGCCTTATATTTGTTAAATTTTATATTCCCTGCAGCATGTATACTACTGTGTTTTGCATATATAAATTATGGAAGCTAGGGCATGTGACCATAAATGAGACCTCAGCTTCTCAAAGGACTTAAATGCTTGCTTTTCTTTTAGTCACATGCTTCTTTAACAGGGATCTTGAACTGTAACTTTGTGGTTAAAATACAGGAAAAGCATAGAAATTCATTTTTGTGTTGGTTTCCTAAGAAACTGAAGTTTATGTGACAGTGCTGTTCATCTGTCAGCTAGAGATCTGAAAACTACCAAGCAAACCTGAACAAAGGGTAGAAGCTGAAAGTGAGTTTGTGTTAGAAGATAATTAGGGAAAATTGTCAGGAGGTTAGAGAGGAAAGATGCAGATGAATATCTTCCTCTGAGAGAAGGGCAGGCAGGCATGACCCAGGCAGATGCTCCCTTTCATGACCTCTGTGCTTAGTGCAGAGCAACTAGGCAAACTGCGAACTTGCCTTCTTGCTGGAGTCGTGTTCAGACACTTACTGGGTTAATATTTCCCATCAGAACAATGTAAAAAAAACTTCCCTGAAGTGCCAACGAACGCTTTCTGCTTTTTCACCTCGCATTTCTAGGTGGAGCTTGAGCATTGTGAGCATCTTCCACTGCTCTCACTTTTCTGCACAAACGAAGGTAGAATCTCATTTTGATCTTTGCTAAAATACAGAAACAACAGCATTGCTGCCTCCTTCCAGCACAGCTTCCCTTGCCCCTGGCTGTGAATGCTGTGAGCATACCGCATTCCCAGGTTTGAAGAGTACCTTCTCGGGAGACTGTCTCTGACTGTAGCTTTCACCAAGGTAGCAGGTGCCGCTCTGTCCGCGCAGGTTGTCCCGGAGAGCAGTCAGGGCTCTGTGCGCCTGGGGGGAATCCCATCGTGGAATCGGTGGGTTTGGTAAGCATGACTGAGCTAAAATCCAACTCACGCCCCAGCTTAACTGAAGGGGTCTCAGGCTTTTATTCGGGTAAGAAAACCTGAATCTCTTAATGGAAAATACTTAAACTTTATTGAAGGGCAGGCCTGCTCCTGCTTCAGATTATTACCATCTCACTAAACAAGTACCGTCAGGTACTAATTAAAATTAGGCCTCTTAATCTCATTTTCTCAGCTTTCTTAATTTTTCTTTCTTTGTCATTACAGTTAATGTAGATCCTCAGGTTCACTACTGTGTTCTATTCTGTATGTTAAGCGTGTCTAAAGTTATGTCACTCCTGGTATTGGGTCTTTTCATTTATGATCAAACAAAAATCTTCCCTTGTTATCCTTATTGCCATCATTTGAATCAGGGATTATTTGAGAATGTGTATAAAATATTTTATTTTCCTAGCATCATCACCTTGTACAGGCTTTAAAACATTGTTTTAAAATAGTTATTTCGTAGCCTAGTCATCCCCTAGAGAGTCCATGACATGTTCAAACACCAGATTTCCCAGTGCAGCTTTTAATATCGATAAGGTCTCTATCAATCCTGTTTATTTTCACATTCTGTCCTTTAACAAATATTGTTTTCTTCTTCATGCTTTTACCTGCCCCAGTGTTAATAGGGATATTAACTATCTTGTTCCTGTTTTTATCTATTGTGTTTTATACAAATTGTTCTATATTGCACTGAATCTTTAATTCTTTATGAAGTAATTGACAAAAGTTGTATTGTGTAGTACTCTTCATAATTCTTCTTTTGGCATACATCCCATGATCTATATCTACATATGGCAATAACACCACGCTTAATTTTATCTAAGACTCTAAATGCATGCTGTCTTATCTACCAGAATAAAGGTGTTTTTTCTATAAATGTTTTACTGAAAGTGGGAGTCATCATGTTTCTCTAGAAAAGAGAGCACAGTCTTCATGTCATAAGATTATCAACTACTTTTAAATGCTGCATTGCCTTGCAGTTGATACGTGTAGTTATACCTTTCCAAAACACTTATGTAGTATCGGTACTTTTTGTATTCCAGTCTAATTTTTTTTAATTTTTTAAATTTGAATGACCTTAATAGGATTCACCCAAGTGCCAAAAATTACTTGTCTTTTGTGTTGAGTGCTGTGGACTGCAAGACTGATGTTCAGTGTATTGAGCATGCTACACATTTTTATTCAGGTTTCCTGCAAAATGACTCATAAAAATAAATATAGCCGGCCTTTCTTTCTCAGTTTCTGTCAAACAGGTCTGAACAGTGGATCTAAAAAGACAAGGATGATCTGATACACTGGAGGTGTGGAAAACTACATGGGAGACCAGTACTAAGTTAAAAACCCAAGTTTACTTTCTCTGCTTTACCTTGTGGCCAAAAAATTTAGTTCCCTGGATTGTTTCCATGCTGTAAGCTGGTGACCATAGAAATCATGCCAATTAAGTCATGGAAGATCTTAATGCAGTCATATATGGTATTATTGCAGCCATAGGAGTTCTTATTTTCATGGCAAGATATAGTCAAAATAGTGTAGAAGTTGCAATGTCATATATTAGGCATAGTAAGAATTCTTGTAGGATTTCTTCTTTCTTTTGCAAATGTAGCATGAAAAATTGTCACTTCTGTCCTGGTTTCTTGCTGCATGTAGGATCATAAAATCACAGAATCATTTAGGTTGGAAAAAAACTTTAGTATTGAGTCCAACCATGCAGTCTTATGTTTCTTCATTTGTCATTAATCAATCTAGTCAATTAAATAATTGTGGAAAAAAAAGAAAGCAAAACTCTGTTAAGGCTTAACCATGTTATAGTTCTAAAAAAATCAGTCCATAGAACTCACCAGCTGAATAAAATATAAAGCTTTAATTGCAATAAGCTGGGAGGAAGAAGCTGCTGATTCTGGTAAGGAGATACTTATTATGGGCTGAAGAATCCATTGATCAGAAAAAATACTGTATGTAAAATATCCTTAACCAAATATTAGGAAAATAATATAGTTGGATGCTACTGATAAATTAGGCTTTCTGATAAAAGAATTAATGTATTTAGGTGGAAAAACTTGAAGATGTCAAATATTTGGTGTGGTAATTCAGAAGAATTTAAAACCGTTGGATAAACTGGAATTAATTAAATTTTACAACTTGATGACTTAACTGTGCTGTTATTACCAAATAATAAACATGGAATTAATGATATTTTATAGCATCTGACTGTCAGGGAATATACTAGGCAACCTAGAAATTGATTTTTTTATATATTATAAAGAAGGAAATCCTGATAAAATTTTACAAGCATAAGATGAACCCTATGTGTAAAATAATGAGCAACTGAATTTCTAATAGCAAAGCTGCTTAGTTCTCTATGTGCAATATGTTGTAAAGCTGGTGTTTTATTATGTTAGTATCAGTGACAAATTATTTTAGGGCTGAAGCAAAAATAACTGAGGGACACATTTTCATTATTCTTCAAATTAAATGTAATATTTCTAAATATCATGAAGAGTTTAATGAAAAGAAAAAATGAAAATCTGATGAGACTGAGAGAGAGGATGTTGTGGTTTCAGCCCAGCCGGTACCAAAGGACCCCGCAGCCGCTCGCTCACTCCCCCCGCCCCCCTCCGGTGGGATGGGGAGGAGAACCAGAAAGGGAAAAGGAAAGAAAC
>JANZLQ010000022.1:19931844-19975281 GCA_026212715.1 Elanus axillaris | reverse complement strand
ATGTGATATAAATGACCTAATGCTGGGCCAATTTCAGTGCGCAGCCAAAACTGCCTCAGGGAATGATTGTACCTAGTATTATTTATATTCATTTTTAGACAATTGTGCTATAATGATTTTTTTCACTGTACTTAGTCAGCAGAGTTCCTCACCTGAAGAGTGCTTGTGCTAACCTATTCCTTAAAGAAGCTGTTTCAGCCTTTGGAGAAATGTTCACTGCTGAAGATTTCTTTTTTTCTTGTAAGTCTTAATCATATTTCTTGCTAATGAATTCATTCTGCATGTATTCTGAAAGCAGCCTTTGTAAAGTCCTATATACTTCATTTGCAGTGTACGTTGTGAGAAAATTTCAATGGGTATCAGTGGAAAGTTTCAACAGACCTCAGAAACATTCTAAGGTGAGAAGAAAGGGAGTTTAGAAATAGCATGCCATGCTGAGGAGCCAAAGCTTATGTGAGAGCTGTAAATATAGGAAATATTTCTAGATAAGAAAATTTCTCTTAAAAGATAGTTAAGGTATAGAGAAGCATCAGAAGTTCATAGTTCACATAATATATGGCTACAGCAAGTAGTTTTCACAGATATATTGGTAGTTTTCAATCTTTCGAGTTTGCCACCCATCTGCTATGCAAGGTTTTATAAAAGAAATTTCCTTTAAAATGCAGTCATGTTCTGAAATGCAGGCTTGTGGAGTTCTGGACTCATTCTCATTCAGTGATTTCTGTATTTAATATGTGTTAACTGTAGACAAAAGGCCCTTTTTTCCATTTGCTGTACCTGCAGTTTGCATGCAGTCTCACATGTCTTTAACACCTATATTCTCCTGTATTAATAAGACTATCCCTGACACCAAGCAATGTGATTTTTTCTAAATTATGGCCCTGATTTCATTGTCTAAACCCCTTGTTGGCTTGGCTGCACTCAGTATCTAACAAGAAATTTGTGAAAATTCCTGTTAATAAGAAACAGATATAGACAAGTCTCTTCAGATCACTTTAGCTGAAATAACAGAAATGATGAGCAAAATGCATTCTTAATTCTTCAATCAGAAAATTGAACTATACACACCACAGGGAACCAGACCCACTGAGTGAGGCTGTCTAATGTTTACAGTGTAGTTTTTTGAAAGCAGAGGCATATATAATTGAAATTATGTTTCAAGGGGACCTGCCATATTATTTTTGGCATATGGAATAACATTCACTTAGTGAACAATTTCAAACCACTGTCTCTTTCATCCCATTAAACATTCAGATGTTCTACATGTTTGTGTTCTTTTTTGCAAAGTAGAGAAACACCATTGCCATTGCAGAATAAGGTATAGAAATGGAAATGAAGTGGATATTTGCTGCCTGCTTGCCGAGTCTTTGCTGCCTATTTGTGGTGAGATGGCAATGCAAATATTTGGAAGCTATCATGTAGGGAGATTTACTTTCTATAAAAGTTTTAGATTTGTCTGTATTAAATTATCATAATGATCTGGTTTGCCATAAAATTTTATTTCCATAAAGAGTATATAAACATGTGTAAAGCATACAGAAGTCACACAAAATACTGCAACATGTGACCTCTAATTAAATGACAAATCTGTTATTAGGGTGATGGATATCTCAGGAGACTGGAATAAAACAGAAAACACCACTGACAGGCATACTTCCAGCTGGAATTCCGCCAAGGCAGCAGTGCTGGGAAGTGGTACATCATCAAATGGGAGATGATAGCTATTTGAGAAACAAGTTTGGGATCCTCAAATTCCTAAGTCACCTCCCCAGCTTTACAACTAATGCCTGTGGTAGCACTTCAGAGAAGATGCCAATGTTTGTAAAGATGCTGGTGATATGCTATTCTCTCCTTTGTAAAAAGTGATCCTACCACTTAAAATTTGATATGGAAAAGCTGGATTGTATAAGAGAAACATAGAATCCCCAGCTCAGCTGGCCATCCTCTGAGAATGAATTTAGCAGTAGAGGAACAGTGAGAATCAAATTTTAGGGCTGGAAAGTGCCCATCTTTCACATGCAAAAATATAATAAATTAATACAATACAATATAATATAATACAACATAACATAATATAATATAATATAATATGATATATATAATATGAAGCTGTTGAATGCATTTTATATTTAGGTCTAGAAACGTCAGTAAATTGGATCTGTATAGTGAACAGTTTCTGGAGCCAGAATTCTGCCTCTGTTTTTTCCAAAGCTCAGTAGAGCAAAAGGCTTAGAGCTTTTTGGCACACAGATGACAACAGAAGGTTTGTTGCAAGGGAGTTCTAAATACATGGAATAAATACAGCTGAAATAATCTAACAGCGGAGTAGGAGGCTCTAGTTCCACATCTGTTGTTCTTATCTCACCAGAAGCCCTTCATGGCACAGTTTCGACCATATCAAATAACTTGAACTAAATAATGCAACATTTGATATTCATTCAGAGGCTATGACCAGAAAGGAGCAAAACTATTTTCCAATTTGATATCTGTCTGCACAGCCCATAGAATTTTACCAAACCCTCAATTTTAAGTGTATCTTTTTTGAACTATATATAATCTAACCCTAAATACTTCAAGTCCCAATAAAAGTGCCAGATAAGTTATGTTCTCATGTTTAATAGCCTTCCTGCTAGAAATTTGCATCTTAATTCAGAGTTGGATTTCTCTAATGACTTCTTTCAGACATTGGATATTCTTAGGGCTTTTGATGCAGATTGGATAAGCAAAATTTTTGGACTTTTTTGTGTGTCTGCAAACCTACTATCTGTGCGATTCGGAAACATTAAACCAATTGCTTCCACTTCTGAGGAAACGGTTCCATTTGTCAGGAATGTAGAAAGTATTGGAGGTCTTCAGCAATCTCCTGCTGCAGTGCTGCTCCTTTTATTGAATCAGGCAAGAGCCTGAGGGTGACTCTAGAGGCTTTGTGCTTAGGCATCAGCTGGGAACAAGCATACCAGTGCTTTTATAAAAACAGGAATCGCCTCTGCCAGAAAGACAGGATTTATTTCTTGGCACACACCCAAATGTGCCCAAACACACTTCTTGCATAAAGAGGACTCCTGCCAATCCTGTCTCTGTTGGTGGTAAGGGCTTATAGTTTCTAGTTCCTCCTCAAATGTCATTTTTCAAAGATCTTCCTTGTCAAAGAGGTAACATGTCTTGGTGGGGCCAGAGGTATCCAGGCCAACGTCATGCATGTGAAAGAATTTGTTTCTGAAGGGCAGCAACTTGTTCAGGGCTTGGCAGAAAAACCTGCCAGAGAGGAAAGCAGGTCTTTGCTGGTGCTGGATCTTAGCCATTCCTGAGATGCTCCAGGAAGGCCAAGGGAGGAGGCAGGGTGTCGCTGGGACTGCAGGTGGCCACAGTCCTGTTGGACATTTGCCTCCTGGGGACAGCTGAGAGTGGGACCTTCTGCTCCTGCTTTCCATTTTCTGGTCAACTATTTAGCACGCTTGTATATGATCTGAATTTCTTAGAGTATTAGGACAATCAAACTATTATATCCAGTGTTATCAAGTTCAGAAGACAATTTTTAGCTGAAAAAAACAAATAAATGAGTTTTCTGTGGAAAGTTATCTTTCTCAAAGAAAAAGCTCAATTTGAATCCCTGTAGACCTCATGTATTTAGAAAGAAGAATGCTAATGAGAAAATAGCATTTTCTACTTGGTACTACTGAGCAGATGTAGTATAGAAAACTGACTAATATTTTAGTTTGTATCAGTTGTATAAAAGCAAGCATTAAGACAAAAAGTATACTTTGTAGGCCCTGCTAATTGAATCTCTTCAGTTGGAAGTGCCCAGTGCATTCTTGCTGCCTGGTAAATAGGGGCAATATATAAACTATCAGAATTGAGTTTCAAGGTGATACCAACTTTAGGCAATCTAGCAAGGAAAAGTGTTTTAGGTGCTTCTTTTCTTTCGTGCCAGTGATTAAATAGGGCAGGAGTCTTGATTTAAACTTTGAATTACCTAAGTGAAAGTGCAGGATTATTAGAAAAATATATTCAGGACTTGTGTGTATCTACAAAACATAAAATCATTTAAGAAATAGTTTATAGATTTCTCAGATATACCCCTGGGCACATTTAAGATATGTGAGAAGTAGCACAAAAAAGAAAGCTACTAATTTTGCTCACTTCGTCTATGCTTGAATAATCTTTACCAAGTTTCTGCAGAAGTGTTTTACTGTAGCATCAGTTATGCCAGAAATTCTAACTTATCAGAACTCAGCTATTTCATGCTCAAGTGATTCCTGGAACAGCAGGGAGATTTTCATAAATACGTGATGGGGCAGATGTTGTACTGATATCTGCTCTGTGAAAACGGATTCCCAGTTTGGCTCCCCATCTCTGCCTGTTTGAGATGATCATAGTGAAAGTGAATAGTAGTGACATGCCATTAAGTCTGGTACTGCCACACACTGGGGACCTTTATCTCCTGCTACATGTTTTTACTGCTATAAACTCAGAATAATATGAGGAGCGCACTGTCTGCAACAGTTTGAAAACAGTCTATATTTCTCAGTTACTATCATGTTTCATAAGGAAATATGGCAGTGGTCCATGGCAAATCCTATTATCAGAATAATGATGTGATACAGTCCATTTGGTTGTGCTTAAAAACTGATAAATAAACATATACTTTTTATTCCCTCTACTTTCCCACCCCTGCTATGAGGTTCAGTATTCAGGGTACTTGCATGTCCAGCTTAATATACTATGGGTCTAAACAGGTTTATGTAAAGTTAAACTAAAGTGAATGTAGAAAACCAGCAAAGGAGTAAGGTTATGGGGGGAAAAAGCCTGAAAATTAGAATCTGTTACTAGAGAGAAATACTTCTGCAGAAAGTGTAACAGGGTTCATAACCATTTTGACTTTCTTGAACAAGTTTATCCGTGTAACTTAGAGCAAGGTCATGCCTGACTTCTGTGCAGTAAAGTCCAGATAGGGAGAAATAGGCTTGTTCCCTGCTCTATGAAGGCCACCCACAACTTCCGTATTCCGTTATTTTGAAGAGGTGATCTCCTCTGGAAGAGCATCCTCCCTGCTCCCCAGAGACATGTCTGAGAAGCCGAAGAGACAGGTAAGTCCTACCTCACGTGCATGCCTGCAGCCCTGTACTTAGATGAAACCATGTGGTTATGGATCTCTGAATGTCTGAAAACAGCAGCTGACGTTTTCCTTCTGTCTGTGTAAAAAGCTTTGAGATTTTTGTTCTCCTTTCTTTGCTTCTGTTTGACAAGAAAAATTATCCTTAACCAAGTCATATAAGTGTGGTATTCATTTGAGTCTTAATCTTATTTTTTTGTCCTCTCTGGAGACCTAGAAATGATGAACACCTATCTCTTTTTGAAACACTCTTTCTGCAAGTGCAACAACTTTTCTTTCCTCCTCTCCTTACATTCCTTCCATCTCTCTTTTGTTCTGTCCCTTTTTTTAAGAGATAGAAGAAGCAAAAGCCCCTTTAGAGAGTTAAAAATACTTGGGGTGATAAAACAGCATGTGTAAGGAAAATTTGGAGTAGATATTTCTTTGTTCTTAGACCTTTAATAACTAGAAAAAGAGAATAACTTACGTTCAAAAATCTTGTAATGTCAGTGGTCAGTCATCTCTCTAAGTTTCAAACACAGGTCTTCATGTCAGATAATATTTTTGGGATTTCAAAGATACTCAGCAAAGACTGGGGCATGCTAATTTTGATCTGTTTGTCATCTGTTTGCTTAGAAGTTACTTTCAAGTTACTTTCAAAAAGTTACTTGTTCAAAAGGTATCTTCAAGCAAATTAATGAACGTAGTAAGAAAAAAGGCATACTTCTGGAAAGGTACATTATTTGTGCACTTTTCAAATAAAATTGGGTCAAAGGGCAGCATCATGGATAATTCTTTGCAATATATAACAAAAATTTGGGATGGTTTTGGCTTAATCAAGACATGACATAGAACTTGCCTTGTTTAGTACGTAAGTAGTAAATGGGTCACTTCCTTGTCTCCATAGGACAATAAATAGGCATGACTCCAACCCGAGTAGACTCTGAGACATGTAATCTCACTTGTTTATTGTTTTGGGTGTACTAGTGTGAGTGCAATGTTTTACAGTTAAATCTTGCTGTCTTAGTTAAAGGTATTGCCATCATCAGTAGTCTGCCTGAATCCCTGCTATAGAGGATAGCATGGCACAAAGGCATGTTTGCCCATCCTCAGATTCTTAATGTGCAAATAATATACTTGATTAAAATGCACATGAAGATGGGCTTGTGATAAAGTTTCAAACAACTGGAGATCTGAGAAGAAGGGATGTATTGTAACCTGCCAATAGGGCCACACTCTAAAAGCTGAATAAAACTTCCAGGCCAAACTTAGATCCAAAGAGGAGTGTGAAATTTAGGAATTTGTGTTCTGCTGACTTAGATTTGCATAGCCCAGAATTATTTCTGTAAAGGTTTGATTGTATGAGAACTGCTGGAGTAGGTCACAAGTTGAAAAGTACAGTGATACTGGCAAAAAAATTAAATCCTATTTTTGTTTATATCAGTGGCATGTGGCAGAATGTGTCTGGCCTTTGAAATAGACTTAAGCTTCTTGAATCACAGAAATAACGTTTGATGAGGCAAGGGCAGAAATAAGGAACACAAGGTCAAGGATTATATTTTGTTCTTTCAAAAAGCTAAAATGGAGTAATTTAATTGTTTTAATTTACAAAAAATGCAAACAATAATTTGTTCATTTAGATAATGAAATTAACAGAAAACTCCTAATAAGAATCTTGCAAACATGTTTGCTGAACATGATTAATATTTTCCTGTTGCTAGCAGAAATGACAGGAAGTTCCAAATGTTACTTTGAATGTATTGTCTGATAGGCCTATTTTCCCCAGCTCATGTAGTATTTATTGTTAATTCTTTTTTTTTTTCTTTTGTGTAATTCTTTAAATGGTGGGTGCACAGATATGCTGAAGAAATCAGTATACCTATCCACATGGGATCTTAATAAAAGAAAAAATTACCTTGTTCTGTTTGCAAACTTCCACGATATTTTCCTCAAAGAAAGAAGAGTTTTTAATTTCCTTGGCTATGAACTTATGACTGTCAGAAAATCTCTCTAAAGCATTAAAAACCCCTTTATGAGCTTATATCAAGCTATTGTTATTAGCTTTTTATCCATTTTACAAGCTTTTAGCTGGTATATTTAGTCCTGAATATTGACTAGCATTGATTTTCCTCTTATAGATCACACTGTTATTAAATAACAAAACTTGATACTAATAAAACCGAATCTTTACTTTTAAAACAATAAACCAAAATACTAGACAGTATCGAGGAGCTCAGAAACAAATGACAGCAATCAAGAGTTGGCTTCATTAATAAATTTGTCTTCATTAATAACTAATGCTATAGAAATGGTTCCTGGGAATACAGCAAAGTTGCTGAACTAGGGAATTACGAGGCCAATGAAAAAATATATTTTCTTCATATCTTGGGCTCATTTTCAGGCAATTAGGCTGCAGGTACATTCATTTAGTTGGGAACATTTTACTTTAAAATTCTGTAACTGATGAGCTATTTATTAAAGACACACTTTCTAACTGGCAGTATAATTATGCAAGGGATTATTGTCTCTTCATTTATTTTTCTGGAGTGATTAGCTTGTGATGCTATAAAACTCATTTATGAGAATGACTTATATTTATAATGTTTCAATTAAAATTGGATTGGGAAGGAATGGGAAAATTTACATTCAACATATATGGTTGTGTGAAACACATGTGATGGCAGTTGTCTTTTTATTAGCTTAGGATAATTAATTGGGGTATTTATGTACTAATATTACCTAATTAACTCAGCAGCAAAGTAATTAATTTTGTGAACGGTTGTCCAAGAAAAAAACCAGTGTAGTAGTATAGCCAGCTGCTTTAATTTCACTGTATGCCTCTTGATTACATGATTTTTTCAGGCAGGTATTGTCTTTTAAAAGGATTCAGAGAATATATCTGTTTCATTGGAGAGGGCAATTTTTGCATTTTGCCCATAGAAAAACAAGGTACAGTGTAACTTGCACAGGGAGAGAGCAGAGCAATTGAGTGGTCATCACTTTCAAAGTTGCTGTTAGATAAGGTACACCACCTGTCAAGAGCAACTGCAGTTATTCCTTTGTTTTAAAATTCTAAATGCATATTTCTTTTAAAACATGCCTTATTGCAACATTGCTGAATACCTGATGTGTATAAGAATCAGGCATAAATGTTGGACACTGAGCAGGTATATAACTAAAACAAAAAAAAAAAGATACAATTTCTGCTCTCATTCATGTGTACGCAAAACCTTGGGTGAAAGAAAAGTTTAGTTCAGCCTTTCCAAGAGATAATTTTAGGATGAAGCATGGAGAATTATGTGCAGGATGCCTCATTAAAAAGTATTCTGCCTTGCTTCCTACATACCAAGTGGAGTTCGTTGATATTTTAGTGATGCACAAGGTGTTTGGGAACTTTCTGTGTTGGGAACTTCTTTTTGTCCATGCATTGCCTGTGCCATAATGTATGTGCTAGAGCTGCCCCTGAAAAAACTGCACTCTATTTACTTGCAAAATATGCATGTTTCATCGCATTATTTCTACTGAAAAGATTGCATTTAGCAGTGCTTGGTGAAGGACCATTCTTGGAGTCTTAACATCTGGAAGAGTCATTGGGTTTCCACAGAACAGTGGAAGAGTTGAGATGAGGGTGGTGACAGTGATGGACGAGAGCCGGTGGGCTCCGAGCACACCAGGACAGCTACACTGGGTGAGGCTACAGGTCCGCCTGTGGCAGTGTCCCCACTGTCCCTTCTCCAGCAGTAGGCTTGGCCTGCATGGCAAGGAACAGTCACAAACAGTGACTCCCAGTGCCGCAGGAGGACTATGCACATCTGTGATTCCTCCTTCTGATACTCTCCCAGCCTCCAGGTATTTTCAGCTCAATGACTTCCCAAGCTACATATGATTTCTCATTAGTTAGTTATCCCCTATTAATTACATCTCCATAAACTTGTCCTGTCTCCCCTTGAACGATTTAGTGGGTCCTGTAATGTCCTGTGGCACTAGCCACACATTTTTAATGTCCGTCAGGTGACACATCACGTCTTTCTGTCAGTTTTGAACCTGAATACCCTGAGCTTTGGTTTATGCCCCTTAATTCTTAGAGAAGATGATTTCTCTCCACTGACCAGGGTTAACAGGCTTAGTATATGATTGCTGCACTAATCTGCTTCCACGAAACTTTATGTCCATGTTTCCCACAGGCCTTAGAGGATGGTGGTTTGGAGTGGGATTCTCATAGTTTACTTGCTTCTTTTTAAAGAGTATTAATTTATTTTCCTCTGCTAATCAACATGCCTAAATTCTTATCAGACTCTTAACAATTCTGTGCTTTAAACTTTACTTATATTAGTCATGTAAGTAGACACAGTGGGATGTAAAAATTGAGTGATTTGGAAAAGAAGCATACTCACATGCCTAAGGTGCTTAAAATAACAAATGACATTGAACTCTGAAAAGTGGTTTTGTGAAAAGGATACGGGCATCTCCAACTCACAAGGGCATCTGGTCAGTTTGGGGGGGGACGGGAACGACACAACACAGAATATCCAGTCAAATCATTTATTGACTTTACAGACCAAAAAGTTAGGTCAGAAAGTTGCAGACTGCCCACTTAGACCTAAGTAGCTCCTTACAGATATCTACAGAGGCTTTAAAAGACTATTTCTCAATGTGCTTTCTACTTTCTAGCATTCAGTTCCTGTACATGTGTGTTTCATTGCTCCTGTTCCTCAAAACTGTGCTTCAACTTTGACTATATTATAAATACTGTTGATTTAATGAGCCTACTTTTTTGCCAAAAGGCAGTAACAAATGCTGGACCAGTATCAGCTTTGGTAACCATTTCTTTGGAAAAGTTACTTTCTTAAAGGAGCTCTCGACTCCATACTTTTAAACATTTACATGACCTCTCTCATATCTTTCCACACAGATTTTTTTAAATTTACTCTGCTGAGCAATACACAGCAGAGACAATCTTGTCCTTTGCAGCTGTTTTAAATATAATCTTGTAAGCAAACCATGTGCTAATATTTATCTTCCATACTTTATTATTACCGAAAAAACCATTCTATCATGCTTTTTTATTTGTAAGTAACTAGTCCCAAATGAGATGTATGTCATAATAATTCATGCACCATCACGTCTTAGTGCCTAATTAAAAAATTGATGACTTAAATTCATCAATGTTTCTGGCATTCTCTGAAATGTCCTCTTACTTTTTGTCATGACTTAACTGAGAAGTTCCTTGGTTGATTCATAAGGCTACTGCTAATCTAAAGGAATGCAATGAGAAAGTTACATTTCTAATTTTTTTACAAAGGATAGAGGTAGAGAGGTTGTTTCAGAACAGCAAGGATGATGTTTGGGTTTTCTAATGAGCCATTTGAATTCTGATTTTTTTTGTATAACAGATTTGAGAACTAGCTACTATCTGAAGTATTTACACAGTTAAGGTGTAAAAGACAGGAATCAAGTCATTCCTTAACAGTTCTGTAAAGTTTAAGAAATCAAATATCCCAAGTGTCTCTTTCCATATGTGGATATTTCTGTATTCTTAAAAAAACTTTTCTCCCTCATTTTTTTTGTTTGTTTTGATTTGTTTTTCTGTGTATGGGAGCCAGTACTAGTATTCATCTACATAATGTGGTGACAAATACTGTAATTTACCATCTCCTTCTTGTTATTTACCTGATTATACATAAAAATCTGAATTAATATTCTTCATAGTTCATCTTACTTGATTAGCCATAGTTTCCTAGGCCATTTACAGAATTAGTTTTCTAAGATCCTGTTCCTTTGATTACATATTCTATATGCTTTTTTCCTAAACTTCACGTATTAAATTTAATGTATTTATGAACCTATGCAGTGAATTAATCTAACTTACCAAGTGATCTCTGCAGTACAGTTGATCTGTTCTTAACTTTCTGCAACACATTGCCAGATTTTGCATCTTATGAAATATTGTTAGCAAGGGTTCCATATATTTTTTTCCAAATTACTGCTAGGGTTATACATAG
This sequence comes from Elanus axillaris, assembly GCA_026212715.1. Taxonomy (NCBI): domain Eukaryota; kingdom Metazoa; phylum Chordata; class Aves; order Accipitriformes; family Accipitridae; genus Elanus; species Elanus axillaris. The sequence continues at coordinate 19,964,187 of JANZLQ010000022.1, read as the reverse complement.
CTGTGTGCTGAGGACACATTCTTGTGGTACCCTCTAAATAGGACTCCATGGTTGATGATTTCCTGTTATGTTTTGAAATTTCTGTGAGAAGGACTAAATCTGCGGAACAGAGCGTGCTATCTGAGTAGGCAAATCTACATTCTTTCAAAGCATTGAGAATACATAATTTTTATTTATTAATTTTCATAATTGTGTGATCAAAGACTACATATTATTTATAATCTTCTAAATTGCTTACTATTATAGTATTCAAGTATCTCTCACATCAATTTTTTAAGGAATTCTCATATTCTTTTGTTATTAGGAAAGTATCATTATCCCCACTTTAATAACTAGGTAAATATTTCAGTGACAGCACATAGCACATGTTTTGTACTGCCACTGAAGTAGAGGTGGTAGCATGTGATCCTCAGTAAGTGGTAGCTCCAGGCATGGGTGGCATCTCAAACCTTTTTTTGTGTTCCCATACATATTTCAGAAGTGTGTTCATCAGTGAGGTCATGGGGTGTTTAGGAAGAATACTGTACCTTAGAAATAAATCATCCAGTATCTAGTCAGAAAGGCTAGAAAATAAGAATGATCAAAAAAATGCTTTAGATATCCACCTCCAAAATAATGGCCATATCCCTACGTAGCCTTTAAATAATGCTTTTCTTCAGTACCCCCATCTCCAGTGTGTTTCTAATCATGCCAGAGGATCATCGTTCTGCATCTCTTTCACAAAAGAGAACCTGAGCCATCTCCCTCCTAACCCTGCTTGACAGCCACAGGCCAAAAGTGCAAATAGGGTAGCATGATTATTTTTTTTTTAGTCATGTTGTTGTTGGAGTGGGCTGGGGATAGGTAGAGCAGGGGATGTATTTTTAAATAGCAGTGGTTGGCACCTCCTTTAAATGCTTCCAGTAGCACTAGCGTATGAACACAGTGAATAACAGTGCCCAACAATTTCAGTTTTACTGCGGTTATTGCTTTGACAGGTCTTGACTTTCTGCCAGTTCAGTTGGAAAGAGGTTTTATATCCCTTTTGCCCCACTGGCTTTCCAGATTCTCTCTCTTTTTTTTCCTAAGCACACATTTCTTTCTCTTACAACTCTGATTTCTCTGGAGTAACAGCCACATTCACCCCTTTCCCCCACCCTGTGGCCACCTGTGCTGTGTCTGCTGTTAAATCATTAAGACATACACACATTCTGAGAAAACAGGAGAGAGATAATTACAACATTAATTGAACTTTTGCCTCATTAATTTTTAAATAAAAATGTCTGCCTTTGACTTGAATGGGAGCCACAACTGCTTGGGACTTCTAAACATTAGGCATAGAGTCAACCTGTCCATTAGCAGCCTCCACCCTGACCGTGACCCTCTGACCTGTGCCATGAATGTAGTATTTCTGTAGTATGTCAGTCTCTTCAGACTACATATGAGCTCCGAGCAAACAGCTGAAGATGCTGGGTGATGAACAGTAGAGATTTACCCTTTTAGCAATTCCTGGCACAATTGCGATATAAAAGAGGCAAAGCTGTATGAACTTACATTTGTTGAAAGAAACACACTTTATCAAGAATATAAACAGAAAGTCAAGGGCCAAGATCAAAGTCCTCACTAATTCATCATATCTTCTTCTTTTCAAGTTTAAGCCCATTACTGTCTATAAATATTTATAATTTTATTAGTAACTGAGAGGAAGTAAGGTTACTGAAGTTAGTCATGTCCTCAGAATACTTAAGGTCATGGGTCCCAACTCAACATAAGCCAAATGGGCAACTATCAGGAATTGCAACTATTCACAAGTTGGGCTAAAATGAGCTGTTGATGTCGTCCCATTTTTAAATAGTCAAGTATGCACAATGCAAAATCTCTTGTCTTTTCTGTTCTGCTTTCTGGGACTGCAAAGACTACCTTGGCATTGGGGAATGAATTACTCCTTTGCTCTAAATGATCCTGCCAGGCCCAGGCTGATGATGTACTGAGTATTAGAAAAATGATGTAGCTTTTTCATTTTCTCCAGCTTGTTGATTGCTTAGAAAAACTCAGTGTCCATCACCATCAGTCTACAGTGGAGATGGAGTTCATTAACAGAAGAAAAGTTTAAGAAAAGAAAGAACTTTTTTTATCTTCTTATTGTTGTCTTATAGTGACCTACTGGCAGAACATTTGTGAGAAATATATTTTGTCTAAAGGTAAATTGATAGCATGGATTTTTGTTTTTTATTGCCCATGTGCATCAATACTTCATTCTTAAGGAGTAGGTAAAGATGGAACATAGAATAGTAAGACAAAGGAACCAACACAACCCCACCCCCCAAATTACACTAATTTCTGAGCTTTTATAGTTTCTTTTCAGTCAACAGAATGATTTTTATTTATGTCAGAGGTATATTTGTCAATATGAATATTTTCTAGGGGAAGTTTTTAAACTGTGAGCAGAATCCACAACAGCTAATCATAGCATGAGTTGTAAAAACTTGCCATTTTCCTTTGACAATGAAATATCTTCTGTAGTGTTCTCAGGTCTTCTGTAATGAAAGAATGGAGAATACCTAGGTACCTTATCTAAGGAAACATTGCAAAGCCTGTAGAGAAAATGGCTGCGTGTTGGGGAAAAAAAAGTTTTAGAGTAAAAATATGTATTAACTATTGGTACTCTATAACCGTTGTGTTGTGCAATAACCTACCTAAAACCTACCATGTGGCATGAAGAATAATGAATACAAACAGTATGTTCATACTTAGGAAGTTTATTAGTATCACTCTGGTGAAATGGCTGAAAGTGGCTTCCCATTTACCATATTGTTTTAGAATTATCTACTTTCTAGCAGCAGTGATAAAAGTACATGAAAACAAACTAATAGGAATTTTAACAAGATATTTAAAATTTCTCAGAAGAAATCTGCTAGGTGTGCTAAGATATTTTGGGCAACATACTCAAAACAACTCTAGAATCTATTTTAGAATTTCCTGTCACTGAGGAACACTTACACCACATCTTTACTCAGTGCCTCGCTATTGTCAGTAGATTTTCATCCACATAGGACATTCTCCAAGGGATGGATGCAGTTCTAGAATTTTTTTACATGGGCCCAAGTGAGATTCAAATAATGTTCCATTATGTGGAGATTCAAAATCTGAGCTACACTTTAAGCATATATTACCTTGACTGCCTCCACTTTATTAACAGACCTTTCAATATACAAGAGATTCTGATGGTGGCCTTTAAACATATCTGGCTACATGAAAACTGATTATGGATTTCACATATATATACACTTCACATATATATACACACTTCTTTATGGTACTGCAGCTGTGCTCCAGTTTGGAAGTACATTTTTTTCATGTTACTCTGCATCAGTACAGAATTGTACTTTATAGCTCATTCATTTTGGAATCTAAGATAAGGCGTTTCTGAGACATATATTTTGGGTAGTCATTCACATCAAACTTTACATTTCAAGCAGAGTTTTATGTGGAGTTATAACAGAGATTTTACTGAAGTAAAATGAAAAATGCCAAATATTTTATTGACCTGGGCTCGGGTCTATTCAGTTCTAGTTTCATTTTGATGAGTTTTCTGGCCCATTAGACATGTAATTTGTTAGGTATAATTAATATTCTTCTACTTATAATTTGTATATAAGCCCAAATATATATTTAATTGAAATAAAAAATCTTAAGTAACTACAATAAAATGTCACCTCAAAACCATTAGAATTTCATCTTTCTGCTCATTACCTCTCTTCCTCGCACTGGACACCACTGAGAAGAGTCTGACTCCATCTTTAACCCCTTTGAGCCTTCTCCAGGCTGAACAGCCGTAGCTCTCTCAGCCTCTCCTTGCATGACAGATTCTCCAGTCCTTTAATCATCTTTGTGACATTCACTGGACCCACTCAACTGTGTCCGTATCTCTATTGTACTGGGGAGCCCAGGGCTCAAATCACAACCCCAGAAGTGATGAAATTCCATCTAAAAATATGAAATGTTTGGGGGAGGGGGGAACGACAACTTTTTGTTTGCTTCTTTTGGTTTCCTGCAGGGGTGGTCAAACACTAGCACCACTTGCCCAGAGAAGTTGTAGAGTCTCTCTCTGACCAGTGATGAGGAGAGGGGAAGGATCACCTCCTTTGACCTGCTGGCAGTGCTCTGCCTAGTGGAGCCCTGGAGGCTGTTGGCTCTCTTTGACACAAGGACATTTTTTTAGGTCACAGTGAACTAGGTGTCCACCAGGACCCCCAGGGCCTTTTCTGCAAAATACCTTTTCAGCCAGGTGGCCCACACAGTCCATACTGGTGCATGGGACTGTTTCTCCTCAGGTGCAGAACTTCATATTTCTCTTTGTTGAACTTCATAAGGTTCCTGTTGGCCCATTTCTCCAGCCTGCCGAGGACCCTCCAAATGGCAGCACACCCATGTGGTGTACCACCCAGTCCTGCCAATGATGTAAGAGCAGGAATGTGCCATACATGTCTCAGGATTATATTTTCCAAGCACGTAATATACTTATAGTACTTGCATACAAAAGATTTCTACAAGATAGAAAAGGATTATCCTTACTTCTTAGAAACTAGTTGTGGTGGGAGTAAAGCATCTAAACACCTTTATAAATACTGCTATAGTTTGAGCAAAGTGATGCTCTGGCACGGAACTGAATTCTATAGCTCAGTTTCAGAATTAACTCTCAGCTACATCTTCCTTCACTAAGATGCCATAGCTTTAGTCTTGACTGCCCTATTTTTCATAATGTCTTAGGTTGCTATTACCTCAGAACTCAAAAGCTGTGTAAAATATGTGTATTTAGACACATGAAAGCAGTTATCAGACTGAAAGCATATCAGGTGAGAGATTTTGATTTCCTTGTAGAAGAGGGGGGGAACTTTTTGATTTGTTTTTATTCTTCCATTTTCATCTCACACTCTCCAGAGTATCAAAAAGAGAATATTCTTGTTTATGGTACATTCCGAGAAAAAAGACTCAGAAACTTGATTGCCATTTATAAAGTAAAATACTCCTTAGTTCCTGGAAAGAGAGAAGGTGATCATACATGAGCGTAGTTTGCATTTATAAAAGAGATATTTCAAACTGATCCATGTTCTTTTCTGGCTTAAGGAATCAGGGAGGGCACTTTCAATAGATATATTCAGTAGGTGATTTCAGAAGGGGTCCATTAAAAAGCTCCTCCGCCTGTAAATAGCTGTGTTGCATACAACAGACCATAGAAGCTTTGTGCACTCCTTTATGTCATTATATGAGATAAAAACGAGCCTTGACCCATCTGCTCCTTGAAAATATTGTGCTCATCTGGCCATCAAAATCCCCAAAGTCCAATTACCCCATCTCTTCAGCGTTGAAGAGATGAACATTTCTGAGGTGAATTAATGGAAGTGTTTGTGACTGACAAAGACCTGAGAGATAAGGAATAACTTCAGGCAAAAACTGTCAAACCTATTCACTTCTTGAAGTTGCTTAAAGAGCTCTGGCTTCCTTAGAATGGAGCGAGCCATGTGAGGGCTTATGAGAATATAGCAATCCCTAGACTTTAACTAATAACATGGTGCCACCTGCAGAACAGAATAACAGAAAAACCTCTTGCATCAGTCAGGTTTTCTACAAAGGTTACCAAAATCTTTGCCATCACTTTGATTATAAGTTTTTCATAAAGTACTGACTGTAAGTGGTATCTCATTCCAGTATAGCTACATGTTAGTGCACAGCAAATTCCTTCAGTACTTTCACTGTTGAAAAGGAACCTTAGTTCATCGTGGTGTTTTGTAAATGCTATAACAAATGTTAAGGGACTGTAATAGAACAATCTAATATAATGTAACAATATAATAAACACTATAATAATCATCATTATGGCTAAGTAGCAAACACAATTAAACCTAGCAATAGCTGAATTTTGGGGTCACTAGTGGTTATGAAGAAAAATGTCCACAAGTAAAGAAATTACTAAAATAATCTAAAAAACTCCCTAAAACCTATTTAAGGTTAAATAAAATTCAAATCAACCTCAAAACCTTCCTACTCTGTCAGTGTTTTGTCTTAGGGCTTGTTCTGAATGTGCAGGCAAAGCACATTCACACGAAAATGACAATAAATGTTGGAAAGGGGACTTTGGGGTATATTTGCACTCTTGCAGTCTCAGATCTGCCAGGGCTCAGGCTGGTGACCTAAACGCCCCTCCACTAAGTTACAATCAGATGACTTGTGCAAAGTCACAGAAGCTGCCAATTAATCTGATATATTCTAAGTCAGCATATGGCTGATGGTTTATTTTTTCTGCTCCATTGTTTTTTTATGTTTGTTTTTCTACTTTTTTTTAATTGTGGTTTTTATTTTGTTTATATGTATGGCTCATCACTAATGTATTTTAATGTTTACTGCATCATCCAGGAAAAATAGAGTATTAAAAGCTATGTAAATCTGTTTATAAACACGTTACTGTGTATAGCTCTTTGCCAAGGGAAAAGCATCCAAGATATTTTAATTGACAGTTTGGTTCAAGCACATGTATCTCATTTGTGAATATCTCCATGTACAGGCAGCACTCACATTTACCCATTTACAGTCACATCTTCACTGAATCCATTTGGAACATTATAAATTAGTATACACAGAGATGATAGGTACAGTAAGCTTAGAAGTGAAAGCATGTTCATAAGTAAAGTGCACAGCAATAATCAATGTTCATTTTCATGAGCAGTATACAATCTAAGAAGTCACAGTGCAGAACAAAGAGGAGGTTGTGTTGTTACTCAGTGAATGACCACTGTGAAAAATTGAGTTTTCAGTGGATTTACAAGAGGTCAGAGTAAGGGAGTATTGAGTTGGAGAGTTCAATTTTTCTTCCTCAGACAGAGAGAGCTGCAAGCTAAGATTTTTCTCTTTCTTCAGAGAGCAGAATGATTTTGGGTCAAATGAAGGAATTAAATATTTAAGGACTGTCAACTAAACACATCTCTAAATGTGTACACACTTGTTAGAATCTATGAAAGTAACTCATTTTCTATTCAGCATTCAACCTGATTTTTACTGTTGAGATAGTTTTGCACCTAAACGTGACAAACCATTGTGTTTGCGCCAAGAGGGTAAAAATGCCTTATTCGTTCACAGAAGAGTGATGTGTTGCAATCTTTTCCAACATGAAAATCATGAACTATTGTTTTCAATAAGATTTTACTCATAGGAAATCTGTGTTCCCAAGTGCAGTGCACACATCTTTTTGTTTAGCTAGTACATACTCCAAGGGCCAGATTTTCAGATAGACTTCCATATGTGTATGTATAAGCGACCCATACAAATAATTTTGTTTAGATGTAGATAAAATCCCCCTTACTGCAAACTTACGTTAAGAAAATTAAATATGTGGGTTTAAGTACTGAAAGTATTATTTTACACCAGCAGAAGATAAGAACAATTGAACTCCTTTTGACAAGTAGGGAATACTCAAAAACTTCAGTCAGAAATGTGGTTGGCTCAGGTAAGTTGGTATCACTTAGATTTTTACACATGAAGTTTTGCTGGGGCGTTTGTTGGCAGAATGCACTCTTCATGCAAGATAGACCCACATACAGCTCAAAAAGCCCACAGAGGATCAAAACACAGACCACTCTTACATGTTCTTCTTGCACCTCTTTCTAACAGTGTCTCTCCACAAGATGGGGTTTAGATCTGCAAGGAGACAGAATTCGAGCTTACTTTTCAGTCATGCATAATGTAAATCATAATCCTGCCTCCCACATGAATTTTGCATCCTGTTTAAAAGAGACTATTGCCTACGTTTTTATCCATTTTAAGCCAAAATATCTAGTGGCTTAATAACAGCTGTTGCTCCTTAAAATATACTTAGAAATCCAGTTTGGGATGCTAATTTGCTTAAGGATGGATCAGAACTACTTTTTCTTCTTGATAAAAGTTCTTTCTGCATGTTACTCTCCTAATCAACAGTAATAGGCTATGGAAATAGAGAGGCATGGTAGTGTTTTTAAAAGGGACATTCCTAAGTACTCATACATGATTTTATAAAAAGTATGAAGCATTTTAAGATGCTCTTCCAGCATCTCAAGTATTTCAGTTCACCCAGTCAAAAAGGCCAACTCACTTTGACGTCTGTGGGTGATTGGAATAGCGAATGAACCCAAAGAGTGGTCTAAAATAAACATGCAGCCTAAGACAGCTACATAAGCTGTTCATAGCTGTTCAGTAGCATGATATTTGCTTTTCCAGTGAAGTGGAATATTTTTTCTAGTTCTGTTTGGCTGTTTTGTGTTGGGGTTTTTTGTTTGTATGTTTGTTTTCCAAAAGTGAGACAGTACTGGCTGTCTTAAACTCTCAGAGAATTGGCCAGGGTTATGGAAGAGCCTTAAATTCAGGCAAGGCTCCCAGCATTGCAAGAAGCCTACGATTCCCCAGCTCACTCGTCTGGGCAGCTGCCACAGCCAACAGGCAGCACACATAGCAAGCAGCTTGGAAACCCAGAGCAGCAGCAGGGAGGGAGAATCAGCCTCATTTCAACTCCATGGCAGGGAGCCAAAAACCCCTAAAAATCATGGCTTGAGCAAAGAGCTGAGTCCCCTTTAGAAATATATGCACTGTGCTCCTGGATTTGTGAGGCTTTTAAGTACCAGTCATGAGCAAGCAAAATGAGATCCCAGGCTCCCAAGCAGCTTGCTAGATAGGAAACCAAGTGTATTTCCAGCAGAAAGCTGCCCAAACTTTGAAGGAATTCATCAAAACAAATATGTATTTGTACAGTCTCTTTGTACCTCAGCAAATTAGCATTGTCTCACTGAAAAATTGTCATCCAGCTGTAATAATATTAACTCTTGACTTACACAGTCTTGCACATTTCAGAACAAGCTTCCTGTTCTGCAATGAATACCACTTAAGAAGGTATAAGTTGCCCTAACAAAAGGGTAACATATAACATATTGCCTTAATGTTGTGCTTTAACGTATTGCCTTAATCAAAATATCATCTCTTTTTACCCCTCTTCTCTCTTTCTCCTCCTGTTTCTCTCCATGTGTGTTATCCTGGGATAAGACCATGTTACTTCTTGACAGCAGCATATGGTTGTGGCTTGAGATGGCAAAATCTTGTGTTTGTTGTGCAAATTACTTGTCCTTCCTGCTAGTTGCAGTTCCTGGTCTTTTACAGCACAATAGCTGCTTTGATGGATTAGACAAAGTCCTTCTAACCACGTATCATACCGCTGGCCAGTAACTTGTAAGGAATGTGTGGGAATAAGGCACATGGAGATGCTTCCTCTGAAAGTGTAGTGGCTTTGGGCACACTGAGGTCAGCCTGCAATGACCTAGGATGACTCCAAGCCAAGAGGAGTTTAACCAGATAGAGAGGGACTATGTACCCCCTAAAGACAAGTACCGCAAAGCAAAACTTACCTATGTGTGTCTACCCTATGGTCAGTGATTGTAACGTAGTGCAGAAATACTCAAACCAGCTCTAAACTAGCCTAGCTATGGCAACAGAGATCTGCACGAATTTATCCTACAGAGAGAAGCCATCACCTGTCCCTCAGTGTAAATCCTGTTGGACAATCAACAAGGGGAGGGAACTGGGAAGGAACTCTGTTGCCATGCCTACAAAGCTATTAAGTCCTAAATGGTTTCACATATAACATTCATTCATTTCTGCTATATCAAGTAGTATTGATTTTTGCTGCTGCAGCAGTGCCTTAAGGACCTGACCAGTGCCTCTAGGCCTAGATGTGTTATATTTTTATAGGTGTGTGGGATAGAGATAATCCATGCCCTAGGCAGCTATCAAGTCAAAAGACAAGAAGATGTTAAAAATATATGGGGAGAAAAGGGGACTAGCAAGATAGCTGAAACTGCATATGAACCAGTAGACCAGAAGAAATAATACTGAATCAGGAAGATGAATTTGCATTACTGTTTCTCCTATGCCATGTATGAAGATTAATTAATGTTAATCACTGCAGCGTTATAGGATAAAGCAGTGATTTTAGTGCTTACGATATGAATGTGCTCATTAACAAAAGACTTGCTTGTTCGTGCAACAGGCATACAACAGGTCACTACAGACCCACCAAATACCATCTTGTTAGTGAATCAACACTGGTGTGCTTTTGTCATGTTTCGTGATATTAATTAGCTGAGACAAGGTAGCAGACATAGCTTTTTTAATGCTACTGAAAGTATCTAAAACAAAAAGCAAGTAGTCACATTTTATTCTGCATCACAGCACATATTCAAAGCTGAAAGGGCTGCTGACATGACTGCTTAAAATGAGGCTCCACAGATGAAGGTGGTGTAATTTAGCAGGGTTAATTTCATCTAACAATTAATGTTTTGATAATGACTACAGGTCTCATGCTTATACAAGCCTCATGGGTCAAATCCACTTCTGGAAATCCATGTTTCAATTGTCTTTGATCAGCAACAGAGAGAAATCTGCATCCTGTAAACTTCTGTTCTTACTCTGCCTTAGAGCACTGGAATATTGATTTTAATCTTTGCTTCTCATTTATTTAATTAGTATATTTGCATATGAATGTTTCTTCTTTGTTCTCCTTTTTCTTTTTCTTGTAATGTTCTCACAGCTCAGTCAGTAACACTGGCCTTTACTGGGAGCACGGGGAAGGTATCTGAGCCAGGGCATCATGACAGCGCAGCCAACACAATCAGTGGGTTGAATCACTGGTGGCAATGTTCCCACTAAAGCAGGCATTCTGCAGTCTTAGACTGTTGTCCCAGAAAAATGCTATCAAGAGAGATAAGAGTCTGGTTTTAAGCATCAGTTATCAGTCTTGTGCCTAGTTTGAATATAACTTTGCACTTCTATTTCATGCACAGGTTATCTGTGGATTTAGGATATGTTAGAAACTAGATTAGAACCTGCAGATTTTAAGTGTATATACTCAAGCTCCATCTTTATAGCTTATAGTAGCAAATAATTTTGATGTTCACTGAATTAATGTGTTTATTGAATGTCTTCTTATTTCTTTAAAAATCATGCCTACCCCACATTGACTAGATCTTCCAGTTTTCATGCATGCCGCGTCCAAATCTTTGTTTTTCATATTCCCATGGTAAAAGGAGCCATCACTTACTAAAGTTTGTAACAAAACTTGTCAGTTTGTAACAAAAACTTACTACATTGAATAAGAAAGGCAAATATTTGACTGAAGACATTTATACTGCACTTATGTGAGGTACAGTAGAAAAGAGACCAATAATTTCCCATTCGTTGTTTAAAATACTACCATTTATGTGTAATCAGAGGGTTTCAGAATCCTAATTATACAAACAAGATAATAAAAGTTCTGACATACGCTGTAATTGCTGTGTCATAAACTTAAGCATTTAAGGTATACAGTATATTGGCTGAATGCACACAAGAAATTACAGCACTTCAACTGCAAGCTGAAATGTATTATTGAAAAGCTGATTTTATGTTTTATATAAATTAGCTGAATTGTAACATTAATGCCACTTTTTAAATAATATTAATGGATAGCACTGTATTATTTCAATAAATAGAGGTCTGGTTCCTGTAAAATAATTTGTCAAGCTATTGGCATGATTATTTTCTTTTTAAGGCAATGTATTATAAATAGTGTATTCTACATTAGTCTGCACAAGATTAACTCTAATTCAAGAGTCAGATCTCCATTCATCAGACAATGAGAACTTTATGACAAGAACTTTGCTTATAGATATGTCTGTATAATGAGTAAATGAATAATTCTTACCAGACAACAATATTATATTCCTTATTGTGGTGGGACCTTCACTTACAAAACAGCCTAGAAATGTCAAACATTTTGATATATAAGCTCTTACTGAATTTTAGTTCTCAAATCCTACATATGTTGATGAGAGTAAGTCCTTTACTGCCATGAGATAAAATATAGATCACCCCTCAGACAGATATTAAAGAAGAAATGCATGGATAAGAAGACTGGAAAAAGTGTTGACTGGTTTCATGCTAATTGATCACTTGACAGTGTTGAGAAGAGATTGTTCTACAGACATGCAGGCATCAGCTGCCTGCTGCTAGAGACCGAAATCAGTATAATGAATAAGGTAGGAGAATTATTTCAGGCATTTGTTTAACAATAAGTCCTTAAGTTATACTGTATTCCAGAAGAGATTATGCTTCAAAGACGAATAAGCAATTGTTTATTTTCACTTAAGTTATTATAAGAAAAGCTATCTCCTACTAAAACGGAAAATCCCATCTTCTGGCATTGCAAGCTAATAACCATCTTGGACTTTCTTCAGTATCACCTTAATAATAAAAATAGCTTGTGGTGATTTTAAGAACTAGATTTTCTAAGGCCAAATTCCTTGTAAAGCATTTCAGTTTCACAGCCTGGAATAAAAGCCCAAGTTTTTACAAAACCACCCTAAATAGCAGGGATTCTACAAGGAAGATAGGCCTTTTCCTTCTCAAGAGAGTGCAGGATTCATCCAAGGGGCCTTATGTTGAAATACAATCAAACATAGATTTCTAAATACATATAACAGTGTGTTCTAAGTGATTGCTATTAGATGTCTCTTCTGGGAACTTCAGTGACTTTGAGATCTGGAAGTTACACTAATAGGTTTCTCCATCTTTGGTACAAACTGACAGCATGTCCCACTGCAACTGGCTCTCCAGTTGTGAGGCTGAAGATTATTATGCCTTTTCCCCAATCTCTTTTAAATGGTCCTTTTTGACTCATGGAAGCCCTTAGCAATATATTTAACAGGTTTCACTCTGAGGTAAATGAGACATCATACCTCATGAGACATCAAATCTGAGACAAATGTCAGCAATAACTTTAATACTTCCTTGAATCTTGTTTCCTTTTTCTTTTTCTCTCAAACAAATCAAGGCAAAATAGTTTTAGAAGTGGTTCAGAACATCTAGATGCAGTATAATAAAAGCAAGAGGAGGATACAGTCTTGGAGAATCTGTCATAGTTCTTTTAACCATGATGATTGCAAATATAACTAAATTTCATCCATCTAGGCAGGTGGTTCTTTGCACTTAGAATACGTGAGTAACTATCACGTGGCATCTGACCATCTAAAGACTCAAAAACTGCAAATGTCCTGAGCTGCTGAACACAACCACTTTATTTTATTAGGCTGAGAGCCTAAACCACTCCAGGTGCGTTCCAAATGCAGAGATGGCTCCTGCCTTTGACTTTGTGTCATTACTAACAAAAATTCCATGACATTTTGTTTGTGAGTTCATCTCACTTCATAGAACCAGGTATTATGGTGCCCAACATAAATCCACATGACTGAAATTCTGTATTCACCGAAATCGCCACAAAGCTCTTTTTTCACCTTCAATGTGTTGCTCTGGCATAAAAATCTTTGCATGTGGACATGAAAACTTGCTGAATGTTCTTTTTTTCCCTAGAACGTTAATGAAACAGAATGTGAAATTATGATGTTTAAATTTATTTTCTTAATGATTGTGCTTCAGGCAATTAATTTGTAAGTCATTTCTAGGCCCTAGAGACTTCTGTGACACATTAGAGCTTATGTTGTAGTAAAGGTAATGGAATTAAGCGGTATATAGAGGGTATAGATTCTGAAATCTTGGCACTGTGTATTCATGAAGCCTTCTGTGGGCTGCAGAATGATGGAGCTCCTAAATATATCTTTCCTTCTTTGCCTAGTTAAGCAAACAGATGAAAAAACAAAACATGCAGAGCTAATGAATAGTGTAAGAGCTCCCTGCTCTAATACTAGCAAGAGATCGCAGTAGGAACAAATGTTTAACCTCTTGGGTTTAATAACAAAAGTTAGATTCTATCCTCAGAAATGCTTGTAAAGCTTTCAGTTTTAGCAGATAAATACTTATATCCAAAAGGAAGAGTTTTGAACCCAAATTGAATTATCTGTGGCTTTTTTTTTTTTTTTTTTTTTTTTTTTTTAATTTTAGTGTAGGTGTGCCCTTTGAAAGTGGTCAGAAAACATTTAAAACCAGATCATTGCTGTTCTGAATATGGCTACAGGAAGAGCAGGAGAGCACCTACAGTTCGAACACCTCGAGAAGGGTTAAGGAGATGACTGTCACAACTCAGTTTCAACTGGAGTTGTGTCTGGTTAATGCTTTCTGGGGGTGGGCTCGCAGGGCTTACCACTTTGGCTTCTTCTTGGAGCTGCTCCTTCAGAGTTCAGTGGCCTGGGAGGACAATGGTTGCAAACCACTCCTTGAACAATTGTTGCATATTTTTCAGCAACCAAACACATTTCTAGTACTGTATAAACAAGGCCCAGATTCAAAGCAATGTTAAGACCCCCACGGCAACTACGTTGTTGTTATTTACTCATTAGCCTGAAACATCTGATACTTCCCTTTCTCCCCTCCTCTCTGTTCTTTTGAAGATGATTGCTGCAAGGAACAGAAAAAGACCTTCAAAAGGATAAAGGTAACTAGAAAAAAATAGGAAAAAAGTCACACCCCACTATAAAGTTACCCTTGCACTGCACTGGGTATTTTTTGGCAGATAAGTAGAATCAGAAGGAATTGTGGGCCACATATTATTTTGGCTGCTTTTCAATTCTGCATATCCTATACAAATATAATACTACAGAAATGTACAATTCACTGTCCTTCATTCATCCAGATTAATAGTGACAAGATTAACAGTGGCCAGTGGTATAGAAATTGAAAGCAACTACCTGATCTGAAACCAGTGAACATGTTTATTATCATTTTTGGTCATAATGTTTCAGTGTAATGAAAGTGCATCAAATATTTGAGAAGACTACATAATTTTTTTTAATATCTGATACTTCATGCATGTGTCAAAGGAACAATATACAGTGCATTCCCAGAACATTTTTTCAAGAAATATTGGTTACAAGCAACTCAACAGAACATAGATAAACTTGTACCTTCCCACATTCATGAATGTTTTCTTGCTTTGCATTTTCATTGCAGTGAGTACGTTTTTGCAATGGATTCCAATGTTTTTGTTTTTACTGATTATAATCTCTCCCTGGAGCAATACCAGCTTACCTATATGCTCAATTTTGCCCCAGATACAGCATAAATGTGCTCCTGTGGAAAAAAGAAATTACATACACATATCAGAGGACAAAAATGGACCTTTTACTAAGATCAAATCCCTAGTCTTTAATTTTGGTGAGCATTGGATTCAGAACTTGTCTTTGCAGCTGAAATAGAAAACTGGTAAAACAGTGTCTCAGGCTTTTGGAGGAGACAGAAATAATCTTATCTTTGTACTGTCCCTGCTGGTCTTTTTAGCAAGAATCTCCCAAGAATGCTCAGCTAGTACATTCCTAGCACAAGGAAATGACCCCCTTAATCATCACACTAAAATGTAAAAGATTTGGGAAGTATCAGGATATTTTTGTCAAGAATGTTATTGTAGGAAATTCTTTTGTTAAGGAATTGTGAATTGACTTGTTTTCCTTGCTCAAATGCTGAGGTTTCATTTATTTGAGCACTGCCTTTAAAGCAGCTGTTAAGAAAACAATAGGACCACTCATCGAAAATAAAATAATGTAATTAAAAAGTAAATCACTGCTGACACCAAAGTGTATTTAAAAGCAGCTGCAGTCAGTAAGACAGTTGGATTTTAGTTCACAAAAATGAAAGGCATGCAGCCACATGGGACCAATAATGCTGGATGATTTATTGTAGAAGAAATGTGCAGAACAAATCAGTAGAGATGTGGACCTGAAAGCAGAAAAAAGAAACTGTGAATGTTTAAGGCTTTTTGTAAGTTCTGGAGGAGCCATAGGAAGTAGTGATTAAGAGAACAGTCTTTGAAAAGGGCTAACACAATCAGGACTGTATTCCTGATCAGGAAGAGAGAGGTATTCAGAGCAGCTCAAAAATCCCTCTACCTGAGAAAAGTACAAAGACCTATGTGTAAAACAGGTGGAAAGAAAAAAATAATTCCTAGTTACTTCAGTAGTCTGATCATATCTTATAAAGTGTTAAATTCAGATTCACCTGGCCACAGTTATAGTAAGTAGTACCTTCCTTCAGAAACAGTCCTAACTTTTGTATAATTCTGTTATTTGAGAACTAAACTAACATTATTTGTGAATAATATCTGCACTTGTAAATGTTCGTGCCTGTTGTATAGAGCAACTCTGACTCAGAAAATGAATAATTGGTAAGGTGTAAGCCTATGAGCAATCGGGATCTTTTCAGATCTTTGTGTGAGAAAGAGGTTTGGTTTTCATCTGTAAAAGGAGTAGGACATTTTGGAGAAATCGAAGCCGGGTGGTTAAAACGTGGCTCAGTATTTGGTTTTGTTCCCAGAGTTTTCACAAATGTTTGTCTGACAGGAGGAAAGTTTACAGGAAGAGATAATGCTCAAAGTTTAAGGTAATTCTCAAGTTTGAACATTAACTATGTTTAATTAATTAGTTAGCTAGGTGGTGGGGAGGAGAAAGAACATGTAAGACAGCAGGAACTGTTCATAAGCAGAGAGTACTGGATCTTTAGTTCCCAGGCTTTAAAAATATTTTGTAGGTTTTCCTGACCATGAGAATACATCTTCCTGGAGACTGGATTTCCCTTTTTCTTGACTGTGTGATTTCTTTCTAGGGCATAATATATTTTTTTTTATTTCATTTGCATAGTTCCTGTGAAATGTTAGGAATTTGTTTGATTTCTGGCACAGCAAGTAGCACTGTACGAAGTCTGTTGGTGCACAGAAAACTTAGTTTTGACATTAAAATTGTCAAGACTGAATGGAGTGGCAAAAGGTCATTTGATATCTGGCTGGGGTAGAGACGGATGAGGCCAAACTAGTAGTTTGAGAGAACTTTTTCTGAGGGGTGATATATTTTTTTTTTCAAGCATAGATTTTAGTGCAATGATTCCAGAATAGGATGAAATATAACAAGCTGCCAGCTTTGTGGATGGTACTGGGGGAAAGGAGTTGTTCACCATTCTCTTCTATCTTCCTTAGACAAGTGTTCTCCTTTATAAGCCCACTATGGTCAGGTGCATATTGGAAAGACACACATTTGTTCTTCAAGGCCAACTGCATGCCCATTTAGGGCCTGGTTTATAGCATGCCTTTTAGGTTGCTTTTACATGGGGTTTGGTTTTGTGAAACATGTGGTTTGCACCACAAATTATCTTTATCTGTTTGTTAGTTAATACAAAGTTAATGTAGTTAATGTATTTCACAGACGGCTTGATCATGCTTGCTGGATTAATTAATGTTTTAACCACAAAATCAAATTGACAGTCTGGATTGTAGATGGAGCCATGTTTGTGTGTAATTCCTTAGAATATCAGAAGGTGGATCATCAAGTCATTCACTATTGTAGAGAAAGCTTGGTGTCCCTACCTTAACTTGTGGATTAGCAGGTGTCACTTCTTCAGTTATAGGAAAGACCAGTGGCAGTATGATTGTCAGTCTTATTTCTTGCAAAGCATCTTGTTGTATCATCATAGTGCTGGAAGTCAGTGAACATGCTTGGAAAAAAATCGTTCTGAACTGCAAAGGGTTTATATGGTCTGCTAACTTTGCCGTAGTTTCTGTGTCTGTACAATGGTGCAAAAGATTTAGAGGAGAGCTCTAGAACTTAATTATTGTTTAAAAGCATTTTGAAATTCCTTGAGGCAAGGTGCAATGAAAATACAAAGTGCTATTAATTGGCTTATCAGACTTTACAGAATGCCCCAGTAATTGCATATTTAATAGTCTTTCAGTAGTTACTGTGGTGCAACAACTTAGCAATTCTGTTGTAAGCAAATATTTCCATCAGTTTCTTTCAGTGTACAATTGCAGTGTCAGGAGAAGACAAGACAGAACAACCCTGTGAATTTGCATGCTTTTGCATTAGAAACATGAACACTAAAAAACATTCATCCTGATTACCCAAAGGATGACATATCTTTAAAGTTACTCCAGTGAATAGAGTCTAAGCACTGGCTTTATAATGAGATGTGGCATTTGCCATGCTTTGCTGCTCTGATTATTAACCACTTTGGAAGTTTGCCCTGCAATAACAGAGCAGTTCCAATCTCTTCAGAGATTAGTAAAAACAACCTGATTTCATTTTAAGGGATAGTAAATGATTTTAATATAGTGTCTTAACACCTGGAAATAGGGCTTCAGTGCAGACCAGTCTGGCCTGCTACTTTTCTACAAATAAAGAAGGGAATTATGTTTGTGTTCAGTGTTCTTCTGGAAATCTCCCAGCAGGAGTCTGGTATGAGAGGGGAGAGGAAAAAAAGGATGAAGGAAAATAAATAGCTGTACACAGTATCCCTGATTTAAAAGAACTGAGCACAATTCTAATACCATACAATTCTGATTACAGAGTTACTAGAAAAGACAGAGTTTATTAGATGCCTAAAGGAATACAAATGAGGTGATCACAACAGAAATATGTGCTTAACTACTGGAATGAGAAGTGTGGGGTTTTTGGCTCTGAACATGTCATGGAATATTCAAAACGCCTGTTTCATGGCATAACAATGCATTGTGTCATTTCATGATAACATGACTAACAGTTAAACTCTAAAATTTAAATCTAACTTCACATAAGTTTTGGAGATAAGCTTATAAATAGGTCAGTGTACACAGAACTTCAAAACAGTGATGGGAAATAGCAAGGGATGTACATCACAATAAACATTTTTAGCAGTACACTTAGGTACACAGCCTTAAGGTGTGTCCCTACCAGTTAGTGGTATTTTACAGCTAAAATGAAAATACTTACATTTATCCTGACCTCCCTGCAGTGATTGTTTCTCACTATTTTCTTATTTTTAGAGTTAATATTGCAGCATGTGAGTACAGTGTAATATGGTGAATACCTTCTTATAGAGTGCAAGCTTCTGTTTATGTTCCTTAATTTAGAACTATTCTGATCATAAAATAACTACATGAATGCTCCACTCAGCAATTTGATGTCCTATGGATATTCCAGAGTAGTTTAAAGATGTTCCTTAAGATAAGAACGTTTCTTCATGTCTGGCTTATTACAGAGACAGTATCACCCATTTGTCTCTGATTACTACAGGATGACATACAGCATTGTGACTACAGGGTTTAGTTCTTATTTCTCTGTTCTGTTTTTGCTGTTCTAAGTAAGTAACTAGAAACCAAAATAGTACTTGCTACAGTGGATTTAATAGCTCTTCCCTGGTATGTTAATTACATGAATTGCAGATGTCACTCTAATAGCAGCTCCTACTGTTTTTAAAGCTGTAAGTCTTATATAATTCCTCTTCTAATATTAATTCTGCTCAATGGCACATGTAAACTGTAGCCATAATAACTGATCTAAAGATACCTGAAGCTCTTTAAGCAACAAGTAGTGTGGGCACTAGGTATGGAGATAACCTGCATCTGAGGGAGCACTTAGTGCTAAATAGCTTACCAAAAAAAAAAATTTATAATACCATTTCCCAGCTTTCTAACTGCTGGAGAGCCAGAGCAAACCATCAGAGATGGGAGATGGTGTTACCTAGCTCCGGCCCCTGAAATTTCTAAGTAGCAAGGAAACTTTTCTGAGTCAGTCTCAGTTTCTGGATTTGCCTCTGTGTAACACCTACCTAAACAAGACCTTTCTAAACATATAGAAATCCACACTGGGGAACAGGACAGAAGAATTCCCTGTCTGAGAAAAACAAAAGGTACCCACTCCCCTAAAAGCTAATCCTGTCCTCAGAATGGGTAGTGCAGTTTCCTTCTCGCTGTTTGTCCTGACTTACAGGAGTGCAGAAGCAAAATGAGGCAAAATTAAAGTACACAAGCAGAATCGGGGATATCAGACTGGAGCTGCTATCCATGGAGGAGTACATAGATAATCCTTTGACTCACAGTGTAGATTGAGTTTGTTTTTGAGGGGGAGGGAATAGCAAGGAANNNGGGTGGGGGGGTGGTAAAGGCAGCCCCTGCTGGGAAAAATGGCAATATCTCCACTCCTTGGAGAAATCTCTGACATTCTGCTCTGCTTACAAGTCCTGTCAGAGATTGAGATGACTTTATTCAAAATCTGAGACAAGTGTGTTTTGGTCACTAAATTCTGAGACAGGTTAACGTCAAAGCATAACCCATGGACTACACAGTGCCAAAGAAATGGTCCACAAGGGCAGCAACCTGTTTGTCACAGCAATAGCTGAAAGCGTATGGGGCGAGGAAGAGATGTGAAATTGATTCCTCTAAAAGAATACTCCTTTCCACATCACAGAAAATATAACTCATGGTGGGACACTGAATTCCTTAATTTGTTTAAAGGTTACATTTTTGATTGGGTTGGGGGGGTGGTTTTTGGGGGGTCTTTTGGAAGGAAGGAATGGTAAAGGGTGGCTTAGACACAACATCTTTACTGAAGGGAAATTAAGCTGTTGTGATTGCCTCTGTACAGCAGTTAAAGCACATTTAGAATATTTATTTTGTACATTCTGAATGAAAAAAACCAACTACATTGATTTGTTAAAATGCTATCAAGGGTCAGGAAAGCTTACCTCCTGAGCTAATTTGCTGGTCTTATTTAAAAATCACTTGCTATTACCCAAATAATTATTTCTCCTGTTCAAGCTACTACATTTGGCTAATGTCTGAGAGAAGCAGCAGGATGAATAATTGTGATACCTGGAGTCTCACTGCCAGCATTTACTAGAAGACAAAATTGTTCTCTGTCCCTGTTCTCTGGGCTGTTTCTCAGAGCAGATCCAGCCTTCTCCTGAGGTTTCCTGCTGATATTTAGGCAATTGAAACTCACTTATTCATAGCATACCCAAGGACCTGTCTCAATGATTTCATCCCTGACTGTTTTGAGACTATTTGAAGGAGTCTGAGAAAAAAAATACTGTAGTTACCTGAATATGAATCTGATCAGTGAACCTAGTGCTTTAAAACATTTTTATCATTATCTCCAGTGAATGCAGTTTTTGTCTTGCTGTTTGCAGGTTGCCATTCAGTTGCATTCATCTGCTTTATTGTACACAGAATGCCTTGGTGTGTTGGACCAGGTTTATTTCAGGGTTTTTTTCCCACCCTGTTTCTTTTCTGCTGTGCTCACCAGTTCCAAATCATTTGTGAGTTTAAAATAACTAGCTTTATAGCACTTAGGTATAGGTTTAAAGGCTAGTTTAGTCTAAAGGACTGATGAAATTGGGAAAGTTAAGACAGAAGGAGGACAAAAGGGTATGTATTGGATAAACCTATTAAGCTTCAAAATCTAGTTTAATCCCCTACTTTAAAAAGAGCCTTTCCTAAGTGTAGTAAAAAGATCTTCCCTTGGTTTTGGCAAAGTCATTTAGGATCCCCAAATGTTTCCGTAGTCCTAAAGACACCAAAGCATTTTATGTAGGTAGAGCGAAGCAAAATGTGCAGTAGAAAACCAGCGTGTGATCAAGAAGTGGGTTCACAAGGGAGGCCCTTTTCCTACACAATCTGCTTAGCCACAGAAAACGAGAGCTCAGCTACTCGGAGCATACCTAGGGCTCATTAACACACACTGCTAAGCTGTATGCTATGCAAAAATGAAGTATTGCTTTATTGGGAGACCCTAGATTATGTAACTGCACCTTAATGGAAATAAAATAGAGCATATGATTTTCAGTGTTGCCATTAGCAACAGTTCTGTTATTAATATCAGCCTACATTCCCCTCCTGAAACAACCACTTCATTGAAAGAAAACCCTGTGGGACAGGTAATGCAGAAGGTTGTTAATGCAAAGTGAATCAGTGCTTTTGGGATATATACTAAGAGTAACAATGAACATAATTCTTTTTGCATCTCAACCTAGTAATTTTTAACAAAATCAGGAATTATTATTCCTATAATTCCCTCTTAAAAGCTTTTTTTTTTTAAATGTGCATTTTCAGCTAGCATCTGTGCAGTCTCTATCCTGAAATTGTTGCTTTAACGCATATTTCCATATTTGCTGGAAAATATGGGCAATACCCACATGTTGGGAAAATTCTCAGCCTGATTATCTAACAGAGAGCTTTTTCTGTGTAAAAGTGAATACAAAATTGCAAAGTATCCAACTCAGGAAAGCTGTCCTGTGCAGCACAGCAGTTAAGCTGGGACTGTCTGAAGTGCTGGGTTACTTGCTTTCCTGAAATGAGACCTGTTCCGACAGTAACAATTCCAGGTTGGATTTAAATGCTTATCTTTCCTTCCATTTTTCTTCAGTTGCACCCCAACATTCTTTGTCTATCTCGGCCCCAAAACTGTGCTTTTGTAATTGAGTGGATATTATTAAAAGCCTGGAAATTCCCTTAGACTTTCATATCTGGTGAACTGAAAAACAGATTTTATATTCCCTGAAATGTCATTACCTAATTTTTGAAGAAAAGTAATAAGAGTCTTTAATTAAAGAATAGCTATTTGTACAGGAAAATATTGAATTTGTAGGTACTATGATCAACTAATGAATTCCATTCAGGCATGTTTATGTATTATACAATATGTGTGGTTTTCTCAGCTGCCACAAAATAGCTATCATAAACATAGGGAAGTCAAAGCAAACACAATCCTGGTATAATTCCACTGACTGAAATGTATTTTTACTGTTGCTTAAAGTAACCCCAAATCTGTGCTACTGGCTTTAAGTATAATCTGCTTGAATCTAAGTCAGTCAGTCATAGAATTAAACAAAATTTAGTTGTAATCAAATAGTAGAAATAAGTCTTTGTCTTTAATTATGGGATTTTTTTTCCCTTCCAATTGAAGTAATTTGTGACTAAAAGCTTAACATTTACAAAAATGATCTTTTTTATGAACTGGAAAAAAAACAGCTTATGCACATTTTTTCATAAAACAAATCTCTGCATGTTAAAAAGAACTGCATCTCAGCACTGAGGCTTAGGGCAACTTCAGCAACATCCTTGGCTGCACCCACAGGAAAATAGATGTGTTGCATGATGTATTACCAGCTCACAATAGTAGCCTTGCAAATAATATTTTGTAATGACTATGCTAGTAGCTATGGGGATCTTCCACATAAACAAAAAGTCCTCAGCAATCTGGGTAGACTCAAAGCAGGCTGGTTGCTTATGGAGTTAATAAAACATGTCCATTCAGAGGGCATTATAGGAGATCACATTCACAGTTACTAGAAACCCAATGTGTGTATTTACATGAAGATGAACTCCAGAGCAAATAAAGCTGTATGTAGCTGCTTTTATCTGAGAAATATTTTATTGCCACAGAGCAGACTGCTTCCCTTTTCTTTTAAAGTTTTTACAAATTTCAGTAATGTGCCTACATCAGTGTCCCCTTTTTATTAAAATACATCTGTAAAACTGAGGTAGGCAAGAGGCCAACCAAGAGGAAACATGCCATATTTTAACTAATATCCATGGAAATCCATAATGAGTTGAGCATTAATTAACCAGGTATTTTGTGTTAGTTAATATTTAAAAGACAAAATTGGTGTTTATTTTTCTCTCAACCTGGAAAGAAAGTGTGCATTGGGGTAAAATAGTACCTTTTTCCTTTTTCTGTGGTCTTGTAATGTACCTTCTGGCACATCTATTGCTGCAGTGGAATTTGTCATAAATTAATATAATGCAATTCAACTTCTACTGAAAGCTATGCTATTGAATCATAACAATTCTATGACACCAAAGAAGATACACCTCATTCTTAAGTAGAATTTAGTACATGTACTTAAAATTACAGTCACTTCCCTCTTATCTGATAACATCTTTCTAGCATTAAGTGGTTATTAGATAAAAAAAATCATAGTCCAGAACTCAGAACTCTTCCTTTTCCAGCAAGTAGCCTAATCACAAGTCCTGCGCTCTGGCCCCAAAACTGAAGTCATTTTTCAGGCTGTGGTAATTTCATCAGTAGACTAGATAGCAATGTCATCTAGATAGTCTTTTGCTCAGCAGGGGTCAGTTGCAAGACAGTTGTAAACCCCTTGATAGAAAATTGTACCTATATAAAGGTATAAACACTAGTAAAGCATTATAGCAAACACTATCACCACTCCTAGTTTAGAAGAAAGGTGTCTGCTTTCAGAAGGGATCTTCATGCTGCCAGTCCCAAGTAAACAGGTCCTTTTAGCAATGAGTGAGGTACCTAAGCCCACAAGAGAATTTGACATAGCATCCTTTTAACTTCAGTGCTGAGTCTTCAGGCTTTCTTGTAGACTACCTGGCTGCTCGAGCGTGCAAGCAGGTGTTTGTACCGTCTCTTAAATGTCTCCTAACACCACTGTGTATCAATATATATAACTGTTCAGGGTATGTAGCAACAAGGAGCCAAAATTTGAGGTTTTGAAGACTTTTGTTAGCCTGAAACTATTTTCATGTACTGAAGAAGTCTTAGGGATACTGAACACATGCTTTCCACATCCTGAAGTGATTTCTGTGTGCCTGCATAGGTTGGAGGTGGAATAAGGTCTATTTAAACTAATCATAGAAGACTGATCACCTTTTAAGAGCAGCCAACTATCCCTCCAAAGCACTATATTATTCTCATTTTCATAGCATTTGATTCCCCATGGAAGGCATACTGTGCATTACACTACACTTTTTCATTCTCACCTTATCTCTTTCTCCTTCTATAACAAATTAATTTTTGAGGGAAAGGATGATCCTGCAGTGGAGATGCTGTCTTAAAACTCAGATATGTAGGTATGTTTCCAGAAGACATTTGATTCATCATCTGTGAACTGAGGATAATGTTGCTTTTTCTACTTTCTAAGAATCTTGTGAAAATGAGTCCATTGTGGATAGAAAGGCATGCAGGTATTATGAGGATGAGTGTTGTGAAAGGAATTAAATGTTCTCTCTTCTAAAACAATCAAATGAATGCCAAGCGGTGGTGGTGTGAAATGAGTGAAATTAAGCTCTGGCTAAAAACAGGTGGGTTTTGTTCCCACAGTTCATTCATTCTGACTCTGATTTTGATGTCAGATAACAAACTGTCATTTGTTTAGCTGAACCGAATCAAATCATTATTACAAAGTGCTAAGTGATCTGCACAGTAACATTTTCTAATGTTATTTGGCACACATAAAATAAAAATAGTAATAAAAATAGTAATAAAAATTACTCATAAAAATAACTTCCAGTACAGAAAAGATACTAATCACATCAGTTACCAAAAAGCAGCAGGAGCACATGGCTTTCCAGATCTTACTAATCTCCCTTTTATTCTGAAGGTATTCAGATAGTACTTAAAACTTTTGCTGAAAGCTTTCATTACATTTTAATGGATGTTGCCCTTTAACCAAGGTGTTTTAAATCCCCTTGGTTGAGAAAGTCTTTAAATCAAATCCTATCTTCCATGCTGCTTTTTTGAACTTTGTCCTACTTTCTGTTCTTGGAGATGAGGAAATGTTTTTAATCTTTTGTAAAATGCACAGCTGAACGATCTAATTTAGCAGTGGTTTCATACCACACGGTTCTATTTGTTGCCATTTAATGACTTTATTCTGCGTGCACATTCATTTGTACATTGCAGGAACAAATGGATGTAAAGTAAATTATTAATTTTTACCAACCTCAGAATGTCAGTAAGGCTGTCTGTATTAGAATGACATTATCAACTTCTAAAAATCATGCTATTAGGGCTTTTTGGAAGACAGTACTTTCATAGGGAAACACTATTGAGTCAACCACTCACCGCCAGCTTGAAACACAAATGTAGAACAGGGACTTGGAGAAAAGGATAATTGTTTGCTATTTTTGCATGTTTTAATTTAGGCCACACTCCAAAATATAGATAAGTCAATCTAGGAACTACTTTGGCTCCACTGGGCTTTTTGAGCAAGCTTTAAGCGTGTAGAGAAGGGATCATTCTATTTCAATTGGAAACTAGAATCATGTAATTGAACTAAGAACTGAAATTGAAGAAAAGGTTTTAGGAGGCTCTACAAAGATTCTATACTAAGTTATATAAGTGATTATGCCTAAACACACTTTTCAGAGGGATTTACCGTGAAGACTCCTGAAAGCCTTTACTAATTTAATTATTAAATCGTGACTTCCTACTTATAGCAGTAGCAGAGGTGCTGCATCAACAGTATCATGTTCTCACAGCAAATGGAGGCACAGGCACAGAGGTGCAGGCAAGCTGCCGAGGAGCAGGATGCGTTGCTCCCATGAGAACTGCCCACGCGCGACTGCAGTGTGCCGGGGCTGAGCAGCGGTGTGGCACGGTGCCGCCTGCCCTCACGGGAGAATTGCATACCTGTACTCCATTGCGACGTACCGGTATCCCCAAAAGAAGCTGAGAAAAACTCAATCACAAATTCCCAAGAATCAATTCCATGATTTGTACTCAACGAGGAAACCTCCTTAGATGGGAAAAGGAAAGAAGGGAGCAACTTCCCTCCTGTATATCTCTGTAAAAACTGACAGGTAATCCCAAATTCGCTCCTTGATAACTTCCACATACACAGAGGCATAACATAGCTTGACAATTTTCTCTCGCTCCCCCCCCCCCCCCTTCTTTATTTCCTTTTTCTGTTGGAAGAGGTGTGTATCAGACTTTACCAAAAGGATTTTCAGCAGCTCCAAGCAAGAGCATTGGTGCCCTCTCCATTAACTTGTTCTGACATTGTAATGTTTTGACACTCCATCATTTTGCAAATGATCTAGTTTTCTTTTTCAAAATCTAAGCGTTTCATTATGTGGGAATCATTGCTTCCCAGCCAAGTACATAAATGATGACAAGACAACTTGCAACATACAATAGTGAAACATCCTAGTTCTTTCTGCCATATTTTGACATGAATTTGAGAGCTTGTTTACTTCAAAAATCAAAGCAAAACTTTGGGAATATGAAGAGGAGAGAAAAAATGGGCACAAATGTAATACAGCAAGCCCAAAGAAAATTTTAACTAAAATTTCCAAAACTTATGTGGTGGTTTATGCTTCTGTTGTAAAGCCTTTGCAAGTGGGTTACTCAAGGCAGTTGGGTTATATCAACTAGTGGCATATTCTTAATTTGTGGGTTTCTCTTCAGGCATTTCACATTCTCTGTTTCCACCATCTGCCAATAAATTATAGTTAAAGAGACTGGCCTGCAAATCAAAGCACTCTATCTTTTCTATAGCTTGTCTCTATCTATAGATTGTTCACAAGGCTGTGAACTTGTGTGGTGGATAACATCTGTTTGCTTGCGCTGCTTAAGTTTATCACGTCCCCTTAAATATGCGGAGGTCGGCTGGAGAGGCTGGAGGCAGAGGAAGGTCACTGCTTCTCTGGAGGAACTCCCCGAGCCTGCTCCCTGCAAGAGGCTGGTGACACCACGAGAGGCGAGTGGAGCCGCGTCCCCAGGCTGACAGAGAGCCTGGCAGCCAGACCTCACGTGGCGACAGCCTCACCGACCCAAGGAGGCAGCAAGCAGAATTTACTCTGTTGTCCTCCAGGATTTCACCTTCTTGACATAAACACTGGACCAAGGAAAACTCTAGTGTACAAAATATCTACTCAGGTACCCGTCTGTCTATCAGTGCCTGTAGAAGTAAATACACACTGGCATTAATAACAGGGTAGGTGTTACGTTTTTTAATTAAAAAAATAATTAGAAATATTACAAATCTGCATGATAGCAATGACTGCATAATTAGAATATCAGTCTGGAATAACAAGTATTTAATTCAAGTTGCAGCTTAATCCTGTGTAATTGTCAAGGAGCTCTAAATACCAAAAATGTGTATTGTCGTTCCAGGCACAAGAGAATGCTGGATTCTGCATCTTTTGATTTTGGTTACTGTTCAGGAAGTGGCCATGAATCCAGCTCTTGCATCTGAATTTTCACATCCCTTAAAAATTTGGGGAAGTCTGAATGCACCATGTTCCTCATTTCCTTCCCTCTGCACTTACTACTAAGCTATTAATCTTAGTTCATCCAGTCTTGATATGCGTTTTTAATTGAACAGCACGTTAAAATGTTTTCAGACGTGACTGATTTCGATGTTACTGACATAATTATTGGCTTCTATTAGATAAGCAGTGTATTATTTTAGTAAACACAACCATCTACGCTCATAACAGACTTTCTTTGGGATGTACAATACACAGTTAGTAATTTTGAATGCAAATGTGTTCTCAAGACAAGTAAATGAAGATATACCTGGCTGGAGAATCTTAGGAGGTTGCAATAAGGAAAAGTAAAAATTAAGGCAAATTTAAATGACAGAGAAAGACAAGTAATGCCTTTTAGCTTCAGACTTTTAACTTCATTCATTTAATCAGTTTTGTTTGAAATCACTTTGAGAGCAAAGCTGTCTCTTCCACTTTTGAAGGCATGGAGGTGAGAAGAAGGTTGCCATAGATGAACCTGGATGTGATGCCTCTCTCCGGCATGGAGCGTACCTCTGCTTGGTTCGGCCCAGCCCAGCCGGGATGCTGGGAGAGGGCTGGGCTGGTGGCTCAGCCCGCTGCTACTCACCCAGCGCCTGCCCCAGCAAATCTGCCTGCTGGCATAGCTCTGCTGCAGTCTGTTTGACTGCTCCCTTTCGTCATAAAGTTCTCTTTATTCCACCTCTATTAGTAGTACGGGAGTTTGATTAAATCTTTATATACTCACTTGCCTTTCTAGAGTCAGATTTCAGCTATCTTAGCTCAGGACATTTGATGTAGCATAGGCTTTGGCCAAGCACCTGCATTTATGAAAAGGACTTTCAAGAAATGGCTTATCCATCCACTCAGGTTGAGGGAGAAGTCATGTCACATCTGTATTCCTGAGACGGAAAACCTTGTGTGTTGCAGAGAGGGCCCCTCAGCACTGTAATTACATTGCTTTGGTAAAAAGAGGGAGTCAGAAAATACTGAGAGCGGTAGAAACAACCAGTGAAGATTGTTTTCTGTAAACAGGGGTGTATATGGACTAGAGCTAGTCTGGGGTAGCAGAACTATTGCTGTCAAGCAGGAAATGGCAGCGTTATCACTAAACTGAAAGGTCAGCTCTGTTGGAAGTGCCAATTACTGGTAATGTATGAGGTGGGTTTCTTCGTCTAATTGGGAAATATTTTTAAAAGACAGCAGAAATCATGTGAGTGAGTTGTGAACTTACATGTTCCTCTACGAGAATTACTGGGGTGGATTCCTAAGGGAGATGGGGAAAACGCTTCTGAAAAAGTGTGATAGATGTCTTTTGGGCATCAGAGCCTTGTTAGCGGTCTCCTGCCTTTGTCCTGGGTTTATTGTACCCATAGAAATTTTAAAACTGCTGATGCAGGAATTCTTACAGACTTTAGGAAATAGTCTTTGTACACTGCTTTGCCACACTGGGCTTCCACAGGTGGCTGCTATATTTCACCCTGTAATTTTCACATGCGTGAATGGAGAGCAAAGAGAAAGTGCTATCAGTGGCTCTACTTGGAGGAGATTGCAATGCATCTACCATGGACTCTTTGCATCCTTACATATATGAGGATAGTAAATAATGTATCATACATGCTCACAGGGTGTGTTAGATTGCCTAGAGCAGCAGCCTCTAGTTTTTGTCTGCCTCTTGGCTCATAGATCTGTAATGTATTAAGAACAATTTTTCTGACCTTGCTTTTTTTTAACCTGGTAAATTCCTCTAGCGGCAAGGATTGTCAGAGTGTCACAAAATCAACAGCCCAAGATATACTTTTTGCCAATAAACTACTATGTGTGGACTAACAGCCCAGGATGCAGCACAGTTATCTTTCTGTGATAGTGTTACTAGAACAAACTCAGTTTAGTCATATTGTTTTGGGGTATTTCCCCAACGCAAAAGTCTTCTCCTTATTTATACCTGTCATCGCTGTGCATCACTCTGAAAGCTTCGCCTTCAGCTCAAGATGCAAAAATAACATAGTCTGCAAATTGCTGATGGTGTTTTAAGCTCACTTCAGTTCCTGCAGAAGAGAAGAGACTGTGCCCAAGGTCTGGCTGCCTTTGATTGCTTCTCTTGCCTCCTGCATCATAGAGGCTCCTTGATGAACCCTGTGCAGATGAGGACACGAGGTACCCAGATAACAAAAAGGACAAAACATATTTCTCATAGAATTTGGAGGGACAGCTTTATCTTATGCCTCTTACTTTTTTGCTGTAAATCATATCACTCTCATTGCAAAATTGTCCAAATTACTTTCTTGTTTTGTCTCTTTTCACAGAGCGATGAGGTTTTAACAGTCATCAAGGCAAAAGCACAGTGGCCTGCCTGGCAACCTCTAAATGTGTAAGTAAGTAGGGAATAGTATGTCTCAATACCCTTGTTTTGAGCATTGGCTAATGGGCCACTCTAAACTCATTGTCTCATACAATCATTCACTCTTGTAAAGAAATAATTTAAAAATATTTTGATAGGTTTTTCATCTTTTTAGGAGGGTTGTTTTTTTTTCCCAACTGCTTCTCTCTTTCTTTCCTTTTTATCATCTCTTCATTTTTTACATGCTTTGGTTCACTGTTACAGCAGAAGTGTTATCCTGTGGGGTTTGTGCCTTCATTGAACAATGATGTTAATTCAACACCTGCTCAAATATATGTTGTACTATTCTACATGTAGTATTTTTTAGCATCTTGTGTCACGCACTGTGACAACACACTGTGTCAATACATCAAATCCTCAATCCACCAACAAAAAACTCTTAAAATTTAAGACTAATTCTTTAAAATGCTTGTCTGAAACACACTATGATAGCATCATGATCCTGATGGCAATATAATGGTTGTTTTACCAAGGGAAATAGCAAGCTAGCTTCCCAGGATCCTAACTCTGGGCTCTCTGGCACTCAGCAGAAAAGAGGACAAAACTCTTCTTTCAGGATACTCTTGAATTTACTGGTTGCCTTTTGAGGGGGGCGGAGGGGGGTGGTTCCTGCGTAACTTACCTGTGCTTGGCCCAAAGTTCATACTAATTACCCAAGTCCAAATGACTGAGACTTACAAGAAGTGACTAAAAATGAGAACCCAGTATAAGGTGTCACCCCATTAGCGGAGAGTCAAATTACGTCCTTGGAGAAGCAGGGCAATTAGTCTACTGCAAGACGGTAGGGACCAGATAGTCCTGTTTCATCTGTAAAAAGCATAAGGGAAGCAGTTAGTGGAACACTGTCTGGTTTTGTCATCTGTATTTCTGAAAGTATGTGAAAATTTGGACATTAGTCAGAAAAAAAGCTGCAGAAGAGTTCCGTTTTCAGAAAACATCCCCTACTGTAAGAGGCTTAGAAACTCTTAAGCAGCTTAGGACTTAAGCTATACAGTTTATCCCCTCCTCCGCCCTGAAAAAAAAAAAAAAGGTTAGGAGGTGAGCACAGCTTAAATAGTGGAAAGATTTCTGATAGCTGATCCCTCTTTAATCTAGAACATCACACACACACACACACACACACACCCTGAAATCCCTCGTAGCATGGAAGCTAAGGAAATTTGTAACATGGAAATTCTCACTAAAGGTATGGGAATAGGCTTTAACAGTGTGGCTAACCTTCAGAGCAGCTTACCTGAACATGAGATGGATTTTTGATCACTTGAATATATTTTAAACCTGAGACAGAGTTGTAGGCTCTGCACAGGAATTGTGGGTTTGGCTTTTTTTTGGCTGGTGTTATGCAAGTGGTCAGTCAAGGTGACAGTAACGGCATTCTTTATTTATGGTCTTATTCCCTCGGAATTTTCAGTATTTGGATTTGTTAGTGTTTGCCATCTAGTAGTTGTAGATAGCATTTTTTCCTTGCTGCCTTCTTCCTATTTACTCCAAATTAACACTTTAAAATGGATGCTTTTGTCTACTTTTCTGTTCTACTATGGTGAGTCTCTGAAACAAGGTTTTTATTTTCTCATTCCAATTTCAGTTACTTTCCTAAAGCAACATTTATGTATGATGTTTCTGTATCAAAGTGAACAATACTACTGGGAATTGACTGCTCTGGGTGCTTGGAAGGCTTTTTTCATTGACAGGAGAGTGGGTTTGTACTTTGTTCACAGAAAGATGGAGAAAGGATCTCCTGCTCCAGAGTCTCAATCCATCACCTTTCAAATACACTGAATATATTACATGACAAAAATCAAAGCTAATTAAACCATGTTGCCCCTGGTCATAATAGCTAGTTTAATACAGCACTGAGAAACTTCACAAAAAAGTTGAGAGTGAACAACTTCAGATACCTTCTAGGCATATTCTTTCATAGACATGCCTGCAAACAGTTTTGCAACATCCTGCAGATGTTCTTCCAGTCAATCCTTACCTTTTCTATATGGTAATTCTCACCTTTCAGTAACATCAAAAGGAATAAATCTTGGTATTTGTGCTTTCAAATGCCATGCAAGGGTTACCCTAACAAATGTTAGAGCAGGTCCAGAGGAGGGCCGTGAAGATGGTCAGAGGGCTGGAGCACCTCTCCTGTGAAGACAGGCTGAGAGAGTTGGGGTTGTTCAGCCTGGGGAAGAGAAGGCTC
>JANZLQ010000022.1:19910881-19931600 GCA_026212715.1 Elanus axillaris | reverse complement strand
GGATGGGGCTTTGAGCAAGCTGGTCTAGTGGAAGGTGTCCCTGCCCGTGGCAGGGGGGTTGGAACTAGATGGTCTTTGAGGTCCCTTCCAATGCAACCCTTTCTATGATTCTGTGTTCCTTCACTTTACACATAGTGTTAGATTTTTGGCTTCTTAAATAGTTTTTCATCATAATTTGCCAAGATGTCCTTCTTTTTGATTCCATTTAGAAATATGAGCTAAGCTTCAAAGGAAGACAAAATTTTCAATAGCCATTAACTTCTGGTGTTGATTTCCCATTTGCTGTTATGGATGGTCTTTCTTGGAATTTAGATTAGAATAGTGTAAGTAGTGGATAATCATTCCTCAGGATAAACATTTGATCTATTATTATGCATAACATAGCAAACTTACTAATCAAGAATTTACTAGAAGTCATGAATAACCTTCTTTTGCATAATCATTAGTTATATATCTAATGTATAATATGGTGAGATAGTGGTGCCAAAGTGGCATTAAAATGTGTCATAATAAGCACAGCCTAAACACCTTCCTGAATGTGTTTTACAACAATTATAAAATGCATACTACTAGTGAGCCAATTTTTTGAGACCTAAAGTGTCAAAAGTTGGCAAAATCAGCCTGCTCTCACTTCAAAGTTTGCCTCCCAATTCCATATAGTGATTCTTATTGCTGAACCTATCCAAGTTACAGTACCAAGTTAGTTACAGAGATTACACTTAAAATCAGAGGGAGGAGGGGAACAAGTACCTCAAAAACTATTGAGAGAGCTGCAAGAGTATTAATCGATTTGCATGCTGTTGTGGAGAATCCAGGATGAGGCACCGCGGACACCAGGCTGCTACCCAGGTGAATGCGGTATCTGAGAGTAACAACCCACAGTTAATGGGGCTGGAGTGCAAGGGACATTCACATAGGTGGTGGCAGATGCTGTCACAGAGAGGAGACTTAGAAGCTCAGTGTTTGCTCATCGCAGGCACCAGCTCAGCCAGACTCACCCCTTTCAGGGGAAACCCAAGAGAAAAGAAACCAGATGGGAGCCCGCACCAAGGCTCAGCACAGCCCTGGGCACCAGCCCTGCTGCCCACGCAGGGTAATCCCCAGCCAGCCAGGATGGGTACTGTGCCTGCCCCTGGGGCTGCCGGGTCCTCTCCCATCTTTCCAAAACAGTGAGGGAAATTGCAGCATCTCCTCTCCTTACAAAGGCTGAAGCAAGACAAGCCGCTAATTCTTGCCCACTTCTTGAGCAGTCGGTGAGCCCTTGCGTTTCCACTCTGGTCACCCGTAATAACATATGGGAGGATGGTCTTGGCCAGGCACCTCTCACAGATTCATCATGGAGTTAAATGGCTTTTCTTCTACTCTGTCAATGCCGGTCAATGAGGCTGTGACTCCCGAGGCTAGTCGTACCTCATTAAGTCATGTTTCAAGGTCTCTATAGACTGAGACCATGAAGTGTGTAAGTCTCTCTCTAAATCTGATGGTGATGCTGAAAGCCCTTGGTTCGTGACACCAGAGATAAAAAGGGAAATACAACTGAGAGCTTTTCTTCTGCTTAGAGAGAAGAAAATAGAGACCTCTCAGTGCAGATCCAATGGGCACAAAGTGCCTCACCAAGGAGAGTTCTTTGGTTTCAGTCATGAGTTCAGATACAAGATGTTAGAGTAGGGGCTGTGACAAGTTGCTAGCCCTAAGCTGGGAAGGATACAATGACACTAAGTAATGATGTTCTGAAATGCTTTCTGTTAATTACATTTAACGCTGATATACTTTAACATACTGTCATCTCCCAGTACAATATAATGCTGTGGAAACTATATCCTGCCATACTTCACTTATCATTCCTCTCAGTTCCTGTATGTGCCTACTCTTTGTCACCATCTTTCCCTTTTTCTTTTCCTTCCTATCACTCATTTTCATTATCTTCCAATCGGTTCCTTATCCATGGCACCAGCATGCAAAAAGCTCTCCTGAGTTGTTGCATGCAGGCAAGTTTTGGGTTATCTTTGTGAGTTTTATGGTTGCCTAACTGAGAGAGCAGTATTGGTAGCATGAGAAGGAGCGCCAGACCAAATAATAAAACATTTTGCTGTTGCTTATGTTTGTATTACCAAGTTGCATGTCTGAAATTCTGACTTTAAAGTACTCACAGGGCATGTTTTCTTCCTTGAGTGTAATGATATCAGTATACAGCATGCTGTCAAATGAAAGTAGTTTTTCTTACCTTATTTGTATAAACAAGAGCACAGCTCATTGCTCCCTTCCTCTCAGCCATGTTTCAGGCAGAATCAAATTTTACTTTCATACTCAGCTGCAAATCATTGGCCTTTGGCAGTATGGAGGATAAAATACAGCACATACAGATAGTACAACTGCTATCCAAATCTGCCTATCCAGCACTTGTAAAATAATCAAGCCATGACAGAATAATTTGGGGATAAAGGCAAGTCTTTTAAAAATAGTATGCACCAAGTTCCACAGGAGCCAATACTTTTAAAGACCTTGCCTAACTCCCTTCCCTAAAATATATGGATTTGGGGGGTGGGTGGGGTGGTGGTGTTCTGTTTTCATTATCCCTTTATTTCTAATCCAGACACCTCTACTGTGACACTCCGCTTTTTAATTCAACAAGCACTTTAATCTAAATAAGAGCTTCCCAGGATAATCCACCAGAAGAAAATAAGCACAAATCCTGATCACTTAGTCCTACTCCGTAATGTGAGTTACAGAGTCAGTTACTGGAAGAAAAACGGGACCCTTTGGGGAGGTGTGGGGGAGAGTCAGTTGTTGGGCCCAGGAGAAGCTGTCAATTCCACATCTTGGCATAAGCTGGACTGTCTTTAAACGTGCTGAAATCCAAGCCATGTAGTGTTGTCAGGGCACAGGCTGTTTTTACAGCTGCCTGTTTTTTCATGGTCACTATGTCCTCTGTGATTCCTTGCCATCAGGGAAAGGCATTATCATATGTGTAACTTTCCTTTATACAACAGGATGTTTGGCGTGATGGTTGCGGAGTAGGAGAAAGCAAATTCTTCAGGTGGATCTCTGATTTTCCAAAATGGCAGGTCCTCCAAGATACCACATCAGAACAAGGAATACCGTTTCACCATATAGTTTTCAGCTCTCTGAAAAAAAAAAAAAAAAAAGAATGGAATGAAAATGGATAGTTGGACAGGAGTCATACATTAATAGACATCTCTCTGGGTAGTTTCTGACATTTCGAAAACATGTCCAGTATAAGTGAATGGTTCTTTCTTAATATAGGCAAAGGGAGAAGTATCTGAATGGTAATTGTTTTGTTTAATCCATTTGTTGTAGTTCCTGTAAACCAGGAAGGCATTCAGCCCTATGCAACACTGTGGAATATGGACTTTCAGGTACATAGGGCTTAACACTGATAAATGCAAACATGGATCAGATGTAGGATGGAAATTATTCACCAGTATGTCATGTATTCCATTATTAAACACTCAGACCTTATAGATTATTAAATACTGGTACAGATAGTGTGTCTTTCCAGGCATCTTCATGTGTTCATTCTGGCTTTCCTGATACATGCAAAGGCAATCTTGATTTAAAAAAATATATAAAAAAAAAAAAATTGAAAAAGCATCTTTAACTTTCTGTCCTAAAACCTTTCAGAATCTAAAAAACTGGCAAGATGACCCCTCATTTCCCTGCATAAATTAGCTGCTTATTTCCCATTCCTTTCCTGCCAGATTTTTAGTCTGCAGCCCTAGTTAGGATAGGGGTCTCCAGCAATGTGACTGTAATTATTACTAAGAACATCAAGTGTTTTCTAATTGTTAATTTTTTTCAGTTTGTTTAATTATCTTAGGTTAGTAGGTCAACCTATAGACAATATATTTCAATGCAAAAATTCAAGATATTTTATTTAGGAAAATAGCATAGTGAGAGTACCTGACATTCAAAGGTTAGTTATTTTCTGAAATCTTCAGCAGCATTACTTTTCATCCTCCTCATTTGTTTTTTTTCTTTTATGCAAAACCACCACTGCTTTCCAACTTTTTTACCTCCTCAGTCCATTCTCAGTTACAACCAGTGCACATTGAAGTGATAAACAAATTTTTAATTATAATTCTGAACTCCTTGAAGTTTGGAAAATTATCCTCTCCTTCCTTATGTCTCTCCTGTTTCCATTTCATCTCTCCATGTTGTTTGTGTGAGTAGTCATGGTCCTGTGGTTTTGCTGTGCCTCTTGACTGTGTGCAGAGCTTAGTCTTTTTCTCATCCACTTAAGCAGCTCTTCCCCATTTATTTGGAGATTACCTGAAAACACTCCAGTAAGCACTCGAAAGTGAAGCTTAGTGGAAAAGAAGGCCTATTCCTTTATACTTCAGATGGATAGAACAATTTAGTCCAAACAGTTTGTAAGTTAGTATGGTTACCTTATTATCCCCTACAAATTATTGCATCAGTCCCCGTCCATTTCAAGTTTTACATATCTTTAATATCTTATCTCTGACTAAAAAGATATTAGGGCTGTTCTTCTTGGCTTGCAAGGACGATATCATAAAATGCAACAGGGTATTTCCAAGTATGGTTTTCAGCATCGAGAGAGATAATATGACTAAACTGGGCAACAGAGTAGAGCGTTCCAGAAATCAAACAAAGAGAATTCTGTAGAAAGGTGATGGGAAATGAAAAATGCTCTGATTAAAAATATGTTTGAGTTGATGGATCATACTAGCTGGAGAAAAAAATGCTGACATGCTCTTTTGCATTTTCCTTCCTTTATTCTTGAATGAAAGCTCTTTCAATCTTTGCTTTCTTCCAGAATTCTTTTGCCACAATTTGAGCAAAAAAGTTTGTTGAATGTTTTTATCCTGCAGTGAATTTGCTATAATCAATGAGTCTTCATTACAGCATTTGGGAATTGAAAGCCATGCCACAGAGGAGTAGGGAATTTCGTCTGTTCGGGGTTTCAATGTTTGTTTGTTTCTCATTTTACTTCTTTTTTACTTACAATTTTTACTTTTCAGATTTTTTACTTTCCTGTAATCTTCTGCTGTTCTTGTGCCCACAAAACTTCTCTTCCTTAAAGTAGCCTCTATACTTAGACAATTGAATGATTACTTAGGTGTGTTAGATGGACAACCACTTGAACTCTCTACTGTCTTCTGAATGTAATAACTCCCTCTCCTCATCTTATGCTTCACTGTGAAAGACCTCAATTTATTATGTCTGGTATAGTACTCTGTACGACTCACACAGCCTTAACGTGGTGGTGTCTCACTGATTAATATCCTTGTGTAAAAGGTTATGTATACAGTTGCACACTTAAAAGAAGTCTTCAGCAGTGAAAACAGCTTTAATAACAATTTGTAACTACATTAATGTTACCAGTATTATCAGTTCCATCAGATGGCAGAGAGCTGAAACATGAACATTATCCACGTAAACATGTTGTGTTGCTGAACAACATGAACAACCCCTCTGTTGACATTCTCACATGTTGTAACTTTTGAGAGCTTCACCGAGAGACTAATTTATAAAAGGACATTGAAAGGCATTTAGGCAACCATTTGCTGTAAACGCCTAATTCTCAAACTTTCTGTTCCCAAAGTGTTTACATACTTAAATAGCTATTATTAACATTACTAAGTGCATAAAAATACAGCCAAAATTCAGTGTTCCCAAAGCTCACTACATTTTCACAAGTGTGAGAGGACCTCTATTAGGCAACAGATCACAACTAAACCATATTAGCTTCCATAATTTAGTTGTTGCCCTGCCTGTTTTATCAGTGAGGGACTGACTGGTCTTCATGTATAACTTTTAAGTCAGCCATGCACCCATATGGTCAGCAAAATTAAGGGTGTCCTCAAATGTGGAGAAGACCTTCCTGGTACTTGGAAGTTCTAGGTTTAATTCTCTTTTCCTCCTGATGAGATTTGAATGGTAAAACCTACCTCTGAATGTAAAATTCAAACCAGCAATCTACACAATGAGAGCCCTTTACTGTCACATACCATTTTCTTCTAGCTCAAGCCTTGCTATTTTGCATGGATTAATTAAATATTTATTAGCCAGAGAAAGAAAGCAATCACTAGGATTTTCCCCTCCAGAAAAGGGAGGAGAGACAGAAGAGTTCTCTGAAAGAGATTAATCCCTATCATGTTTGGTAAAGAGTGAGTTAACCAGCTTTGGAAGATGGGGAAGGGGTAAGTGTGGAATAAGTACAGATCAGTGGCATGTTCTCATTAATCAGAAATCACTCTGTCTTTACTTTGTGGCACCTATGCAATGACAGCTTTTTCAGTTCCCTGGTTGCCTTGGAAGAGAAAATGTTCTTGGCCAACAAAAATATTTTGTTCTATTTCCAGGTTTTTAGCCTCTTTTTTTTTTTAAACACCTTCACATTACCTAAAATAGGATGCAGGAATTTTTGAAAATTAAACACTTAGATTTGTCTCCTTTATTGACTGATATTTACTGAATTTAACTTAAGAAACAATGTTTCTATTCACCCCAAAATGCACTTTTAAAGTAAATGATAATTTGCTTAGGTCTAGTTGAAACTGATTTTCCATTACTTGCTTAATTTCTCTGTGCTGGAAATAGGACAAAATGACATACATTTGCATTACATTCATACTAAATGGAGTAGTTTTTTAGCATGACGATTTCCAGCAGACATTTCCTTTTGTGTTGTCCTATAAAATAGATACGTTATTTGAGAAATGTAAGATTTTCTGAAAGTCTTTTCAAAGTAATCTTTTTAAGGATTTATGTAATTGATCTTTATACCTGTCTATCTGGAGAGTTTGAGAAATTAATTTAGCTATTCATCTATTTGTACTATCTATTCTATTCTAAACTGCATATGTGGACACATGTCACAACTAAAGCTGCCCTTTTTCCTTTAATAAGACCTATATTTAAAAATATTTATAGGCTATATTCAAAATCAGTACCTTGTGCTACCTACATTTGGAGTAATTTGTTTTGGAGAGCTCAATGCGGAGACTGTTGAAGGAAAAAGAAACATCTGTGCAAAGTAGCTTCATGGCCTCGATCAGTGATCTTACTAGAGAAAAAGATTTTTGTTTCTCCCTGTTTACTTGTTGCCTCTGATTTTGGTAAAACCAAGCTAGTGTCAACAACTTGCTTATTCCCTTACAACATGCTTTAATTCTGAGATGGTTCACTGCAGTTAATTATTGTAAATATTAAGGTTAAAGTAATTAAGCAGTTTATGCCAGCTACATTTTTCAGGCATTTCAGATAGGGTTGGTATGTGCTGAAATTAACGTGTGACAGCAGCACAGGTCTGAGCCAGCGAGAACAGAAAGAGCAGAGAAGGTGCAGCTGTGCAGCCTTCAGACAAGGCTAGCTCCTACGCATGTTCAGTCCCCGGCACAAACTCACACCAACACGTTTGCTGCCAAATCTTGCATCAGCTGCTGCTTGAATGCACCAAAATAAAATCACCTCAACTGCCTACATGCTATAATTGCACCTTAAATGACCTTCCTACAGAAATGCCTTTTGTTTTTTGGGGTTTTTGGGTTTTTTTTTTAAATTCTGTAGGGAATGCTACACTTTTTGTAGGGCCAGAAAGTACATGACTTGTTCAGAGCTGGTAGTGTTTGGTTAACTGTTTAGGAAATCCACATAAGGAAAATACAGTCCATTTAGTTGTGTTATTATGAAATTATCTCACCTGTTTGCACAGCCGGTCTCCTGGGCTGCTCTGTGCCAGCAAGAGGATGTGCCGCGTGTCTCATTAACTTGCTGCCATCACCTGGGTCAGCGTGGACACACCTATGCACCAAACCCCAACAGAAATCCTCACTTTCTGTTGTCCTCCGGTGCCAGGCTTTTGCTGCGTCTAACTCAGAATCCCAATGGCAGTGCCAAATGCTGCTCTCTACTAAATCTATATTAATCAGCATTGAGAGGGGAAGATCTAAATCAATGCACCTTTCAGCTTTGATAACAGAGAGGCTTTAGATAAAAAATAATTAAATGCCCAGAGCCCTGGAGACTAGAGACCTGACAACATCTGTAAGTTAATTCTGTGAATTAGTCTTCCTAGAGCATCTTATTAGGGTTGATAGAATTAGTCACAAAGTAAGTACCACACCAAACTCCTCATAGCATACAAACTAAAATTCATTGAAAAGTACCTACTAACTTTCTTTAATCAACTTCAGTAAAGAAGACGGGGTTTTTGAATTTTGCCATCATTCTAGTTCCTACCCAGCCACTTAAAATATTTCATATGCAATGAAGTCGTACCTTTAGTTCTTTTAAAATATTATGTAGTCACAAATGTTTTGTTTGTGTGATGTCTAGCTGAGTAAATTCTGACATTAGTTGCCCATTCTCAGTTGATGTAACTCTTTTGCTGTCCCATTAAGAATGCTGAAATGATTTCCTGTCCTGCCATGCAATGCACTGCCCATAAATAGCTGATATTGGGATCAGAATGTAATAATTTATAAAACTATACATTAGAAATGACTAAATTATTCAATTGCTTAATTAATCAAGTCCTCAGACTACCCAGCTGAGAATTAAAAAAAAAGACATTTGAACACACATACTTGTATTTGGGTTTAACTGGCATTCTGAATGGCAAAATACTGCCACTAACTGCAGTTAAGCAGCTGTAATGGGCATAGTTTAAATTTTATTTGTTGTTTTCTCCAAAGTGATAAGAAAACCTCATATCATAGTCCTTTAATCATCTATCCACTGTACATCATTAACACTTGATTATACAAATTGCTTATAAACACAGTTCCACCTAATGATTTGAAAAATAAATCATGCATGTATAATTTCACCTAGTGTGA
This sequence comes from Elanus axillaris, assembly GCA_026212715.1. Lineage (NCBI taxonomy): Eukaryota > Metazoa > Chordata > Aves > Accipitriformes > Accipitridae > Elanus > Elanus axillaris. The sequence goes on along the minus strand of JANZLQ010000022.1, from coordinate 19,922,775 downwards.
CTAAGAGTCAGCAGAGGGTTATATAAAAATAAGGAAGTTTATTATTTATTTCTACTCCTTGTGTTCCTTATAACGCTCATTTTTCTTGCATACTTGTTAGCCATTTTCTCCTAATTGGTTGAATGCTGCATTTATCTTCCACTTCCTCTGTACTTTTAAGAACGGTTCAGATATTTTCTCGCTTTACAAGTTTATGTATCCTTCCGTTTAACCCATTGAACCCCTTATGATGTGCATGTGGTTGCATTACCTTTAAGTTTCTTTTAACAGAGAAATGTGAGTGTAGTTAACTCTCTTGTTATAAAAGAAAAGTGTGCTATAAAGCCAAGCAGCTGTTAAATCTCTTAGTGAGGAAAGGGTGAAGACATCTGAAGGACTGGGACGTTACTTTAATTAAAAGAAAATATAATGTAGGTCACACGGGCAACTATTTGTTATACTGTGGGTGCAACCCTGGTGACTTCAGAGCGTTTGTGATAGGTGGAACTTCAGTGGCTCTGCATTTAGGGAGCTGGGGTGTGAAGGGCACACACAGAGGAGCTCACAGCCCTGTTCTAAAAAAAAAAAAACAAACATGCTATTTTGGACACCAATAATGTTTTGATGTTACAATAGATTTTTGAAAGACATTTTCTTTCCTTTAATACAGTAGCAGAACTGTGAATAGTATGGCTGTTGCAGAATATATTACAAACTGAATCATTATATAGAACGCATTATAAAATTAACAGCAGTACTACCGCAGAAGCAGCAAAATGGTACTGTAAGGCTCCACGGAGACATGATCTTTACTCACAAAGTTCAATATTCCTCCAGTTGTAGATTATTTTCTTTAAAAAAAATCAATTAGTATCTACACTACAGATAAATTCTGTCAGTGTGCATGGTAATGCCATTAATGTTAGTTGATTTACTCCGAAGCTAAGGTGCAAATAATTTCATCGGTGTGTAACTGTTCATTTAGCATATGGGACAATTTCATACATTTGACTTTCCTCATGTAAGTAGTTACGTAAATATGATTTGTGACAGTACAGTCTCTCTCCATACAGTAAAGTGGATAGCACAAAAAGTTCAAAAAGAAAAACTGATTAAAAACAAAGCTTAAATAACTGACATGCTAAGACAGTGTCAAACTGTTGCCTGAAGCATAGCTTAATGACCATTTTAGAGATTCGTGGGGTGGCAGGGGAATAGCTTATGTTGTTAACTGCATTTAATAGCTTACAATATCAACAGATCTTTGACCACAGTAGTGTGAACATTACTTGGCTAACACATGGTTGGGAAGTCAGCCATAAAAACCAAACTAGTCGTTGCCATTATAACAGCAACATTACTGTACCTGAAGTACACTGAATTCACAATAACATGATTTCAATCAATAGCAGCTGCATCCAGGAAAATAAAACTTCCAGCAAAGAAATAATTAAATTTATTCAAGCCTGTCTCATTGATAACAAGTCATCATGAACAACTGAAAAAATAAAAGGATATAAAATTGCTAGTAGCTAAAGCATGAAGAATTGAACCAAGGAATAGGCCGATGAACTGTCTGAGTTACAGATTTATTCTCAGTGACTTGCCATTGTAATGAAGTGGGATGAGTGAAATGTGGTTATATTTGACATCTCACTGGATCTGTGTTATCCTAAAAGAAAATATATGAGTTTTTTGCTGAAGAATTATGATAAGCTTTTCTCCTGACAGATGAGCTGGTTTAAATTTTGAGATGCTTGAAAGTATTTTTTAAATCCCTAAGTGGCTCGCAACAAGTACAGATATACTTTTATAAGAATAAAAGTTATAATGTTGTATTGTATGGCCCGTATTTTGCCTTAAATTTTTTTGTGAGCTATGTCTTGTCTAAATTTAAAACCCTACTTTAATTCTATGGTGAAGGCATTACAATCTCTATAGAGTATGTATTTATAACCACAAAGAGTCTTCATAATGAATAGCTACCTGAGCTATCTACATCTGTAAGAAATATGCTGCAACAGGAACAGATCTGTAGAGTGCTGAGGAAGTGACAAATTCTGGGGACAGGAGATTGCTTTGGGTGGCCGCCATGCTGGTCACATGGAGCGTGGCTGCCTGCCAGCAGCAGGACTGCAGGGAAAAATCTCCACGCTAGACTGATCAGAAAGAAATCAGGTCTGCACTTGGAGATTGCTCCAGGATATAAACCAAAGCACAACGGGAAATCCACCTCAGAAGTGCACCTCTGGTCTCAACTAAATCGCCCGTATATACTTGTCCCTCTGTGCTCTTATAGGAATCTGCACAGTGTCATCACGTTACAATTATTTGCTGGCACAGAAAGTAGAACGTGATTTCAGGATTTGCCTGAACAGAGGGTTCATGCTCAATCATTTTCTTATCTGAGTGAATTTGATCAATGGATTCATTTTTTTTAACAAGTGCAAAATGTGGGAAATGTTATGTATCAATTACAGTTCACCTTGTAGGACACTGATTACAATACCTTGGTTTCAATTGGTTTAATTTCACTGCATGTTGAGTATTCAGACTGAAATTTTCATGCAGAGTTAGAGGAAAATACAATGTATTACTTGTGGTTAAAATGTTATAATATCTGTTTAACTATGAAGGTCTTGTATTGCCATCTTTTGGAAAAATTACTTGATAATCAACGGGTTGAAAACTCATCCACATCTGACCAAGTTTAATGAATGTACAGAGACCTCAGTATTCCTATGGTCACTTGTTAAGATCTGGTAGCTCATTATTTCTTCAGAAACCAACCTTATTTGAGATGCCATGTAAAGCATAAACAGGTGAACAAAAATGTTGCGAAAGCCATTGTGAAAGCTAGTGAAATGCAGTGAGAACTAGATCAGAATGCAGAGCTCAGACTGATGGTGGGAGCATTTTTGGATTGAAGCCTTTTGGAATGCAAAACAATTTCTAATAGTTAAGAGTGAGATATTTTGGTGAAACTGCAGGAAGAGGTGGAGGAAAGCAGCACATATGAATTGGCATTTGCACACCATATCATGGCCAAAAGTATTACTCTTGCAAGAAGTAATAAGGACCTGAATTTATGTAACACATAGACAGACGTAAATGTGAAATGCTCATTCTTTAGAGATTCCACAATAAGTGATATTTTCCTTACATTAATTACAAGTAAAAAAAATTAAGTCCTAAAACTAAGAAATGGTTAAAGTCCAATATATTTTCTTAGAAATTACCTTCTTTAAAGTAAAACCTTTCACAGGAAATATAACAAAGGCAAAAAGAAGCCAGTTCTCAGAGAAAAAATATATTATCTGTAGAAGAAATGCAAACACATCAATTAAAGCAAGTATCTTGTTCAGATTTATGTACTCAGTTTTTTGGATGAGAACTCTTGCTTTCTTGCAGAGTATTTGTTATGTGGTGATGACAAAAATGCTTTGTCTTTAAAAAACTCAGGTTCCATGGTCAACTGCTCACAAGGGAACAGGAGCGTAATTTTAATAATTAACATTTCTGGGTTTAGGCTTTTAAAAAATCTAGTTAGTCATAAGCTGTGGTAGTTACGATAAATTCTTGCAGAACTTTCTAGGCATTCTATGGTATCTGCTACTGCAAAGAGATATAGCCATAAAAAGAAATGAAAATACCATGTTCTGGTAGCTCTGTGCTTTTTTTAAGTGTAATCTTTTACTAGCGTGGATGTACTATTTGAGCCTTACAGTTAAAAGTCATACTAACCTATGTAGTTTGATGACATGCATCCCACGAATAGAACATCAAGATAGCCTGATGATTTCTGTTGCTTCCCCCCACCCCCAGAAATAACATTCTATAAAGTATATACCTTTATTCTTGCATGGCAACACTTTATTTCAGTAGTGCCACTACAGCACGTGTGTCTTGACTTTTTATTTCTGTAAATCTCTGGAGGGTTTTTTTTTCCCCACAAATCCTTATCTCTCTTGTTATCTCCCACTATCACATTGTGCTGTCTATCCTAAAATGGGGTAAAAGCCAGTATCTGTCAATCCAGATGTAAATGAAGTTTCTTTCCACAAAATGACAGTGTAGTCCTAGGAAACATTTTCAAAGTTTGGAGATTTTGTGTACCAAACCATTCTATGATTTTTATAGATAGCTGGGATTAATCCAGTGAAGTTTAATATTGTAAAAAATAAAAGAATTCTAACCCCTGAGCTAAACAGAAAAAGTAATGCATAAGGACAATCTGATATATATATATAATATATATATATATATATATAGGGAAAAATGTCAGTTGTGACTTTTGATAACATGAAGACAAATACATAAATCTCTCTGGAGCTGCAAAGCAATTCTGACTGCTCCAGCTTTGCCTTTGGCTAATGGTTAAACTATATTATAGGTCAGAAAACTTTCTGTGGTATATCCGTCCTTCCTGCAGTACATCATTTCTCTGCACTATTGATATGCCATCTTAAGGACGACCATTTTCCCTAAACCATGAGGTGACCCCCACTTGCATGCCTTCAAGCGCTTTGGAAGTTTCCTAGAAGCATTAGTAAACTCCTGACAGCTGTATTCAGGAGTAATTTATGTTGAATGAGCAGTTTATGCATCAGCAGAGCTAATCAAAACACTTTCATTAAAAGGCTTTTACTTCAAAATGAAAGCTTTCACATAAGAATTGGATCTAAATGGTAAATTTATGGTTTCACATTGAAAACAGAAAATCTTCCTAGTGTTTTTAGATTTTTTTAAATATAATTTCTAAATTTTATCCAAAAAGCAGAAATATTTCTTTCACCAAAAGAACTACTTGAAGTAAAACCCAGACAGAACACATTTTTAAAAGCCATATAAAATAACTGGCATTTTTACCAGTTTTTATAATTCATCTAAATTTGAGATTGGGTGTGATTTAGTTCAAAATGCATGTATATATTTGGATAATCAATATAAAATAAAAGCTTTAATCATACAAATTTCCAATTTACTAATATTTAAGGAACCTAATAAGAATGACTAAATCAAACACCATACACTGCCCTCTCAACTTGGTTACTCTATTTTAATGGCTCTACAGAGCTCCCTTTAAATGTGAAAAGAACATAGTCTCTTATTTCTCACAGAAAACAGGACTAAATAATGCTGGGTTGTATACTAGCAGCACAAGGCTGCAAATTTCTACCTTAGAATTGAAGTTACATGCTATTGTAAAGAAGTACTGTGTTTACCTGAGAGTTTGTATTTATAATTATATATATTTATTAAGTGTTGACTAAAAAAACCTAATCATAAAACTGCATTATGCTTATAAAAAGAATTAATGTCTTAAGTGTTATGTGTATTATTGAGACTTAGGGAAACTTCATTGTTTGACAGATGGTCTGACACCCACGTTGAGAAATTCATAATTCAATCTCAAAAAAAAAAGTAAGGAAGAACATATGTGTTTGTTGGAAAAGAAAAAAAATTGTCGATCATTTTTTTTGTCAGAGCAAGCACATATGGCAGTTTCATTTTCTATCGCTTCCCATTTACTTTCTATTTAAAATTCAGATGTCACTAGGCAAGGAAAAAAGTTGGGTATTAAAATATAGAAAAGCTTTAACTAAGAACAATCACTGCAAGAACTTTATACTAACTGTTCATGGAAATTAATGGCCACCCAATTAAAGCAAACTTACTCATCCCATTCTATCCTTCCTTTTGTTTCCTTTACATGTTCCTCCCATTGGTAGTTACTGTTTTATGATTATTCCCCAACCATCTGCTGTCTTTCTTTGAGGCAAAATAATTTCCCTTTATAATTTTGTGAGTAATCATGTATGCATTATTTTCATGCAATTATATGTCTACTTACTAAAGCTAACTCCTCTTTCTTGTGTAAATACTCACTAACTGGAACGATTTGCTATTTAAAGTTCTATATGCAAAATTTCAAACTTTCAGTTGTTATCTCTTTGCATTGTTATGAATGTAATGATGATTAAACATTTACTCTAATTCACATCTCCAGACACCAAATGCCATATGTAGGTTTGATGGATATAGATGTTGAATGAAATGGCATGTGTGTTTTATTAATAAAGGTGGTGAGATGTTGGACATCTTCATGGATTACACAGGGACTGGGGAAATGTAAAATGTAATGCCAAGCTTTTGACACTTGTGAAATAAATGGTTTTGAAATGCATGACAATACTATTTTAAAATCTTTGAAAAGAATTTGAGGGCGTATCTACATTTTGTAGATGTTCCAATAAATAGCCTCATAGTAAATTTTTGTTAGAGGGAGGTATTTGCTGCAATATAATTCTCAGAATAAATTAAATTCATAGCAAACCAGGGCATGGTCAGGGCTTTGTAGATTAGCCAGGTGAAAAGGAGGCGTAAAGCAACAGTGCCCTTACAACTTCCCATAGGATTTCCTTTGTAAATATAGCTGTAATTACTCTGGGCAGACAATTTGTAGCCCCAAAGCTCCTAGGAAGTGAAGAAGACAAGTTTCCTGAATTTGTACAGTTAGTTAGTCCTTTGGCTTTGTAGTCAGCCTGGCCTGGAAAAAATGCAGTAATGCCATACATTGCAAAAAAGATTTCTGAAACATGGTTTGATTGTAAATGCACAGTAAGTGATCTAAGAAGAGACATGAAGTAATTCTAAACTGGAGCAAATGTTGCCAGCATGACATCAGATAACCACACTTAAGTGGTTTGTGACAGCCTGCAAAGAACACATACACAAATCAGCAGTTTTCAGAAATTGCAATCCTAACTTGAGATAACTGAGAATTTTTTTTCAGTGAGGAAAGCCTGTTCACATTTGTTAATCATATCATTAAGGTATACCCATTCTGAAGGTATTAAGTCAAATAGATGGTATATTAATGAATAATATATGAAGTAGCACTCCAGATATGTTTAGATGACAATATGAAAACAACTGAAATATAAGCGGCACAAAGTCCCTTCCTTTTGTAATGCTTTTAAAAAATACTCAGCTTAATGATATTTTAGAACAGCATTTGTTCTGAGTAGTGGTTTTAATGTCGGTGGGTAACGACATAATCCTTTAGCTGTGTATGCAATTAGATATCCATCTCTTTTTGCTGGTTATAGGCAACATTCCCATTTTAAGAGCTTACATACAGCAAAGAGGTGGTTATGCAGGCTTTTTTGTAGTCCAAAAGGTAAATGTATAAGAATTTTTCTGTGGCTTTCTTTATTCTTTTGTTATGAAATAAAATAGCCAAACTCTTACTGTCAACTCCTCTGGTTTGGTGCTCAGAGCCAAAACCAGTTAGGTATTAAAGTGCTTTTCAACTTATATAGATGTCAGTCAAATTTCATTGACTCAGTGTTCATTTTATTATAGTTTTCTTTTCCCTGTTTTTTTGGGGGACATGAACATATTTAAATTATTCATTAGATTAAATGCTTACCTGCCCTGCATTTAAGCAGAATTTAAGAAGGATTCTCCCCCTCCTTCTGTGCAACTCTGAAATTCTGTTTTTATGTTCAGGTGTTGATACCTGTGTATAAAACCTTGTTGCCTGTGTAATGGTCCTAATGCTTTTACATCACTTCATAAATAGTTTTCTTAATAACATACATCATCTAAATATGCCATCTAACTTGTTCTGTTAGTTGCAGACTTCTAGGAGAGTAGTACTTTCCATTCAGTTTTAAATCTTAATTTTCCTAATTTCTTTTCTTTGAAGCTAGTCCACTTTTCAGGATGTTATGATTTTAAAGTTTATTCAGTGAACCAGATGTTGCATAGGTGCTGCTGGTAGGCAGGAGGTGCAGATTTGGAAGTTCAAGGGTGTGAAATATGTTTCATGCTCATAATGTTATTTGTATCAACAGCGAATAGTTCTAAAGATGATTAAATCAGATTATTCCTCCTGGAAAGTGTCTATTTAATGTAGTATAAGACTCTAAAAAAGAATGATGTCACTTTTGCTGATAAGAGGTATAATAGGCAATTCATTTACTATTTACCTAAAATATGCAGTTTTCATGGTCTATGTAATCAGCTAAACTCTCAGCTTTAAAAAATAGTGTTTTCACATCAGCAGCACCACCTAGAACTGACACTAAACCAGTAGCAATGTGGTCCACAGTGCTCTCAACTACCTACCGCCTCTGACAGCCATCAGACTTAGACTGGCTTCTCTTGTGTGTGTTTACACTTTTTTCTTCCTGTGTGAAAAGGCTGCTGCTTTCTCCTTTGCACAAGCAAGATCAGATCCCGGTATGCTCAAATAGTATACCTTAATACAGCTCTGTGAAGAAAACTGGAGAGGTATAAGTTATTTCGAACTACCACATGCTCTATATAGTTATTAAATCCATGGAATCAGCTTTTTTTTTTTCCCAAGCGTAAAATATGTAAGACTACCTGTATTAGAATTTTATTTCAAACAGCTATCATAACAATTAGTATTTTACACTCTCCTGTTCTCTCTAACATGCTCACTTAATCACGTTATTTTTTATCTGCAACTGAAGTCAGAACTTGCATAACTCTGAAGCACTGCACAAATTCAGTATTTCTGAAGATGTTTCAGGCTGTTGGCTTTTCCTCCACTGCTGCATAATAAGCATCTAATACATTGTTTTAATTTATTTGAAAAAAATATTTGCATTTGTGCTGCTACAACTAGAATCACTTCTAGTAGCCAACCTGGTGAGTTTAAGAGCTAGCAAGTGATTCTCTGCACCACACTGCACTTTGCAGTGGAAGTGCTGATGCTCTTCAAGTTCAAATCTGTCCTTATATAATAGGTTTTTATGTTGCTGGAAAATTCTTTATGCATGGGTGAGGCAAATGGCTTTATTATACAAATACAGTACACATAGCAACCACCAGTAAAATTCACACTGATTCCAATGGTACAAGCTCAACCCTATAAATAGTCTTATTTGTTGAGCCAGTTAGTATCATAAAGACAAAGAGTATATGCTTGGGCTGCCTTTTTCTACTTCTTTTACTTGTATACTAATCAAATATTAAACCAAAAGTAATCTCAAAAGTTTTATTCTGCAAAATATTATTTTTACTGTGCCTATCCAATAACTGTCCACAACCACCTTTCTTATGTATGTGTGCTGGATTACCTTGTACAGGGATATCAGCAGAAGACAACAGTATTGATTCAATACTCAAAAATACATCTTGCAGCAAGCTGAGTTTTCTGTTGGTTTGTCAAAGGCTTTCTTATCCCCCCCCGCCTCCAGCAGTGATAGCAACTGGATTGTCACTTAGGGAAAAAAACTTGTAAAGCAAAATCATGTTTGTGCTCTTTTAGCCTAAAAAAAAAACCAAGAAAAACAAACACACACACACAAACAAAAAACCTCTCACTACCCACACAAATAAACCCCAGGGGAAAAAAGAGCATTTTCTTACGCTGCTCAGTATATGGCATCCCTACAGCTGAAGATCCAAATCATGCTATCAAAAAAAAAATAGAACAAAAATAAAGAAAATGGAAAACATTAGGATGCAGGACACTATCTAGTACTTTGCTTCACTCTGTACTATGTGACAGGAATTGTCAGCAGGCTGATCAGACTCACAGCAGAAAAGTACTGTCTGCTTCAGCCAATGAAAGCAGGATTCCCCAGACCTGTGAGACTATCAAGGGTATCACCTAGAACTTACCTCATGTTTAAGATTTGCTTTGCAACTCTTATTTGCCACTGGTTTTATGCATATGTGTATGTGTAGAGGAAGGAAAAGAGACATATTTTTCTCTTGCAGCAAATGCACATCAGTTACGAACTTTAGGCTTTTCCTGTGGGCATTACCAAACATGTTCAACCTGTTGCAGAAGAACACTTGCTTAAAATTTAAAAGCCTTAAAATTGCAATATATACATGTATTGAAAGCAGCAATAAAGATGATCTACATTCCTATTTTATCAGGTGTATTGACGATACAGAAATGAGAAGAGATTGGGTTTAGGGTGCACTTGAGTACATTTTTACATTGGTTTCCTTCAGGGAGATCCATAGACTAATCTTAGGACACTGAGCCAGATGTTTTGTTGAGATAGGCATGGAAGGATTTAGGTTCGTGCCAACTCCATAAATCCATCATTCATGTGGATACAGGGAAGACCTGAAATTTGTCATTGTATTAAAAACAAACCAACCCCGCCAAAGATCTCTATCATATAAGCCCAATCAATGCCTACCCCTACAACCTAGGTAGTACTTACCGACTGTGCCTTAGATCAGCTCATTTATCCTCCTGAATTACAGCAGTGCTGAATGCTGGGCAACATTATACAACTCTGGTTCAAATTTGTATTCATACTGCTTACAAGTGTCCACACAGAAATTCATTGAATAGCAAGTGCAACAAATATATTTTATAATAATACACATTTTAAATATGTCATTCTTAAACACTGCATATAAAGTTTTTTTAAATGTCCAACCTAGAATGTTGTGCTGCACTGCAAAGTGTGTGTGCATTGTGTACATCTGCACAAGAGTGGAGGAAGGGAGAAGAGAAAAACCTGCCACCATTTGTCCTCTATTAATCTTCACATTTCTGTGTTAAACAGTTATGGGCTAAAATACAGTAAAACTGCCATAAAACAAGCTATCTGTCTTAAAGAAAGAGCAGAAGATAGGTAATTTTTTGCAAGGTGATCTGAAATTGGAAAATCATAGGAGGTTCAGGTGTACTGATACAATTTAATACATGCAAAGGCTTGTAGACAAAGAGTATCTCCTACTGAAGTGTTCATTTACACAGTTTCAATATTGATATAGCTGTAATTTAAATACACAATTAATTCTGATTTATATTAATAACATGATTAATATTTACTTTTCTAACAAAGCATGCAAAGCCTTAATCGTTTGTGCCTATCACAAGAATAACAGGTTACAAAGGTTTTCCATTACTATGTGTCTAAAGTAATCAAGTGATTTCCAATCCTCTGCCTTTAAATGGAATGACTGCAGGCTTGCCAATGTGACGCCCATTTACAAGAAGGGTTGGAGGGAGGATTCAAGGAACCACAGGCCTGTCGGCCTCACATCGGTACTGGGGAAGATTATGGAACAGTTTGTCCTGAGAGCACTCATGTGGCAAGTCCAGGACAAACAGGGGATCAGGCCCAGTCAGCATGGGTTTATGAAAGGCAGATCCTGCTTGACCAACCTGATCTCCTTCTATGGCCAGGTGACCTGCCTAGTGGATGAGGGAAAGGCTGTGGATGTTGTCTACCTCGACTTCAGCAAGGCCTTTGACACTGTCTTTCATGGCATACTCCTTGAGTCTCACGGCTTAGACAAACATACTCTGCATTGGGGGAAAAACTGGCTGGATGGAGGAGCCCAGAGGGTTGTGGTGAATGGAGTTAAATCCAGCTGGCGGCCAGTCACAAGTGGTGTTCCCCAGGGCTCAGTTTTGGGTCCAATTCTCTTTGTTTAATATCTTTATCATTGATCTGGACAAGGGGATCAAGTGCACCCTCAGCAAGTTTGCAGACAACACAAGTTGGGAGGGAGGGTTGATCTGCTCGAGGGTAGGAAGGCTCTGCAGAGGGATCTGGACAGGCTGGATCCATGGGCCGAGGCCAATTGTATGAGGTTCAACAAGGGCAAGTGCCAGGTCCTGCACGTGGGTCCCAACAACCCTGTGCACCGCTACAGGCTTGGGGAAGAGTGGCTGGAAAGCTGCCTGGCAGAGAAAATGCTGTGGCCAGCAGGACCAGGGAGGTGATTGTTCCCCTGTACTGGGCACTGGTGAGGCTGCACCTCGAGTCCTGTGTTCAGTGTTGGGCCCCTCACTACAAGACAGACATTGAGGTGCTGGAGCGTGTCCAGAGAAGGGCAACGAAGCTGGAGAGGGGCCTGGAGCACAAGTCTTAGGAGGAGCAGCTGAGGGAACTGGG
>JANZLQ010000022.1:19874426-19903018 GCA_026212715.1 Elanus axillaris | reverse complement strand
GGATGGGGCTTTGAGCAAGCTGGTCTAGTGGAAGGTGTCCCTGCCCGTGGCAGGGGGGTTGGAACTAGATGGTCTTTAAGGTCACTTCCAACCCAAACCATTCTATGATTCTATTAGTGAATCTTGCTTATCACATAACACTACCAGTAAAGCAAGGCTTAGATCTCAGACATATCAGATTCTTTGTAAATATAACTCAATTTTTAACAGCTTTTCATTATAAATCACACAGATGGGTGGGAAAATTGAAGAAGGCAAGGAGAATTATTTATATGTTCTTTGTAATTTTAGTGTTCTGTGAGTACCACTCTTGAAAAAGAAATTGAGGAAAGCGTCAAATAATACTTCTGCTAGAAATGGGCTCAGAAAATTGACATGAGGCCTCACAACATTTGCTGAAAAGACTGGAGGCTTTAGTTGTGTTCATGTATTTAGGGTGTAAAAACTCATTAGGCACATCTGTGTGTTTCTTCCCGACCTTATGTTTAGATCTCGTGGCTTTCACGTAGTATTTCTCATTCTTTGCAGCCATTGACTGTGAACTGACAGAGTGGTCCCAGTGGTCCGAATGCAATACCTCATGTGGAAAGGGCCATATGATCAGGACAAGAATGATTAAAATAGAACCACAGTTTGGAGGAACAGCATGCCCAGAAACTGTCCAACGTACAAAATGTCGAGTAAGGAAATGCCTGAGAGGCCCAGGTATGGAAAAAAGGCGCTGGAAAGAGGCCCGGGAGAAAAGGAGAAGTGAACAAGCAAAAAAAAATGTAGATAGTGAGCAATATCCAGGTGAGCGTGAAACCATCTTTAGTATGTTCATGTCTCTGTCTTTTCTGCATATCAGGAGTTGGTGCGCAGCTCCACTTCATGCTGCAAGAACATTTTCAGCACTTTAGTCTAGGGAAAGTTTTAGCAATAAAGTAAAGCATACTTATTTTTGATGTTTACCTGTCACCAAAAACATGTGACCTAAGTTTAGGGCACAATGAAGAAAAGCTCACATCTGTCCATGTTCTATCACTGAAAATATTTTAGCTTCTTTACTACAAAGTGTGGAATGTGAAAAAATCTAGAATTTAGACCTAGCAAAGGACTGACTGCAATTTCTGCAGGCCTGGATGATAATCTTTGCATTCAGCTACCTTTGAACTTTGAAAGTATTTGTTCCTGATCCAATGGTAAATTTCAAAACTGAATTGATTTCTACCTCAATAATCTGATTCAGACTCAGACTGCTCTAAAAGATCTGCTCAGACTGCTTTTTCGATCAGGGACAGTATTATCAAGCACTGATGCCTCAAATCAATAAAACATAATAACTTGTGGTATAGTTTACATTATCTGGATATGAATTACTGCTAAGTTGTGGTTCACACTTGTTCAGCATTAAACAGCTTCTTAATTATATCTGTCTTTTATAACATGGGCAGTAAATTTCTTCTTTGATACATTTTTTCAGTGTTTGACAAATGCACCTTAATTATACTTAACGGGGTCTCTTAATTCATACTGTAATAAACCAGGCAATATGCTTTCTTAGATTCAAAAGATGTAAGTGTGCACACATGCATAGTGGTACACAGATTGAGATATGTAGGCTAGACTGAAATACTAAAAACTTAATCAAATTTCTCATTTTTTCAGCTTGTAGGCTGAAACCATGGACTGCTTGGACAGAATGTTCTACACTCTGTGGAGGTGGAATTCAGGAACGCTACATGATGGTAAAGAAGAGGTCCAAAAGTACTCAGTTTACTAGTTGCAAAGACAAAAAGGAGCTAAGAGCATGTAATGTTCATCCTTGTTAACAAAACACAAGGCTTCCAAGCGATGCACTCTGATCTAAATGGAAAGTCAACCTTGGTTTGGTTTTTAAAACAACAAAAAAAAATGAAGTGTATATTAGTTTTCATTTTTGCAGTGTGGTTTGCTTTTTAGTCTTGCTGGTGCAAGAAATATATTTTATAAATATTTCCTCACAGATTTATGCTGAGTAAATCTTTGGTACTCCAGCCAGCCCTTAATGCATAAAAATAGAAAGTCATTATGAGTCATTTAACTAAAATACAGACATATCTGTGGACATGGAATAGCCATATAGAAATACTACTTGTAAAGACATGGGATGCATGCATATTAACATAACTAATTTAAAATTACATGTTTCATATGTGGGAGGATTTCTCTCTCAAATTTGATTTTGAAAATCCAAAGCAGTGCCTATGTGATTACACAACTATGCCAAGGAGTAATTTCAGTAATGCTGATTCAATAATATTAAAGGTGTATGTTTATCTTTTTACACTATTGGGTTAAGCTGATAGTTATAATAATTATCCTTTACGCTTTTCTTCACATGGATGTTATGGTCCATGCAAAATGGCCTTTGTTTCTTTAAAACTTAAAAAGGAAATAATTTGCGCAGCTCAACAGTGGTGTCTGCCCACTACATAGCCACAGTCAAAACAGCATACAAAGAAAACATGTGAATGTCATGCTATATCTAGATGCCATATTCTTATATTGGGTATATCCACTTCTCTCAAAATGGATACATAACTAACAGAAGTTGGTCCAAACACAGAGTCACAACAGCTGTGTCACAGAAAAACTTCCACGTGAGAGACACTAAAAAAATTAGGTTCAGTTTCATGAGGATGTTAATCACAGGCAAAGAGAGAAAGAGGTTTATAAAATAATAAAAATGGTAGAGAAAAGGTGGGCTGGGTTCTCATGCATCCCTTGTAACAAACAAAGGGAACTGAGCCTCCGAAATGAAACAATGACAGCCTCTTAAAATATTAATTACAGATTGACACAAGAATCTATTTACAAGATGTGTTTTTACTCAGAGTCTAGGAGGATCTAAAAGTTACTAGATTTGTGAGAATTACTCATTTGTAGATATACTAGCCAGGATAAATATCTTCCTTGACCCCTTGAGTGACAACAAACTGCCTGAGATTAGAAGATAGCTCCTCACCCTTCTAATTGCTATTTTACACAGTCTCCTGCAGCGTTTAGCTCTCATCCCTACACAAAATCAGTGTAGGACCAGTGAGAACTTGGGCTTCACTTGCTATTGGAATATATATAATTCTGTTCTATAAGTTTAACAATATAACATTTAAGATTAGAGGTGAAGGTGATGGGTTATCTTTTGGTCTAGGAAAGGCAGCATACAGCTATGTCTCTACACAAGTAATAACAATGCACTGAAAATAAAGACTGTTGATTGTGACTTAAAACAAGCTTGAGAGAAATGAATGGAGAACTCATTTTGTAGTGTCTTTAAACCAGCCTTAAGTAATTTACTCACTTCCTTAACACTTGGTCACAATCCTGAGAACCTGACACCCAGGTTTTAAGTGTCTGCATTAGAAGTGAACCACAACCTACTGAGGCTGTTCAACTTCCCCATCATTATCCTGGGAATCCTCTCCTTACCTCCCTGTACCTGAATGGGCTAGATGGGCTGGTTGCATTACACTGTAGGGCTTTTCATCATTTCTCCACTGAATGCTGCAAGGGCTGCTCAGGACTTCCACAGCTGTTGCATCCCACCCCCTCAAGGCATTTTACTACTTTTTTTAGACCTGGAATGAAGGGAGGGCCAGGGAAATGATGGAACCAACCCCAGTGTTAAACCTCTCCCGCCACTGCTACTTGAAATGGGAGCAAGCCCACAGTGAACCAAACCAGGAGAAAAAAGAATACAACAAGGTTTAATGCTAAACCCAAACATTTTACTTTTTGTACAGCTTGGCTCATTTAATAATATTAATTCAGATAGTTTCCCTCCTTGTGCCTGTTGAAAAATTCTGCAGTTTAGGTCTCTATAGCACTGTCATTACAATGTAGCAGCAAGACTGTCCCTAAGCAAAGTATTTATGACGTTACCTTGCATATTACCCTTTTATGACAAAAAAAACCCAAACAAAAAACAACAAAAAAACCAGCAGAATGATATAGATACTGGAAGAGTTACCAGCTGAGCACATTTCAGGTGAAGAGACAGATGGCTGCAGAGAAGGGCTATAGCGATTAATGCCAGGCACTTGGCCAGGGCAGAGCTTCATATGCAATCAAGACTCACACACCACCTACCCTTGTGAGCTGCTCTTGCTAAGCCTGACCAGAGGCTATCCCAGCTGAGGCTATTCATTCCAAAAAAATAACCTTTCACTAAGAAATGTGTGACAGAGTAGTTTTTGTAGGCTGGGATCTGTGGGAGCTTGGAGCAGAGGAAGAATGTTATTCCTGAATGGAAAAAAATGCTGTAAGTTTATGGACTGTATTTTATCTCATCAACCCTTACCACTTGTTCAAGCTAATCTTGCAAAACTGTGCCTGTTTCTGCAAATAATCAATTAAAACCAATGATATTTTCAATTTCATGTTTGTTCCAGTTCATCAAGCCATTTTGTCTTTTAATTACTCCCTTTGCCAAAGGCTACATAGTCCAAATACACCTTTAGGTATGTAGGAAATACATATTTCTGAATGTGCCCACAAAATTATCCGTTAAAATAATCTGGCATTCCTTTCACTGTGGTTCTTACTAATTTGATTCTCCATATACTTTTTTTTCTTCTCCTAGGAGGCTGTTCAGTGTGATTTCCAGTTATTTCTCTTAGGCTCATTAAAGTTAAGAATGTTGGAATATTCCCCCCCACACACCTTGTTAATACATGCAATGACAACATAATTGCACTGGGTCAGAAACGTGTGATCATTCCCGCCTAGGTTCAGCTTCTTCATGCTGTTTTTCTGTTGAAACATTTTACAAGTCACTTGTCTTTCTTCTAACTTGATTAAAAAAAATATTTAAGCTTGTTACATTTTGTAAAAAAAAAAAAAAACCACAAACAAAAACAAATGAAAAAATTAGAGGTTGATTTTCTATTCAGAAAAAAAAAAGCTCTGATACACAATATGTAGAAGTATTGCATTGTTACTGTAAACTTTCTAGTAGTGTAATAGCCACTGAATATCAGTCAATAAAAATGAGACCTGTTATCTCACTTATCTCCTGAATAATACTGCTGAACTCAAAGCACAGCTATCACTCCAGTTTTGTAGAGCTCAACTATCAGATTCTAGCATTGTGTGTATGTTTTTTTTTCCTAACATACAGACTGTAGAAGCTTTACACATAATAAAAGAAGAAAAGTTAGGGCTTAACAAATGTGCAGTAGGACTCTGTGTGCAGCATACAGTTTAAACAAAATTTTGTTTGATTGCATTTTTAGAATTCCTTTGTTGTTTTTGTTTGCTGTGGAATTATGAAAAAGCTACCATGAATATTTCTTACCAAAGTCTTGTGTAGATGTTTTGTAGCTGTCTGGCTAACACATTATTATTATTATTTTGGAATAAAGACATCTTTACTATGAATTTTACACTTGTATGAGATTCTGTTCAACCCACACACGTATCAATATAAGGAGTCACGTCATGCTCTTATTTAGATTTCATTCCTGTTCAAGCTAACAGGATATGTGGAGTGAGCTGGATTTTACTAGAGCCAGTCATTCTTTCCAGTTGGAAGCCATTTACACCAAGGTTTTTGTCAAATGGTTTCTTTTTCTTTAGAAATCACTTGGTAACTTAGGATCATTGCTCAAATTACCCTGTATTACTCTCATGTAGGTTTTGTTGCTGTTGTTTTTTAATGAAAGAGAAGCTATTTAAAAGAACACATTTTAAAGCCTGGTGACACATGAATGGAAAATTTGTTAAAGGGGCTTCGAAAAAGTCTGAGATTTTGTGAGACTTTCAACTGACATTTTGCGCAACTAGATTATTTAGGTACGCTGCGAGCATGAGTACAGCACTGGTAATTACACAGAAAAGTACAGGAGTTCGGGGGAGCCACTCAGCAGAGCTGAGCTGTAGAAATGCGACGAAAGCATAACAAAGCTGAGGTGGACCTAGAGGTGGATGCCTGGACATGAGAAGCTAGGAGCTGCTTACCGAAAATTGGGTGCAGCGCCTACTCCATTAAAACTCCCTTGGCATTTAGGTGTTTGCTCTCACTAGAAAAATGCTCAGTGTTTCCAAGCAGCTGTCTGGAGGCAGGTTTGTCAGCCTGTACAGCAGCAGCATGAAGCACCCCAGCAGTGCTGCTCGCCTGCAGAGAGCTGCCTACCGACTGAGCATCTCTCCTCCAGTGGCACTGGGCAACTCCGAGAGGGACCAAGCCTCTGCTGCCAAGTCCCTCCCTTCAGATACTCTGCTGCAGCATCATTCCATTTTTCAAAGCACAAAGATTAACTTACCTCTCTGCTTTTGTTTGTTGGCAAATAGGGGAGTTTCAGCAAAAATTGCTAATCCTTTTGTCTTCAAATAAGACTAACAGCACTGACACTGCCTAGCTTGAGCAGAGTAGCCACTGCAGTGCCAGAGTAACAGCAGCCTGGCTTAGCAGGACAAGTCAGCTGGGCACCATCGCATCACGTATAACCAACAGACAGACTTTTCTGAAGAACGCTTTACAGTATTCAAGTGACGCAACTAACTCTTTCTCCTGAGACTAACTGTGCACACTGAGTCTTTCTCCTCTGTCTAACTGACAATGGGAAGCTAAGTGAATTTATGGAGCAATTTAATGTTCTGGCACAGCAAACGGCAAGACATCTGGAACAGCAATCATGATCTTATGGCCCATAAAGTTGTATCAGACCAGCTTTTCCTCGAAAGGGGTCACAAAGCCCCTAAATCAGCACAGTGAACATATGGCCTCTTTAAATGCTAGCTGTCCAAGTGACTGCTTGGGACCTACTTGACAGTATGCCTGCCCTAACTTAGGATGCTCTCCTCTGCATGGCTGCTACACCTAAACCATAATCACCATAGCAGAAAGATGATGGGTAGAGCAGGTCCTCAACCGTCATTTGTAATGTGAGTAAATCAACTAACGCTCCTTCCAGAGGTATCTGCCATTCTCAGGGCAACAGATACTGAGTTTCTGGAGCGGGGAAAAAAAAACTAGCAAAACCCTGAAATTATGCACAGCTCAGCTAAAATCTGAAGCATTTCACTGTAGGCTATATAACAACTATCATTTCCATTACCTATATAGTTATTAATGCCACAACATATTGTCACATGGCTATGCTTAACTGCAAAGCAAACTAGTCTGTATGTGTGTATGTGGGCACTATGTGTGTGTATAAATACACATATATATGGTATACGGTGCATACATACTCATACAAATTTGTCATGTTTTCTTCCACTTAGGAAGCAGCGTACTAACTACTGGGCGGGGGGGGAACCTTTACGAGTAAATTGAAATGTGCTTAAAAATCTCTTGGTACCAAGTTTCAGACACTTGGTGTTCTTTCCTCCACACGCAAACCCATTTAAGAACTTTATTGCAATGCTTTCAACTTTAGGACTCAGTCACTTCATGCAGTGTTGTGCAAAACAAAGCAATTACAGGCCACCTGATTGATATTGAGTTCTGTATCCTCTGGTTTCCAAAAGACAGAACAGTTTGTGCAATAACTGATGGGCACATTAACTGCTCAGTAGGCAATGACATTTTTCACATGTGGCCTTAATGCATCTAAAACGCTAATGCTTGGAGCTCTGCATTCTTCTCATCTTCTTCATAAAAGTCCTAGGGAACATCGTTTACTCCACCATCAGTAATAAGCTTGCAAACACTGAGACAGGGAAGTCCTCCCTTTCTGCTTACTTATCACATTTCCACAAGTGGAAGAAAGGAAGCCTCTCATAACTCCTAGTTTGCTTCCTTTTTCATTAGCAAATGGCAAGATATTTGAAATAGGTCTTAAAATATATATTTGATATAAGTTTCAAAGAAAGATCAGAGGTTGCTTCCAAACACAGTAAGCATTTTTCACCACCCCTCTCACTGCGCTGTTTGAACCAGCAGTGGCATTGCAAGCGAAGGCCTAAGTGTGACTCAGACAGATGTCTCCTAGGGACTCTATCAGGAGTCTGTGGCGGCATTTGGAAAATTGCCTGCTGTCTTTCAAAGGCCAAAACCCCTGCACGTCACCTCCACTGTGCCAGCCACCACCTGAGCGTACTTCATGGGCTCAGCCTCAAGACCATCCCAATCACCACAGTCAAGACAGTGCCAGCTCAACAGCCTCTCCATGAAGCTTAGACATGCCAAGAGACAACACCCTACAGAGAAAGGCCAAGGGCACAGTACAACACCTGCCTTTCAGGGCATATCAGAAGTTCTGGGTTTAGGCGCAACAGGCGGGTTTAGGCACACTGTGAATCCCCAGGTGTGGCGAACAGTCGCACCCTTAATGCTCACCCATTCACACTGAGTTCAAAACGCATAAAGTGTTATGAATGGGAGAATATGATTTTTATACCACTTACATTAAAAAAAATACACAGAGAACGATGGAATTGCTGTTCTTGTACTTGTACAAGTGCAAACAAGCAGCTATATTATTTAGAAAGGTTAAAACATTTACACTCATTAAAGACGAGTATTTGTCATACTGTGTACTTGCAAACGTATAGTTCTGTTTTCTTTCCTATGACATGTTTCAACTTCTAGTTTATATCTACCTTAAATATCGGGAATGACCATAAATACCTTTAAACAGATCATTCCTGAAGGACACAGCAGTGTACAGAAAGGAATATTGATCTCAATGTATGCACATACACAGGCTGGAAATGTCTTTACTGGAACCCTACCTACCAGAGAAATAAAATCTCAGCCCACTAGATGGCACTGGAAGCCAACACAGACAGCTGCGAGTTTAAAAAAACCAAACTGATAAAACCCCAACTAAGCAATAGAGCCTACATGCACAGTCTCACTCATTGCAAGGGTCCGGAGAGGGTGTAAGTCAGCATTTTTCTCTCTGTATCTGCCAGCTCACAACTGCTGACACCGAGAGCCTTACCACTGCAGAGGTGCCAGGAACCTGTCAGGGAGACCTGAATCTTGTCCCAACCTTCTTTACTTAGCTGCAGAAATGCTAGTGGATGCCAGTTGTATGGGAAAGGGGTGAGAGGGAGGTAGTGAAATGAGCTAACAGTCTATTTGCTGCCCGTGAAGTCACAGACCCCTGTGGACTGCTCTTCCAGTGAAGCGTCCATGCCTTACCCTAGCGAAGAAGCATTTTTATGAATCTTCAGAAGCAGCTACCCCACAGAAATCCTACAGCCCAGGCAACAAACCACTGGGCTGGGAGGCAGGAGGCCTAGGGCTTCAGGCACTCCTGCAAGGGAGGGCAAGGGAGACGAGGTTTAAAGCCAACCTCCCCGAGTGCTCCTGCTGGGGCGCAGGGGCTGGCGGCCGAGCTGAGCCCGCAGGGCTGGCACGAAGGAAAACGCATTGCCTGAAGTCAGGGTCAGAACCACGCTTCGGGTTTTGAGGCTGGTGTGACTCAAGAGTCATTTTGGTCCTAGGTTCTTCTTGGGTAAGGTTTTCTGTACTCAAGACAGTAAAGCGCCTGTTCTGGTGGCTCTTTTTTATTCACCACTATTATGTAAAGATACGCACTTTTCGGGGTGAAAATGGTTTAGAACAGTTAAGAAGTCTGAATGACTTACACAGCCTGCGCACAGAAAAGCAGCCCCAGCCTTCACCTGGTTGATTTGAGCACAATGGGCAGCTACACCACATAGTACTCCTACCTACATAAAATCTCTTCTGTGCTCGTATAAAGCATAGCTTACAGGACTGGAAAGCTTTTCTCTTCTCAAAAAGCATTTAGAAAGCATTGTCTTTGTGAAAAGCCATCCAAGAAGAATTACTGTGTCACGTACAATGATCCACACACCATTAACAAACAGCAAAGTGCTCTTTACCATTTAACATAAATAATGCAAAAAAAAGAAAATCAGTAATACTTATTTTGTACAAGCTTTAAGTCACGTCCAGCTTCATGCTGCCAGGCAGCATCACCTCCCTGTCCTCCTGTAAGCGGGACCTGCAGCATGTGCCATGCTGCATGTTCCATCAGACACCTCCCAGCCAATAATAAGCTGTGCTAGACCAAAGGCAGTGCCCTGCCCCAGCAGGGATTTCGGACAGCTGCCCCTGCAGTGGAGGTTGCTCAGTGACACCTGCATACCGCTGCCACACGGACAATAAAACCAGGCAGTCAGGAGAGCGGTGGGCACAGTGCACGTTTGCCAGGATGCTGAGAAACCGCTTGGCTCTGGGAACCTTCCATCCCACTCCACTGTACCTGAACAGCCTGCATAATAACATGTTGGTACTGCTCGGTACATAATCCCCAGACCTTTTCAGTACCACGCTGCTCTCCCTGCGAGAAACCTGGAGAAAGGTTGCCCAAGCTCATGAGGAGCAGGGACCAGAAAGGGAACGGTGCCGGCCAGCGCCGCATCACAGTGAGAGCGCTGGCCGGCTCGGGCCAGAGCAGCAGGACAAACGTACCAATGTAGGGACGGCTGTGGGTTTGCCTTTTTTTGTTCAAAGTCAGATCACGTAAAGCCTTTTGCTGTGTCATCTAAGGGAGATCGATGACACAAATACACCTTTCAAATCTGGGGTACGATGGGTGTCAGGAACAAGGAGGCCCAGGTTCAAAAATGCTTTATGGCTTTCTTGGAAAAACAAATGAAAATGTTAGCTCATGCCACCAGTACGCCACCATAATACACAAAGGTTTTGGGCTCAGAATCGGAAAAGGGAAAACAAATCTGAAAAATTAATCTTGTGGGGTTTAAACAGAACTTTAAAAACTTCATAGGCAAGTACCAATTTAGGAACATTTCCACTGCAGTTGAAGTTAAATATTTTAAATGTATTGTTTAGTTTCACATGAGCTGTCTCAAAACAGCTTTTTATCCTTTTACACAATAAATTAAATTCTAAAATGAAAACAGTCTTACAAGCCAAGAAAACAGCGGCCTTCCTTGTGTATTTTGATGTAATTTGGAAAATATTTTTAGTGTGAGTCACCTAACAAAGCAGAACATTTAAAACTCTTTATCAAAAAAAGATAAATTTTTTTTTTCTATTTTTGCTACTTAGGAAAAAAAAATATCAAAGTTTCAATTCTCATTAGGAAAACCAGGTATGCATATTATTCCAAGTAACAGTTACCAAACTAATACTCATTTACAGCAGATCCTGCCCTACTAATTAAGGTACAAATTTTATATTGGCAATAAGAATACACAATACGCAAAGAATACTAACATTTTTATTATATGAACTATAAAAAGAGCTTATTTACTCAATTTAGAATTTAAAATGTAACTGCCAGCCAACTTAATATTCCTTTAAATATTGGATTTCTCACCGAGGTTTCTCTTTTCTGTTTATACTTGGACCATTAGGTGAAAATTTATGGTATGGACTGGCTTACAGAGCATCCTGCCTGCAACATTTCAAGAAGGAAAAAGTCGTTGGAGGAGTAATTCATGAGCAGAGCTGTACTTCCACACAGTCTTCTCTGACCACAGGGCTAACGGGACAGGTGGGGAATAGGTTTGTCCTTTTTTGTATTGCTAGAAGCTGAAGTGCAGCATTTTTTCTAAAGCAGTATAAAAAAAAAGTATGTCTGGAGCTTCGTATGTCTATTGTCTCTATGTCCATTTAATATGTTCAAACACATTCACAATTAATAGTTTGCTTTCCTGAAATAGTTTGCTCTCAGATGTGTTTTTTAGAGCTTTGCATTTCTATGGTGACCAAAACCAGACTAGCTTCTCTAACGGAGGACAACTCAATTATTTCTGTCCTGCTGCAGTGATCTTTTTGTTTTCTACTTGTAATTAAAAAGAAAAATTACAGAAAAAAGAAAACAGAGCTGATTGTACAGAACACACCTCTAACTGAGGCAGAGGGTGTTTATTTTTGTGCTTCATTAATTCCAGGAAAATAAATTTCAATTAATTTCTTGAGTTCCTTCAATTAATCACTCAAAGCTATTTCCCAAAGAAAGAAATGTGCGGAAAGAAAACCCATAACCTCTGCATCCAGACGAGGCTGGAGTCCCCACCTAAGACTCCTCCAGCGGGTCTGCAGGTGGCACGGTGCAGAACAAGTATCAAACACGGTGGCTTTGCTCTCCCCAAGCCACCCAAGCCCCAGCAAGCAGCTCAGGCACAGAGGAGCAGGGTGATGAACAGGAGCAAGCAGACCTTCCCGTAAAATCAGCAGAGCGCTTTCAACTTTAAGAGAACTATGAAGCTAGACCTGCTGCAAAATGCCATCTGGCTCATCCGCAGAAATCCAGACCTGCCAAGCACCAAGAGACAACAGTGAGCAGGTCAGATGGTGCCTGTAAAAGATGACGGGCTGCTGCAATCTGACGGGGCTCTAGGAAGTCACGTCAGTTCTTTGGGCACCTACTGAGCATAGCACCAACTCAGAACAAACTCCTTACACACACTAAAATATCACCATCTCTTGAGAGTGAGATTTCTCTTTTAATTAGGGCACTACTTTGGAGCAAAATCACTTTGGTGCAGATCCAGAAAAGAACTCTTGACTGTTCAAATCATCAGCATTGTCATACTTAAGTTTAGGTACGTGGCCCACAGAGCATACCTGCAACAATAATTTAGGCATCTGAAATCTCTCACTGAATATTCTGGAAGACCCAGGACCCTCAGAATCGATCCCATAAATAACAGCAGGGAAATGATTGCTCAACCCCCCATTTTCAATCTGCTCCTTTAGGTCTATTGTCTTCCCTGAGCTACTCCTGCTGGCATGAAGTAATTATGTTAAAGTAAATGGATACTGGGCGATATGACTACAGAGCAGCTCGAACAAAGCACAATCTCAGCAGAGCAAACTTTGCTTGTGATACAACAAAACCTGTTCCCTCTTCCCTCCCCTCAAGTCCCCAAAGACCAGAATGTTACAAAAGCAAGAACTAGGTTGCTATGAC
This sequence comes from Elanus axillaris, assembly GCA_026212715.1. Classification (NCBI taxonomy): domain Eukaryota; kingdom Metazoa; phylum Chordata; class Aves; order Accipitriformes; family Accipitridae; genus Elanus; species Elanus axillaris. The sequence continues at coordinate 19,890,134 of JANZLQ010000022.1, read as the reverse complement.
TACTATAAATTAACATCAACATCTTCTCCTTAACACTGTCCTCCTTAAAAATCTAGGGTTTAATCATATAATATATTTTGAATCTTAATCTAGAATTTTCCATATGATGTTTCTGATTTAATGTATGCTAAAATTGTTCAGATATTTCAATAATTCATTTAAGAGAACATGTAGTGCTTTGCCCACGGTTAATTTTTACAACCCACCATGCATTGTAGCAGGGACTTACGATCTGGCAGGTAGGGTGTCTCCTTACTGTTAGTGAGAGGGACACTCATCCTCCCATCTTCACAAAGAACCACACCCAGATAAACTAGGCAGTTTTATAACAAACCTCAGTGCACACCAATAGGCTCTAACCGCCCTGGTGAACGTCCTCGGGGGCTCCCGGGGGTACCCACACCCACACGCTGCCCAGGGTTCACTGGCCAGGGAGCTGCACGCAGGCTCAGCCCTCACCCTGGGTCCTTGCCCCAGCTTTGCTGTGACTGCTCTTCCACCACGCTGGCCTCGGAGCTGCCTTGGGGCGACAGGCTCGTCCGGCGATCTGAAGCTCCTGGCTGACCCTTGCTGCTGTCGCCAGACCCGCTCTGCCCTTCTTGTTTGGGCAGCTCTGCGTAACTCAGACCAAGTTGTGCCCTGAGCACTCAACGGCTACAAAAAAGTGCAACTGTGGCAAGATGCGCAGCTGGAGGTGGGCTGGTGTGGCACACAGCAGATGGGTCAGCAGAGAAACACAATGCCACCCCAGGGCGACGGCCTGCGCAGTGTGTCCCATGGAGTCACTTACTTCTAACTACAGCGCCCTACAGCTCTCCCCATGTATTCTGGGAGGACAGGCAAGAGAAAGAAGCTGGGCTGCAGAGCCAAAACTACTTTGTGGGTCTACCTCTCTCTATGCCTCCATGCTTCATTTGTAAAGAAGGACTGATAACAATTTCTTCTCCAACTTTTTCGCCTATTTAGATGGGGAAGTGGGTTAGATCAGACATTGTTTCATAGTATGTTGTTTAGTGTAATGGGTCTTTACACCTTTCTCGTTCACTATGTATTTCTTCAGTGTAGTAATAATAATGTCTGAAAACCTGATCTCTGCAAAAACAATTCTTCCCTGTGGAAAAGAGGACTGACAAAGTGAATTGATCGTACTTTCTTCCCAAAATAGGGTTAAGATTGTGCCTGTTTTGAATCCTATTAGTAAATTACATTACTCAAGCCAACATCTCTATTTCCTACAGTGAAATTACAAATTAACCCCCTTTAAAAGTAGGTCAGCTCACATCACCTAAAAGATCAGTAGTATGTGATCAATCTTAATATCATTATCAAGTAATCTGTAGAAAACTGTTTGGCAGACAATGCACTTTGACTCCATGCCAAGGGCTTCTGCTTTGTGATTAATGATTGTGCTGTTCCCCATTTGTCCCCTGATAAGTTACACCTGTCCACCACTTAAGCAGACTTCATCTGAAATTCATGGAAACATTAAAAAAAAAATCACCAAAAGGGAAAGAAGAACAAAGGAGGAAAAAAGTTCTCAGTATGTAAGAAAAAGTTGCTGGAAGTTCACATTTTAGACTTACTCTTTGACAATCATATACTTTCAGAGTACTTCTGATTTAATGCTTTCCAGATGTATACAATACTTTTTACATGTACAACTCTGAACATATGCTTACCATTAAAGGAGATTTTTCCCATTGTACTATTATCCAACTCACCAAAAGAACAGAATTTATTGTCTACAGGTCAGACTAAATTCAGCTACAGTCCTCTGAACACTGGCTGGTAAACCTGTGTAATGTATGGATAGTGGATATTTGTGTGATGTCATTTACTGAAACCACATATTTTTGTTCCGCAGTATTTTCTCAAAAGGTTAAAAACGTCTCTTTTGGCTGGTGCCAGTGCTGCAGTTCATCTAGACGCAGAAGGCCAGCAAAAGGCTCTTAGCTGCTCAAGATCTATGTCTGCCCTTCAAGTGGGATTTCTACATGGCATGGACTTCATTTTGGATTAAATGCAATTGTATCACTAATGATCATAGTTTCCTCGGGTGGTTGTTTCATACCATAAAACGTTGGGTAGCTAAAAAGGTTTAATGGCTGAAAAAAGTTAGAAGTGCCTTCCTCCACTGCTTGTTTTGGACTAACTCCTGGTCCACACCCCAAGTTGTGCCAGTACGACTATTTGTGGGATTGAACTGTGCTCAGGGTACCACCCTGGCTTAAAATGAAAGCAGAAACTGAGGGGCTGCATGCTACTGCACTGGGACAGAGACAAACTGCAGGCAGTACAAGTAGTCTTAAACTGAGATTGTCACGGGACACTTTGTTATGTCTTCAACAGACACATGATAGAGAGCAGCCAACAGGCAGAATTAGAATTACATAAATACCAAATAGAAATTACATATTAACAAACACCCATACCCGTTTACTTCATTTACTCCAGCATCTGTAATAACAATACCATTTGAACAATGCAAGGGCAGGAGCAGGATTTTGACCTCGTATTTTAAATTCTGAGGCATTATAACATTATACACAGCTGCATTTTGCTTCATCTGTTTTTCCTGACAGAGAATATTTCCTGTTAATTTTTTCCAAACAGCTTACTGGCAAAAGATGGTGCCACGTACTGGCATTTTATAACTGTGGCTAGCTCAGCCATGTGGTGAGTAGAGGAGCCTACACCTACCCTGCCCTCCAAAAAATCCTTTTAAAATAAAGAACTTGACTGTTCAGAACTGGAAGAATATTTCCTCCAAAAGCTTACCAAGAAAAAGAATGGGTGGGTGCTTTCAAGGCAATTTTGGTGTTTTCTCAGGCAAAACTTGGGAATGTGTTCAGAACCTAGTTCAGTACATTTCCTGCATGAGTCTATGGAAGACAAACAAGCCAGTGATTTCAACAAGATTTCAGTGTGTTAAAGATGAAATAATTTGAACAGCATTTCTTGCATCTTTTTTGCTCTTTTAGAAACTCCTCAGTACCCTCTTGCATTCTTTGATATAATATTTAAAGAAATATTAATTGGGAGCCCTACAAAACTGAGTGCATCTCTGGCTGCAATAAAGCCAGCAGTAACTGTATAAAAACATAACATTCTCATGGCTGATACTTAACTCCTCAAGAGATGCGTAATTCTTTATATCTCCTAGTTACACATTTCCTGCAGCCAAGAGATGACTAAAATGATTTAACTGAATTTCACAACTTTGCAGATAATAACTGAGAACGGCAGGCAAAACTGCAGCAAAAAAGCAAACATCTTTCCTTCCCTCCTTAACATGACTCTATTTCAGTGGCTTGCTTCACAAAATAAACAACCTTCCCAGCACAAAAAGCAGTATGAATCCTGTGATTTTAACGTAAGGTATGTGAGGGTTGTTTGGTTTTGGTTTTTTTAAATCTACATCATAAAACACAATTTTTTTTTATGAAACACAAGTGCCCTGTGTAAAGTTCTTCTCGCAGCCTTAAATGGACACCTTGCCTTATATGTGCTAGAAAATGTGGTATTCAAATGCACAGGTATCTTCCCCTGCCAGGGGGCTGAACCTGGAAGCATTTGATAGTAAAAGATACAGAAATACAGTCCCTATCCCTTCCCCCGACATTAAGTGGTTCTTCTCATCGGAACCAGCAAAGTTCCCTTGTAGAAGGGTGCGAAAGACATTGCACGTTGTACTCCCATAAGTGAAGAGGCAGCATACCCCAGAAGGGAAAAACACAGTCGAGGAGGCTCAGCTTCCCATCCTGCTCTGCCCAGGAATGAGGAAAAGGGCTGGGACTACGTAAGGCCAGATGGAGGACAAACCTTCCACAGAGCGGCTCAGCAAATGCTCTGTCGCCCAAGAGTGAGACTTCCTCATCTCTGCCCTCTCTACATGCCTTCCAGCCATGTGCTGAGCCCAGGATTTGAACCATCTGTGCTAGATCTCCACAGTAATAATCTAATGTTTTAGTTGGCCATAAAGTTGGAAAGAAACAATAAAGGAGATAAAATGTAACAAAAGCCAAAGAAGTGACAAAACAAATTAAACAGCTGGAGAAAACAGAGCAAATGCATAATAAATACAATCATTAACATCCTCCATGTGCCAGTAATTTGACAGGCAAAACCAAGGGTGACTCAGATATTTTCAAAAGTTTTTAAAACCCAAGCTGTTACAAATCTGACTTGATTTTATTTTTCTTGAGATCCTTTGTTTTGTTATGTTGGGTACACACTTCATACAGCGATGGTTTTACTTTACAAACAAACAGAAAAACAAAAATGCTGAGCCTTGCTGATCTCACAGAGACCTAACAGTTTTAAAGGTAACAATATGATTTACTATAAACTGCTTGTATACCGTAAGTAGTTTTAGTGGCTACAGAAAAGAAATGGGGGGGCAGAATTAGATCCCATTCAAGGTGCCTATGTTAATATGCATTCGGAAACCCCTTCAACAAATGGTGGCTAGAGGACATGAAAGCCAGTAGTATTCCATACAACTACAAGAGGGGTTAGTCGATTCCTCTTTCTATCCCAAGAGGTCATTATTATTTTAGTACATATTATTAATGCTACTTGTCTTTCCTAGGCTTATCATTTTATGATGCTTAGCACTAGCTCTGTGCTTCTACAGTAGGCAGGTTCACAGGAAAACACATCAAAAAGCATTATACTTATTAATAAGTATTTGTTGAATCAGGGCCTCTGCTTTTTTTTTTGTCTATGAGATATGGATGCAGCTGCATCTATACAGTATTTTACCATTATATCTGCCCCCTCAGGAATGATGAATACCCTGAAACATTAAGCTTAGATGGCTTTCCACCTCAGAGGTATCTACTTTTAGGATACAATGAACAATGCCTACTGCTGTTCGCCCCCTTCCACCTGTTTGCCTCTGGATACAGAAGAGGTTTCCAGAATTAAACTTGGTCCTAGAAGGGTTGGCAATAAAGTTTAAGAGGCTTGCAATTAAGTCTTTAAACTGATACTCAGATTCTAATCCAGTTTATTGAATGAACAGCTAGCAGTAAAAAGAGTTTTTATAACATACCCTTTAATTTATAGGGGTGGGGAGTAAAGGGGTTATTTCTTTGGACTTTTTTTCAGAGAGAAGGTAGGCCAGGAGAGCCTATTGCTCTTCTCATATATGTTTTTTTTCTCCCCACAGGACATTTTATTGTCCATGTTGCACACTTGATTTTTTTTTGTTTGATAGTTTAAAGGTTCCTTACCTTTAACATCCCAATGAGTTAGAAAGTTTTAGCCTCAGTTTATTAATGGTGTAACTCCACTGACTCCAGTGGAAAACTAGCAAGGACCAATCTGTTCTACAGTGTTCTTTAAAAAAATTATTAAAATATCACATAACTTTTTCATGAGTTGTAAATTCAAACTATTGCTCACACAAAACCCCATGTAACCACATTATAAAAGGAGGAATCACGTAAAGCCTCATGAATCCTGATACAGGCTTGCGTTCCTAGGCGGATCAAGTACAGCTTTTTTGCCTGCGATTTCAGAAATCCTATTTTCATTTGGACCACTCCGAGGCAACAGAAATACTTTTTTCACCTTCTCTGGTTAAACTGTTTATCCTTACCTCATTTCCCAGAGCCACAAAGCACAGAGCAAAAACTGCATCTTCTTCATTAAAAATAAACAGGAAATCTCTGCAACAATATTCTACTTTTCTCTCAGAATAAAACCAGGAAAGAGTCACTACTTCATGTTAGCTGACACTAAGAATTATATAACTGATGCACCCCATCCATTTCTGTCTTTTGCCAGCTCTGTTTAGTCTATATTTTGGCCCTGCATATATTACAATCATGTAAAACCATGAGCAAGCATGAATATTTTAATGGTAAATTACTACAAATCAATCATTCCAAAGCAAACACAAGGTGGAAAGAAGAAACTCATCCATCATAGGAAGCACTGGAGAGGCGAGAGTCTGTGGAAGGAGGTGGTGGAGGTGTTCTGCTTTTAGATGACAGAACCACAACAAAAAGGCAGTGTTTCAGCCATGCTGCCCGCTCCTCGGGTCTGACCTCCAATGTCTAACATCAACCTACATCTATGTCAAGATAAATTTTTAAGCTGTCCTAGAGTTATGTCATGCAATAATCAAACCACTGTAAATATGGTGCTTGTTGTCAGCAATGAAACAAATTATTTTTTATACATGACGAGCTTTTACCCCACTCAGTGATGTGATCAGAGGGGAAAGGGCTTTAAAGGAGGAGAGAATAATCTTGTACTCATCAAACGCAACACAGGTTTAAATGCAAAGCTTAAGTGTCTTAAAACAGAACCACAACTTATGCTTCTCTAGAAAAGAGTTGCCAGAAGGGAGAATTGTTTTCACAAAACAGTATCAGCACAGAGACAGTATAATCCTAAAAAAGATAGTGGGGAAGCAGTGAAGAAAAGGCTCAGCGTTCTCTCCAATAAAAGGCCATGATCAGGTGTGGCAGGCAAGATATTATTCTGGTGCCTTAAATCCTAGATAAAATCTGGTTCTATACACGACTCCTGGCATATTCAGGCAGAAGTGGGTCCATCCACTTTGCTTCCCATCACCCACAGCAAAACTGTGTATTATTGCAAAGAATTCAGATGCTGCAAAGGCAGAGGAAGAGAAGGGAAGGATTATGCTAAAAGGAATATACAAACCTATAAAGATTTTATTTTCACTTCAATGTAAGAGCATATCAAAACTGTCAGAAAACAACAAAAACTGAACCACAGCATCTTTACCTACATTCTGGTATTGTTGCTCCTGTAAGAGTGGTCCTGATGTATTCCTCATCCTGCTCCACAGATTAAAATTATCTATCAAAGCATTAATAGATTTCTGACTGTCAAAGCCATGGTATCTATACATACCCTCTGCCAAAGTACGTATCTTCACATACACTCCCATATGTTTTGTTTAGTTTGTTACTAACTTAATCAAACATGGCAGCTGCTACTGATGGCTTGCTTTAATAATCTGCATCCATCCCCACGCAGGCAGGGTTTGTGTCTGCTGCCACCGTTACATATGCTGAGCTCAGCTGTGAGCATGTTCCTACTGCCCTCCTATACAGCTCACATTTATTCTCTGTTGCTACTAGTCAACATCTCATATTTAGCACCAACGGGAGACGCAGATGCAGGCAGTGCTAGACTGATGCACTGACTTGCCAGATTTTGTGCAAAAATAATGGCAGAAATTTCATATTTGCTAAATCCAAAAAGTGGATTTTATAGCTTTCAAAAAACACCCAAGTACTCTGTTATGTTTTCCCAACTGTTCAAAGGAAGTTATATTTTCTCTCTAACACTGAAACGGCTCTTACAGTGCTACAGAAAAGCATGCTCATAAGATTATTTTCCTATCTTCAAGCACACAGTAATTCTCACATTCTACACATTCCCCCTGTTTCCAATGCAATTTGATTTTGGTAGGTGATTCATGTAACAGTGGCTTCAGCTTAACCCTTTTGAGCGCATCCATCATTCTGGTCAGGATTCTAAGTGTGTGCCCTCTCTAAAACTAAATAACATACTCGACTGAAATATTCATCTGTTATGTACATATTTTCCACTCAAATAGCTTTACCTAATAACTCATGAAAGCCTTTAGCACATGAAAATGATGAGATTAAACATGATGCCTTTCAATATACTTCTTCCCTTCCATCTCAGAAGAACAGTATTAGCTAAAGCCATTCATTTTATCTAAAGGGATCTCTATAATGCTTCATCTGCTAAACAATTTCATTAAATTCTCCATCCCTAGAAGAAATAGGGTGCAATTTCAAACAGCCAGGGATTTTAGCTGCCTTTATCACTACTGAGATGCAGTAAATCCGTATTTATTCAGTCTAACATAAATCAGATGATCTATATGTTAAAAGACCTCCCAGGATGTGACTAGCTGCTCATGAGGTGGGACTCATCAAGAACAAAATGGCCCTCTCTCACTGTTGCTGTTTGGCACAGCATTTGTAAAATGCTGGGTACCTGAGAAATGCTAACCAATATGACAATAATTAGTTGCCTAAATAGAAAATAATTTCAGAACAACAGGCCCATATCATCATCAAATCTCAAGACCCATAACAAGCTTTGCTTTTTAACAGACATTGGTTTCAGAAGACTGAAAAAGAGATGATGCAGCTTTCATCGCACCCAGTAAATTAGGGAATACTTCTCCTGCCAAACTGAGAAAGTGGAGGTGGAAATCTCTCTGCTGTGGTGTGAACATCCATAATTCTGGCATTACCTAAATTTTTAGAGGTTGAATAGGCTTTGAAAACGTATGCTGTAATATTGTGTAAGGAAGGCTCAGGAGGTACTAGCTGATGGTTTTGAAGATAGACAGTTTTGAATATTACACCTTCTATAGAAAACATAGGAGGCAGAAATAACTCTATCTGCTCTCCAACATTTTAAAATCATTATATGCTGTGCATTCATCAGAAGTAAAATTTTACTTGACTGTGAAGATACTGCATCCTTCAGCTCATAACCCAGTAGGAAATAATGTCTTCTGGAAAAAATATTTGTTGAAAATCCAACCGACCATTTTTCATAAAATGGGTTCAGCATATGTACATATTGGCCTTATGAGTACCACAGGCAAGATTACATGTAACAGAGGTATTTTTAGACTCAAGAAAGACAGTTCACACTCTGTGGACCCTTGTAGCACACAATCACTCACCCAGCCCTTTTATCCAGCTTATTCTCATGGTGCTTTACGTGCATGATCTTGGGAGTCAGGCTGGGGTTGAAGAGCAAAGTCAGGCTTCCTGCAAAGGAGGTTATCTGACAAGGAGACCTCATGCATGCAGAGCAGCTGTTGATCAAAGGAGGCAAAAAAGGATTATGCCCCCTAGTTACAATTCCCTGTTGGGTCGAGGGTTGTTAAATAAATATACTCATACCATTGCCTCAGGGCCTGGGTTTGGGTGTGGTTTTTTTTTTTTTGTTTTGGGGGTGGTTTTTAAACTTTTTTTCTTTCTTTCTTTCTGTAAAACAAACACGATTTTGTTTCTGCTACGAGACCGATGTACAAAGAAAGTTTTCATGATGCCCACACAAGTGTTTTTGTACTGAATATTTAAATGCAGTAACAGTATTCACATCAGTTATTACAGAAAATCATGCCCTCATGAAGATGCACAACACTTCTTAGGATCTAGCAAACAAAGTTTCAGTCAAGTAAAGTTTTATAAAGAATGTAGATACCACCCTCACAACAAGGTGCAGTTTTATTCTAACGAGCGCTCTTAGCAGTAGGATTTAACAGACTTCTGTATCAGTCGGACTGTCTTCAAGGAAAGCATCCACATCTTCAGTAGCACACTGAAGCAACCCTTTTTGATCCACCCATAGACAAAATGCTCATTGATTTGAAATGCAATGTGGCTACACAACTGATGAGCATTAATGACCCCTGGAAAGCTTTTGAAGGGGCTACAAACAAATGGTGTTGAACAGACATTAGCAATGGAAGCTTCTGTACTTTTCTGAGTGGCTGAGTACAGCTGACAAAAAGTAGGGTTTTTTTCCTGAATCAATAGAGTAAGGAAGTCTTTAAAAAAAGCTAGTTTGCTGAAGATACAAAGACTGGAAAAATATTTATAATAACTAGGTTCAAGGAAACGAGAACAGCAAGAAAAGTGCTATTCATTTGCACACACACACTTGGGTTTTTGAAACCCTTAATCTGGAGGGAAAAACCTACTCCCAAAATATAGTGTTCACCATGGCTCCGAGGCTGATTTTTAAGATGCTGGCTGGAGGTCAGCATTATGCGTGGCACCCTAGCACTCCGAGCTCCAATCAAAAGACATTCCTACTACAAATTAAAGAATCAAAGTTTTTAGTTTTATGCAACACATGTAATATATTCTCATATAATTTTATATCTGAAACACCTCTGAAATATTATTTGACATAATTCTCACATATTTATTATCTGTCTAGGATCACTCTGTCCTTCCTCATATACATCATGTTGCATAATGAGTCTAAGAATCAAATTCTGACCTCAATATGGGTATATTATTACTCTGTGTAGAACAGAGATGTTGTCTGAAAATAGAAAAGATAGGCTGTGCAATACACTAACTGTGCAAGGTCTTTCATATCTGTGCCTTTCAATCAGAAAAATAAAAGACCTTTTATTTTTCGGACGCTCCTCAGCTGCTGATATCCTGAGAAACCTGTGAACAGGACATTTATTGCTCCCAGATCCCATATTCTGTGAAGCAAACCTGTATCTGAGGTATTACACTATAAACGCACACCTTTGACACAAGGATGAACCCACAATACACAGAGCATCTTATCCCATAGTATGTGTTTCTGATTCTACATTAGCGAATAAGAGCCGCACAAAGCTCTTCCGCTCACCAGTATTTTATCCATTGTTGGTGAAAGTATGAAGCTTACAGACTCACATTCATCCCACTTAGCCCCAGGCACCAAAAGTTACCTACCTCAGAAGTCACAGGCTGTATGAACAGTCAACCAGGAAAGACAGGACCCTCCCAGGCATTCAGATTCAGATCTTCCGATTCATCGCACAGGGCTCTGTAAACGGCAACTTAGTTCCACTTTTCTCAGCTGAGTATTTAAAGTAAACTGGGATAAATCCAGGCCTCAGTCTTGGGGTAACAGGAGAGGCACAGGCTCATACCGCGCCAGTTAATTCCTGTTCTAAAATCCCCAGCGGTAGCTGAAACTGCCCAGGAAAGAGCAGTGATCTGCCAAAGGTCCCAGAGGCACCCGAGATGCCCTTTTGCACAAGCCTGTTTCCCTGCCTGCATCCCTCTGCCCAGCTCGTCACTGAATCTCCTCTTCTTACATTTAACCTGTTCTTGCCTTTGACTGTTTTTTCTGCTTGATTCTAGTAGCCATCCTTTCTCATTCCCCATGGTTTCTGTATCTCACTGGATTCAGCTGAAGGGTAAAAGTACCCCCAAAAGATCAGGATCAGGACAATCTTTGTGTTCTTCTGTCTTCCAAGTTGTCTGGTATATCTTCCTGTGCCAGATTTAGTTACATATACAATAATGTACTGTTACATATGTTTAATGTAATGCAGTAATACAACGGACTCTTATCCTGTCGCCTACATTAACGTCCCTTTCACTCACTCACTGCTTTGCTTCCCACTCTGCATTCCCTCTAGGTGGAGGAAGGAAACTGTTTTGGGTGGGTTTTTCGACCTCAGGAAATACAGGTTCCACCTGCATAATGTTACCTGCCATGTTCTGACAGATGTTTAAGACAGCAGAATTTAGCTCAGTCAAAATTTCATCGTAATCCAAACTTTTGTATGTGAAAGAATATTATATAAAGAGAAACCTATCACGTAAGTCTTTGGTGCATTAGGATTCCCACATTTTAAATACTACGTATTTTCTGAAGGGGAAAAAGCTTTCCTCTTCATGATCAGAACTCAATGGTAATTGTTGAACCTACACCAATGAAGCACAGAGCCACTGAAACACTTAATTATGCCTTCTGAGCACCGCTCAAATACCAGTATTTACTTCTGAGGCTGCAACGAAATTGCATGTTTCTGGTCTGGCAGAAAGAGCTTTCCAGAGTCAATATGCATACGGCTGTGGGGAAACACATATAATCTCTACATAATCTCTATATAATTTTTATTATTATTATTTATAAGACAATATAGTGGGTAAATAACAGCAGCTCCATCTGCGTGCGGCATTAATGAGAAGCTGATTTCAGAGAGCAGCAATTCATAAATCAGCCTCCTTAAAATGAAAGAATGAACATAACAGCTTCCCACTCCACTAAGCAGACTGAGATCTGTGGCGCCCGTGAAAAGTAGTCTTTGAACATCTTCCCTAGGTTAAACACACGCCTGTGGGCTTAGCACCAAGTTGTTCCTTCTCTCTGGTTCATACACATCATTTTACTGAATAAAATATTATCCCCAGGCAAGATCAGGAGGCTTTTTTTTACTTTAGGCACTGCACAAACGCATAGCTGGAAGGAAATTACACTGCTCCAAAAGCTTACTATCTAGACTAACATGCTAGGAAAAAATTGGAGGGAAGAGCAGCGCAATGCAACACATTTGCACAAGTGTACAAATGTAAAGTATGTTAATAGCTTTAAATAAACTTCTGAGCTCTTAACAGAAAACAATAATTAATGTTTCTGTAGCTTCAGTAACATTAAAAAATATTATAGTCATTTTCCATTAAAGAAAAATTTGACACTGAATGAATACATTGACCTAAATATTTCATGAAGAACATAAAGGTAACAAAGCATCTGGAGAAGTATTTATGACATTTTAAAGCCAACCAGACTTATCAAAAATTTAAACGTTTTCTAGCAATCATTCTGAAAAAACAATCCCAGTGAGATCAGTCTCATCATTAAAAGTACACACTGATGTGGAGATGGCAAAGAAAATAATGCCATTTAGGCTATGTTCTTTTGGGGTTTTTTTTTCTTTTTTTTTTGGATGAGGTGACCAGTCTCTGAGGACTCCAATTGCTCTGTGAATATTAGCAAAACAAGGTTCACACCCCAGCTAATGAAGATAAAAGATAAAGCAGACTTTTCCTACTTTGCCAATGGGGGACCTGAGAGACAGAAGTATGAAGGTTATAACCCCACAAAAATTTAATTCCTGTGCAGTGACCTATAATCTGCCCTTTAACTGTTACCAGAACAGTCTGATGAATGATGTTGTGCATAAGTGTCTGTCTTTATAAGGGTGACCTGCTTTCAGTAATGTTCTCAGAAATCCACTAGATTTTTTTTTAAATAAAAACACAATTTCACCTCAGATCTGCCTCCTAGTCCTAATCCAGTGACTAGTCCTGATGGTGATATAATATTAATAATATTCTTTTTCTCCAATTAAACATTTTCTATTTCAATAACGTAATCATAATTTAAAAAAAAAAGATAGATAGAAAATTAAGGCCAGCCTGCTTGGAATGTAAAGGAAAATAAGCATTCATTATAGCAATTTTATATAATGGGAATTATTAATTTGGCAATACAATTGCTCAGTGGTGATGTCATTAATAATCAGGTGAGTAGAATAAAACAAATACTCCCATGGCAACTGTGGAGAGTGACAATATAACAGCCCTACAGTGAAAAAATAGGACTTTGTTTGTACTTTCCTCAAATTTCTGTTATAAAATCAATTTATAGACTAAATTTTGGTAGCAATTTCTTCTTTTATATCTGTATCATATGCGCCCGTGTTCTCTTTTTATTATTACTGATAAAACTATGTTATAAGAAGGACAGAGGAGAAATAAAGCTGGCAAATTTGATGCAAATATAAATTATATACTGAAAGCAAATATATCTTATCTCTTCTAAAACTGTAGCTTCCACATTAAACTTGTGGTGGTCTATACCACTTTGCCTTAGAATAATTTAAAAATTATGCAGATGCATATTTTCTTAACTATCAGAGTTTCCAAAAACATGCACACGCTTACTTTAAAGACCACTAAAACTTCAGCAGCATTATTCTCCATATTTAGAGGTATGTGAGGGATTTTTTTCAGGTGAAAGGTCTCGGAGCATACTACTCCTATCATGAAAGCATTCTTTTGTTTACATACAAGGGCACACACGCACGTGCACATGGACTGTGTAGCACAACAGGCTGAATGGTGTAACTGCAACATCCAGAGCTTCCTCCTCCTCCTGTGCAAGGACCTTTTACCACTTTTTAGGTGTTAGCCTATTTGTTTGTGGAGATTGTTCTTCCTTTCTTAGATGTGACAAAAAGATAGAAAACCCCACAGCTTCAATACATCTTCCAACTATACCAGATGGTGTAATAAAATAAACTCCCTATGCCTACAGTCCTCCCTGTTCCTGGATCCTTATATGATAGCTGCAACAGAAATATACTCAGTTCAGATATTCCACAGTTCTATTCTCTACAGATATGCTGAAGGAACAGGAAATACACTTTTGAATTCCAGTTGACCTACCATTCACAGTGGGTTTTTAGGGATGACTGCTTATGGAACAGTAAGACACCTCATTAAAGTTAAAATGGAAGAAATTTGAAACCAACAGCTGTTCTTCTCACATATACAAGGGGTTTCAAAAATACCAAACCCAAGAAGCAGAAAGAGCAGGTGCTCTGAGCAAAAGGCAATGACTGGATGTGGAAGATTGACAGAGAAAGAGCTTACCAGGCACAGTATTGTTTCATGGTTCTCTCCTCACCACCTCACTGATATTAAAATGTTATAGGGACTCTAAGCAGTTCTCTGCTGGACGCAAAAATTCATTTTTCTAGCAGTAGGCCAGCAGATCATTATTTAAATTCACCATGTCATTCCACTGCCATATGCCAGGCAACAGAGGACATAGTGTAATAAAAAAATGGGAGCTTCCTATGGAAATTTGAAATGTTGTTTCATTAGTCTATGAGAACATTAGATCATATGAAGGATGTAAAAAAATTATTATATTAAAAATCTTCTATATTGTTATAAAAATTACAACAGCCTAGCTAAGATTTGGAACAAAGCTAAGTATAAAAAGTAAATACACTTATGATCATTTAAGATCACCATTATCTGCTGCTTTTCTTACAGAATAGGAAAATATTAATGCCATTTTACAAGTGGCAAACTTCAAGGAAAAATACTTCATGAGCAATGATTAGAACTCCTGAATTCTTGAGTCTTAATTTAGCCCATGTCTACTGGGGAAAGGGGAGAAAGAGGGAGTCCCTCTAGTAAAATGGCAATACTACTGTAAAGTAGCAGCCATGGGTTGATACTTCTCTTTATGAGAGCATAAATGGTCTTGCAATTGAATAGCTCAGCAGAAATGAAACTTCTGTATGAATAAAACGATTTGGATCACACTGCCAACCTTTTGCCAAATGATAAATGAATGAGCTTCCACAGGCTGGAATGAGCGGAGGGAAACATATATGCTGAACGATCACTGAGAAGTGGAAGCTAAACTCAGTTTGTTTCAAACAATTTTCTGAAAGGTTTCAGCAAAGGTCATACAAGATTTCAAACACAGAAAGTAAACAGGACAAGAACTGGCATTATTGCTGGCATTTCCAGCATTTACTAATTTGAGTGCCTAAATACTGAGAAGTGTCTGCATAATTTCACTATTTAAATCCATTGATGGAAGGTGCACTGACATTTTAGGTCAGTCAATTTGCTTTTAGTTCAGAAATAAGTTTTCTTCAAATTCTGCTAAGAGAACTGCAAGAAAAAAAATTCAGGAGGAACAGATGATTTGTGATTTTGCCTTCTGTTCAAGCAGGGGGTATTTTTCATACTCCATCAAGGAAAAAAGAGAAGAAGATAATGGTTAGAGCACACAGCAGTGACATGGTGACTAGCTTGGGTTTTGGGGGGGTTGGGTTTTTTTTTGGACCTTGAACACGTCATCATTTCAGTATAGCTCAGATACTCTTTCTTCCCATTTGACATTTGGGAGGACTTAAGTAGGACACCCTAGTATAAGAGAACCCTTGTGTGACGGGTTGACCATGGCTGGACGCCAGGTGCCCACCACGTCATTCTATCACTCCCCCCCCTCTTTGCTAGACAGGGGAGAGGAGAAAAAGAAATAAAACAAAGGGCTTGTGGGTCAAGATAAGGACAGGAGAGATCATTCACTGATCACCGTCACGGGCAAAACAGA
>JANZLQ010000022.1:19860827-19874326 GCA_026212715.1 Elanus axillaris | reverse complement strand
TCCAGCAGCTTCTCACAGAAGCCACCCCTGTAACCCCCCCCACTACCAAAACCTTGCCACAGAAACCCAATACACCTTGGAATGAGAGCTCCAAAACCTAGAAGAAATCTCCCCATTATTTGTAAAGGTGATAGCTCACAATAAATGAAAACAGAGCTAAACTAAAACTTCCTTGATGATAAGGAAAAAAAGGCAATATTTTACTCATTTATTAAAAAAAACTCAACTATTACTCATACAGCATGAGGCAAATTTCATAAAGCTTGGAGATCAGCTCTGTCAGTAATACAGAGCTTACACTCTTTCCAGCACAGTTTCAGAAAACCATTTATATGATTTTCTTTGATCTGTGCAGAATGTCAGTCTTTTTATGAAAGCCTCTTGGAAATTTTGCTGATAATTGTAAAATTAATATATTCAACATGAAACTTGACTAAGAACAGCCCACTTGATTTCAAGAATGGAAACACAATAAATACTCAATTGTCTTGCTGGAATTTGTGCAATTTGGGGAGGAATACTTCGTATAAACAGAGTATCAACCAGACCCAGGAAATTCTGTTAGGCTCACATGGTGAAATCACCTTTTAATGAACCCATGAGGGTCTGGATTGGGGGAAAAGCACCAAACAGACAGGGTGTCTGGGAAAATATCATTTGCAGCCTTTTTCTACCACCCAGACCACCCTGCATATGTGCATTTACACATCACAGAACAGACAGTGCATTTTTGTTTTTGGAAAACAAACAAACAAACAAAACCCCCCCAAAAAACACTAAAAATTGAAGTAATCTCCAACACTTTCAGTTCTAATTTGTCAGATTATCTTGCCTCAAAGTAGAGAAGTCATGGCCCAAAAGTTCTTTTTCACTTAAGATCCCTCTTGTGAAGGGTTCTCTTTCTGAATAAAGATTTGAATCTCTAAAATGCCCCGATTATGAACTGCTGAACTTAAAGAACCAAACCAAAGCATTTTCAAGAATCTCATTAGCACAGCATACAGCACAAATACAAACCCTGCAGTAGACTGGAAGACGTGACAAATGCACTGGGGCAAGGGGGGCTGCCAGTAAAACAGGCGATTGGGCCCGTTTATCCTGCCAACAGCCACATCTTCAGCTAAGAGAGCATTTGTAGCCACAGAGTGAGTTCATTTTTAGCTTTAAATCATACAACCTTTTCTTTTATGAGGTGAACTCATCCTTATGCCATTCCTCATGTGCCTTGTGCAAGCTGTATCTTGTGAGTTGCATGTCTGACACTGATGCCAGCAAAGACAACAAATCCATTTTTCTTCAGACAGCATTTTTGAAGAAATTAAGACAGGCTGTTTCTGCCGGCTGAAGACTCCTGTCCTAAAGCACTGCTTAAGCTTTTGCCTTCAGCTGGCTCTTAAGCAGCAAGAGCCTTAATGCAATATGATTCCTATTGCGAACAAACAGTCCGACTGCTGTAACTCTACTTTACATGCTTATATAAAAAATGCAAATTAGCATGTGATTCTTCTATATATAATAGGAGCCAATTTCCTGGAAGAAATCCTGCAGTTACCCACTTCACAATTTACTTAAGACAAACATTTATTTCCAGTCAGAAACAAGACAGTAATTTTTCGACAAAGGTGATTGTGGAACTGCTTAAGTCTGCACGAGGAAAGGCTGTTCTGCTGGGTACCAATGAAAATAAACATGTGTTTAGAGAAGGGACTCTGGTGCACAAGGTGTATTTTACTGCAATATAAATTATGGAGTCTCAGTATCTGGGGTTTAGCTGTTATTACACCTTTGATACTCACCACTGCAACACTTGAAAATAACCTCTTTTATTAAGAAAAGTACTAAAATACTTTTCAGTCCCTGAAAAAAATAAAATTAAAATCTGATCCCAAGGGAAGTTTACTTTGAACAAGGAGGGGAACAAAAGACTCCATAAACCCCCTCAAAAATTCTGCTTCTGCCAGTCTGATTTATACAAAAGTCCCTCAGACACATCAGCCAGTCACACACATTAGAGCACATGCACGCACGCATACACACACACACAATCTTGCACATCTAGTTTTTGATCAACTAAATTTACTCTGAGTTTGGACCATTTGAGCCACACATAGGAAATTAAGCAGATAAGTAAAATAAAAAACGTAAAAGGAACCCACTCAAGCCTATTTCATACCTTGAAATATGACAACCTTACTAATAAATACATTTTTAATGGGTCAACTGGAGTAAATACTAACAACCTTCAGCTCTATATACTGATTTTTATACTCCATTTTTTACAGTTAATTTCAGTATAGAGCTATAAGGGAAAATTAGTGGTAACCATGATTTATTATACAGAAGTGAAGAGGAAAAAGGGATTACAGTTTACTGTCACATTTGTAATCATACGAGCACAAGCAGATTACAATGGCTATAGTCCATTAGATCCTAAATCCATCTACTCCTGTCTTCTGCCTCCAGCAATGGCCAGCAGTGGGTAACCAGGAATGGGAATAATGTTCAGGCAAGCAGGCTGTGCTATTTTCTCCAGCATATTCTGTCAGCCTAGCCTGTGCAATGAGGAGAATAATCATGAGGTAACTGGGTTTTCTCCACACTGACAGGTGGCATCTTGGGTATTAAGATGCTGCAGAATATTATCCCCAGGCTGTAGCACTCGATGCTTTTTGCATTTCACACATCTAATTTCCCATACATATATTTAGAGCAAAAACCCAAAGAGATGTGAACTGTGTGTTGCTAAAACAGAATCCAAACAGCATCCAAACCAGAATCTAATTTTTGGATGAGGGTCAACATCTACTTACAGGCTGTGTCTCAGCTAAAGATAACAAGGCACTTAAAATAATGAGCTGATCAGCGTATCAGGCTAGGCTTGTATCAGTCTCAGAGTTGATCTACATAAAAGTTTAGTATGTTAACAGGGGCCAATGATATTACAGTAAAGCTGAAATCCCCCCACAAACAAAACCACATCTGTTTCACTAAACCATGAAAAATCCTGCCTTTCCTACTTGCTGAATTCTCTGTTGTTTCTTTCTAGTTCAAGATACTGTGGCTGAAGTTTATACATCATGTCACATCGGTTCATCTAAGGGAACCTGAGAGGAAGAGTGAACTTTAGGAAGCATATGCATCTACTCATGTATCTATAAAGCAGAGTATCAGTACCCACAAAAAGCTGTACACTATCAAGATGGGCACAAGCAGACGAGCTAATTTTATCTTTTTTTTTCTCCTGTGCAGTAATCTCCAACAAATTGCAGGTGGGAACTTGGATATATACTAGCAGGCAAGAGGCTGGAACCTCAAAAATCAGTGTAAACCAGGATTCTAAACATGCCTGGTCAGCACCGACAGTCAGTGCTATTGTCCAGCTGCAAACTTGCGTCCTGCACTGCCTTGGCTTTGGAGAGAACAGAGACCTTTGCGCAGACTGTGAAAAGTTTTTATACATTTCTGCCTGCTGAATGAACCAACAGCCTATCCAGGGCTGCTACTGACAATTCTCAGCAGTAAAAGTAGTTGTTAACTCTTGAATTAGTTTGAAGTCAGGCTCATTAAATTCAGAAATGAGCTACAAAGATGTTTTCAAAAAAGATGAGTGAGTTAGTCAATTTTTAATTACTTATCAAGGAGGGGTTTTCAGGAGATGTCTTCTTTGTAACTATGGAAAGCAATAAATAAAACGCATTTACAGCTGTTTTCGTTTTCATGACAAACACTCAGAATTTGAAGGGAGTACAGAGATCAAAAAAGGCTTGCTTCGACCAATGCTTATGTAATATTCTGTCTTCCAGCACAGAGATAAAAAAAAGCACAAACATAACATTCTGTTTTTCTTAAAGGACATAATCCGTGTATTTACTTTCAAGCAAAAATAATGAGACCTTCTGTTCAAGTCATCTTAAAACTTCCTTACACTGCAATCATACAAAGAGATGCTTTGATCAAAATCTGCCATTTGTACAGCAAGTTCAACTGCTGGAAGATTCTGCAGGTTATTACTTGTAGCTCTCCTCGTTCATTCTCACATTAAAACTGCCTGCACTGATCCAACGAAAGAAAATCAAGACTGGCAAAGTGACTTCCTGAAATTACCATTCATGCCAGTATATTTTCTGGTACTGAAGGCATTAGGTTCTGGCTTGCTTTGGGTCTGGAATTTCCCCTGGGCAGCTGCGGGCACCCTGCTGCCGGGGCTGCTCTCGCTGACCTGCGGCAGGTTCCGGAGCACGGGCCGCTGCCGCCCGACGAGGCCGTAGGAGTGGCGGCGAGAGACGAAGCAGGTGGCCACACCACGAGCCGGGAACTTCAGGAAATGGCTTCCTGCCCCCACACCTTTCAGCAGTCCCTCCTTTTCTGCCACGGGCAATCCAGAAATCCTTTACCCTGTGCCTAGCACCAATTTCAACACATGCAGAAGCTTTTTCTCTGTTTTTAAGCAAATGCCTGTCAAAATACTGTGCCATAAGCAAAGTACTGCCTTGTGCCTCCAACTCCTCATGGGGGTGTGCTCCCTCATCCCACCTGTCTCTGTGATCAGGAGACCTTAATATACACTGAAACATAAATAAGGCACATCACACAAACACTTTATCTCCACAACTTGGGTCTGGCTTTATCAAGTGTTCCCTGTACAAGTCGCTTACTGCATTTCAATCTGATCAAAGGACATCCTTGCACTCACTAAACCCTTTAGACAGTCACAATCGCAGTATGGGACGGCTCTCGATCTCCTCCACACCACCGCCACCAAACCTGTAACACCATGACCCGCCAGCACCAGAGTGCTCCGCGCAAGGCAGCAGCATCGACCTTGCCCACCATGGAGTAGCACTGGGTGGTTGTTTTCAGCAGATGACAGGGGATTTTAATATCCAGAATAACAGAAAATGGAGATTTTGAGCCTCAGAGAAAGCATGTTAAAATGAGAACCTTTTGCTTCAGAAAAAGTCTTCTATCTAAAGTTAGATTAGCTTCAATAACAAATTACTGGGGAAAGAAGACTTCTGGTAAACCTAGGAAAGATGTGACATGACACTCCAGCATAGAGAAAGAAGTAACCTTTGAGCGAATGGAGAAGGGAACACTATACATTACTACATGCTATTATATTACACCTATTATATTATACATTATTATACTATTACACAGCTGAGATCCCCAATTACACCTAATTCTGGAGTTTAACCCTGACTTTCACTGAACAGGTTCTATCTTTCCCTCACCTTCTCTCTTTTGAACACACAAATGATTGATATTCTTCTTCCAGAGCAGGGAATCTGGATATATGTGCTAGTACTCAGCAAAGAGTCTGTAGAACATATCAGGACATACAATGTTGTATGCCATATTTGTGAAACATCCCTGCATCTTTTGAAATGCGTTTCAATGACAGGCTGGCTTAGCAAGGCCAAAAGCAGTTTTGTTGATTATTTTCAGTACCTATTCCCCCAGTACTCAAACGATTTCAAATTCTGACAACCTATTACTGAGAATTAGATCCTTTCCAATAAGAAGATCTAAGACTTTGAATTTGGAATATTTTCTGTTACTAAAATTAAAAGTATTGAGAATTAAAAGTTCCAGTTAATTCAATGCCCAGTTTAAGGTCTTACGTTTTGAATTTTTCTACCCTGAACCAGAAATGTGACAAAAGCAGTTTAAAGAAAATAAGAAATAGTTAAGTAGCAGAACTTCGGTTCTACACATAGTTCCAAATATCACTACAATCTGCAACACTACTGTGGTTTGGTAATTGTAATCTATTGATAAACTTCTCTTGTGAAGTTGGCCGTCTGAAAAAAAAAAAGTCACGGAGTGATTCATTAAAAAACGTATCAATGAATAATTGAAAAGAGATTCTAATGTAAAAACTAAGTACTGACCATATTGCCTCTTTGTACTAGAAATTCTGAAAAAGCTGCCAGAAATCAAATACTCTTTTAAGTGTGAGCTCTGCTACAAAGAAAAGTCATCAGGAGCAATCATTTTTAATTTTACTCCAGTTACTTATCAACACAGCATTTTTATTATAAAATCTCAAACTTGGAGTCTTTAACATTTCATTCTAAAGGCTTACCAGGAGTTTGAGATTTTGAGGTTCAACTTCAAAGACCTGCATCAGCTTTTAAAGCTTTTTAAAGCATCACGCAACATAAAGCTGCATGATTTAGCTGGGTAAGTGAAGGTCCCAGCACAAACCCACGTTAGCTTCTGTGTAATCCTGGAAGGAATGGCCTCCAGCAATCAACTCCCAGTTTGACTTTCAAATTCTCCAGGTATCTAGACTTGTACTCTCCCCACATCCCCAGCACTGTTTTTAGCTCTTCTGGGGAAACTGAACAGTCCCATGACCACTTCTTGGGATGCACATAAATAGGCATCAGGAGACCACTGAGGCACAGGGCTTCTTCAGTCCAGAGGGATGCCCTTAGCAAAACACTACAGGATATATTTTTCCTCTTTTGAATTTGCCTTGCCATAATGACACAGCAGCAATAGCTGTAAGAGAAAGGGCCTTCCCTAGCCCCCTTCATCCCTCGCTGCACACACTTCTGCAGCAGATAGTGGATGGGGGATGAATCATCTCCACATGAACCTGGAACTATTTCACTTCCTAGACTAAAGCACAAACCACTGAGCTGATACATCAAAGGGGATTCCACTAACTCCACTTGTAGTCAATTTATGAAGAAGAGTGCACTCTGGCCACTTCTTTAAAAGACAGACTAAAGGTACCCATCTTCAGCAGATGGCACAGAAATACGCACTCCAAGTGCACAGAGGTGAGCTCCTGTGGCTCTGATTTAAGGGCTATGAGTTAATCCTCATTCTTGCTCTCTCTCAGCTCATTCAAAGTAGGTGCCCATAGAGCAATCTGCACTCTTCCTATCTTAAAATGCTCTTCAGATGTGCCTAACCTTATTCTGCAACATCTCTTTCACCGAGATTTAAGTTCATGCAGTAACTGGCTTATGTGTGTCTGTGTCCTAAATCTGGGTTCTGTGCTTGTACAATGTTAAAAAAGTGTTGTAACACTTAAATTCAAGGTAACCTGGATTTTTACTTTACGTCATTTTGCAGCCAGTTACTGATGCATGTCATTATTTACATTTTAACGTAAAATTCTTAATTCAAAGTACAAAAAACCCACAGCATCATAGTTAAAAAGCAAATAGCTTATCTATTTAGACCTAATGTTGATGTATTTTTTCTAGATGTATCCAGGAATCTGGCAATACTATTTCTAATCCCAAATCCACCAAGATATTTAGGTTCTTAACTGTTTAGACACCTCACTTAAACCAAAATCAGTGGCACTCAGTGATATACATATGTTCACTGAACAGGCCCTTATTATAATTAAGCTTCTTTACTTCACATGAATATTCAATATCTGTCCTATGCAGGGATTGCTGCACATCTCATTATAGCAGAGTTGAATATACGCAATATTTCTGACCTTTGAACACTCATGACTCATTTGTAGCAACTTGTTACGTTCATGAAATTCTTAGCATACCTATACGCAGCTCATATAGACTCGTTAGGTATATAAGTCCACACACACAGCACATACTTCACAACCACTGCACTACAGCGATACAGAGCACTTTGGATATAATAGCATTTGTGCAGAATCTATTTATTAAGTTTTGGCTCAAAAGCCTTACTACAGAGAAAAGGAAAGTCATGCCAGGATGTGGTTGGTTTGATAAATAATGGAAGGAGATTTCGTAATACAGAACCCTATTATCCCTTCAGCACAAAATGCAAGGGAGGAGGAAAGCTAATAACAAAGTGGCATAAATTTCTCCTAATGGAGAGACAGGCAGATTCTTCCCTCAAGGGGAACAGGATTAGGGTTTGTATAAAATGAGGTAGGACTAACAGCTATCAGTCAGTCCAGGTTTATCAGTTGGTGGAAAACAGAGTACAGCCTGCTTTCACTCCTCATCCGCAAGATGGTGGAAGTAACAGGCAGAGGGGGTAGCATGGGGACCGTGCAGCCAGCCGAGCTCCCACACACCAGGAACGCTCTAACCAGGCTGCTTGACAGTCCCCTGGCCAGCTCCGCACCGCTAACAAGTGATGACATAGTGCACAACTTGTCACAATTTCATTTAAAAACCAAATCAATAAATGAAATTACATTATTCTTTGCGAGGACTGAAAACCCCTCCAAGTTTTTGCTGTTTCCAGAACACAGTGCTGCTAGGCAAAGAGTTCTAGAAAATACAGGATCTGTGATCACAATGAAACACATTTAAGATTTTTAATAACCATGCTTTATTCTACCTGTACTTATGTTTTCTTAACCTCCTCACAAAGCCACTGTGTATGTTGCCAATTCTATCTCTTCAACCATATATCACTGCCATCAACTTCATTTCTGACTGGGGGACATGGGGGTGTGAAGTTGTTTGAACAATTCAATGTTATCTGGGTATCCCTTTGCCATCCGTCACCTATAATTTTATACTGCTTTCCAGATCACTCAAAGGAATTAAAGCTCTTCAGGACATAATTTCGTTCCCTGCAATTTCTTTCCTTGGCAAAACCAAAAAGGGAAGTTCAATCTGTTTTCACTGAAAATCCCCAAAGTATTAGACTACACTATCATGCTCCGACAGCTATACACATGGATGTCTGACTCCATATATCTTAATTTTTTTTTCCTGAAATCAGGGGCAATCATTGCATGGACACTGTATATAAGCATGTTGAAACCAAGCCTCATCTCAGCTGAAAGCAGAGATCATTTCCTTTTGATGCAATACAATACAAACAACATCTGTGGGAAACAAAAGCTTTGCATCAGGGCTTACAGAGCACAAACAAAAGAGCAGCCCGAGGGGCAGTTAATCAGTTTACGCAGAACTTGCTGTACTTGTGTTATCAAGATGGAAAACAGCAGCAGAAATTAGTCTGAAGTGAAATTTCATTTTAGTATTGCTCATTATGTGACCGAAGAGACCACATTGCATTGAGAAGCACTCCCTTTGAAGGCTGCTGGGGAACGCTGCTGACACTTCTCATCTCAGTGCGCAGAGGGAGGTTAACTCTGCACATAGACTGAGCAGGTATTTTCAGGTTCAGTTTTACAGTTTTCCCTGTCACTAAAGGCAACAAAGTCCTTGAACTGTTACTGCTTTTGCAAAATCCCCCAGGAGAATCTAGCAGCAAATAAAAGAACCTAGCGGATGAAGCACACTGGAAATAGTCCTGCAATTTGGAGCACTGGGACTGCCATCTCCTGCCACCACCCCTGCGGCAGCGGCTGCTCCCGGTGCTGCCATGGCTGCACCCGTACCCGTCAGCACCCATTCCCGCCCTGGGCCCCTGTCAGCCGTCAGGGCAGCAGTGGAAATCCCAGGCCAGTGGAGCGGGAACGCGTTGGGAGCACTGCGGCAGTGGGAGCGGGGCAGTCAGGGGAACCGTAGGTAGAAACATCAACCTTGGCCTTCCTCAACCTGCATCAGCCCACAACCAGGAGGTGTGAAGTAATCACAGGCTGGCCCAGCGTTCTGGTTTTACAGAAACGCTGCTTTGCAGTTCTTTGCTCAAGGACAAAATGTGGAAAAATGTCAACCTAGAACAAAAAACATTCCTGTTGTCTCCAAAAAGAGAGCACTTTTCCATCTGAAATGTAGTATTTGACTCTGAAATTACATTTCATTTAATTAATCCCTCTTTTCACATTTAAAACTTAATTTGGGGAGTTTAAAAATGAAGCACATCTCGAATGTGAATAATTTTGCCTATTTGACCCACACCTGTGAATCATTTTGTTTCAAATAAAATGGCCCCTTTAGTTAGTGACCTAAGCATCCTTTGGTTAATTAACTATTTGTCCAAAACAACTTCCCTGGGTCTAACCATGGTCCCAGGGGATGTCCGCTTCTGTGCTATGGAAAGTTCTAAAGTACTATTATCCGCCTGTCCTAGTAGCATCACAGTATAAAATACAAAAGTTTCTTGTAAATTTTCCTGACTGTTGATTTTTTTTTAACATTACTGTATGATGAAATGAAGTATCTATTGTTGCATTAGTCATAAAAGAGCTCAGACATCTGTAATAGATTGAATATTACTAAGCTAGCCTGACATCAGAGGACTGAGGTCTAAAATGTTTTCTCAGAGAAACAAATGTCTGTAATTAACTGTCTTGTGTTAAAAGGTCTGAGACTAGCCATTTTATCTCTATGACCTGTCCGGTGACTACCTTGAAAGTGCTCCCCTGTAAAGAGACTTCAACAGCATTTTCTTTATTCAACAGGTAGTATGCAAAGAGATTTTCATCCCACAGTACCTACTGTCTGGAGACATTTGCATGGAATATATTTAATTAAAAAAAAAAGCCTTAAGATAAATAACCCCATTATATTTCAAAAATAATTAATTCAGGCATAATTCTGCTGATACTTTACAGGTATTCCCTGTTACTCTCTACTTAATACAGAAATTGGACTTCCATTGCATTCAGGAGGTGGTGTGGGCCAGTAGGCATTATTCCAAGCAAGAACTGACAAACCAGAGGTTGCCAATTGACCATTACACCATCCTCACTCCCCATGCTCTATATTCTCTATTGCTATCAGCAAAGTAATGAAGAATCTGAGATGAAAGGTGGTAAAAAATTCAGTATCATTGCTATGAATTCTTCTGTTCCAGCTGCTTGCTCCTCACTTTAAATTACAATCTTCTGCATAACCACAATATCATAAGCAATTGCAGCAGAAGTGATTAAGATGTTACACAAAAAGGAAGGATTATCAAACTGAGGGAATCCTGGCGGCAGTACAGAGGTGAACAGATGAGTAACCTCTGATCCTGTATATAAAATAAAGAAGTAAAATACATGTTCAACAAAATAAACTACCAGCTGTGACGCGAATTAGTATTCCTCCCTTGACTTTCCTGGAGCTATGCTGATTTACATCAGAGGAGGATCTGTTCCGTGGTTTAGCCTTGTCACATATCATCAGTAATTTCTTTACGAATTATTAATTGTGCTTAGAAATTCTTTTCTACATTGTTGCAATGGTCTCTTCATTGCAGCATCAGCAACACTCTTCAACATATAGGAAGCCTCCTCCCCAATGCCTTCAATTTCAGCCTTATACTATAGCGACTCTTGCACAAGACAGTCCTTGAAAAATGACACACTTCTAAAACAAAAGTTATTTAGAGGTCTACCAGTTATTCACCAAGGACCTGACATATTTGCTTTAAATAACTGTTCTTCCTCTTCTAAACAGCTTTGTTGTTTATCATATTTACTAAGCAACACATATTCCAAATCATTAGACTCCAGCCACAGCTCTTTTACCTTCCTGTGTCTACTCTTTAATGCTTCCATGTAATGAGGCTAAGTGTAAGTGTTTTCATACAGGCAATTCTCTGAACAGCAAATAAGAGCTTTTCAGCTCCTTCAAATGGCTAGCAGTCTTCCGTTTGCTAGCACAAAATGACTGCACACCTCATTTACCACAAGCATTGAGCCTATACCTTTGTATTTTTCTCTCCAGATCGACTGGAGAAACAGCAAACCAGGCAAACACAGAGGACACAAACAAGTGCGTGTACACATGTAGCCTTCTGTACTGCAACAGCAACTACACTGCATACTAGCTTCACTCAAGTTTATAAAGTTAATTCTCCACAATCCAGCAAACATGAAGGCTTCCACTCTAAAGTTTTAGACAAATTTCTTATAGCTAAGTCCAAAATCTCAATATTAAGTCCATATCCTCCAGGAAGTGCCCATTCTTTATTTTAAAACAGAGATGTTCAAATAATGCACTGCCAAAAAAAGAAAACTGTTAGGTGGAAATTAAATGACTGAAGTAAAAACCTGTAGCAGTTACCATGGTCCTTTTTGCCAACAGAAAGTGATAGTAGGTGGGTATTTCTTATATACTTACAGCATCATTACTAGTAACGTTACTTGAACGCAGACATCAACTGAGTTATCTAGTCCAATTCTCTGCTATGTCATTCACATTGTATAAACCAGTTTATGCAGCCTCCTTGTATGCTTTTTTCCCCTGCTAAGAACCCCTAGATAGTCTTTCGCTTTAAATAATGCTTGAGTATCAAAAGCATTAAAGTTGCTTCATTAATAAGTTGCCTACCAATATCTGTGATGCTGCCATACATGTGTAGCACTACATCACACCAATAGAGATGCTACAAGGAAATAAACCAAAAGGATTTAGTTAAGTTTTTAAGACCAGCATCACCCAGGTTAATTCATATGTTCAATATTCTAATTTGCTAAGTAGCTACTTGCATACATGACCTTCTCAGGAGATCACACTGCTAAAATTAGTTTAACGGTGTATGCTAATGATACACTTCGCTGCTTTGCCAGTTGTATACATAATTGCCATAAATGGCACAAAAAACCCCCCAGTTTTGGTCACCTACCAGCTAGAATTACTCCATGTAGGTTTTTGAAAACGTGCTTCCTTTCCTGCACACTTTAGACCAAACTGGTGCCAGAATCATACAAGTGAAGGAAACTTCCCTCCTTTCCCTTATGAACGTCTACATGGGAAGTATGTAATGGGATGAGAAGGCATACAAAAGAGCGTCACTATAGTTATAATGGACTCAGTTTTAATAGATTCAATGAAAAAAGTATGAGGAAGCACTTGGATTGTTTTTCCCCTGCTTTACAACAGTGACATATGCTGAGCTTTATTGCTTCTGAAAGCATCCTTGCAGCCATTCAGTGAGATTTAAAAATCTTCCAGTGATGCAATCCGTATGGCATGTTAGATGTTATTGAAGTCTCTCATGAATACTTGGGTCTAGCTTCAGCAATGTTAAATGTCTCAAAAATGTTACTATGCTGATGGCAGTATTATTCACATTACAACTGTACCAAGAAACCCTCCCTGAGGCTGAAGCCACACTGAGCTAGACACTGTCTGTGCTGATAGCAAGAATTTGTGCCTGACCCTAGGAGCATACCATACTAATTGACCGTGCAGATGAAATGGAAGAGAAAAATGAAGTCACAAATACTTGCTCAATGTTCATAGCCAAGCCAGGACTAGAAATCACATCTTTTGAATCATGGGCCAGTACCCTTTACAAAACCTGGTCCTTTAGCCTGCACGTGCACTGAGCAATGAGGCCCAACACAGACACTGTAAAGCTACCTGAAATCCCATCTCAGAGATTTCTCCAGTGCCTGAATACTCTCAGAGCCACAGCCTTTGCGCTGCACCCACCACTTTCAACCCTTGCTAGTGACAGGTTCTCCCGATGGGAAAAAATGAAGGTGCAACTCATTTTGTAGTACCCTCTGTATTGGGTCTGAGAATTGAATGCAATGATATGGTTAAAAGATTTGTGCATTAAATTATGTGGGAACTGAGCATGATGCAAGTGGTATGGAATAAGGGGTGGAGATTGTATTGGGTCTGGCTGAGATGGAATTAATTCTCCCCATAGCAGCCCTCATAGTGCTGTGTTCT
>JANZLQ010000022.1:19848565-19860727 GCA_026212715.1 Elanus axillaris | reverse complement strand
GTGCTAGAGCCCTGCTTCCCGAGAAGTGGCCAGACATCACCTGCTGATGGGAAGTAGAGAATAATATCATTTGTTTTTTCTTTCTGCTTTTCGCGCACAACCTCTGCTTTCGCTGATTAAACTGTCCTTAATCTCAACCCACGAGCCTGTTGTTATATTTTCTCCCCCCTATCCAACTGAGGAGGGGGAGCGATAGAGCAGCTTTGGTGGGCACCTGGCGTCCAGCCAGGGTCAACCCATCACACCCTCTTGGAACAGAAGTGTGGAGCCTGCCAAATTCTCCCTGCTCCCACTTGCTGGCAATCTTATTTCAGACACAAAATGGGAAGTGGGGGAAACTGAAGGTCCACTCTTGCTTACTCTTTTAAAAAACTAAGCCCTGAGGAAGTTAAACCATTTCCAATAGGATAAAACCATCCACTCAATTGTATTGTGATATTTTCTTCCACATTTCTGTTTCTAAGGGCAACAAAATCCCATGATGGAAAAGAGGAATGGGTACCCCCATCTTGTCCATCCCACTGGATGCAGGGATTGACTGAAACAAATGCAAAGTAAATTGCCTGTGTAACATCAGAGAAAGCTGAATCCCACAACAAACTAACACTAAATTTGATTCCTTGCTACGTAAACCCCAGAACCTCCTAGAAAGAAACAATGAAATGCATTTAAAGCCATGCTGAAGTACAGCTTATTTAGTAGCCTACTGTGCAAGGGACTACCACATGAATAAATATAATGAACCCTACCCTGAAAATATTTTTTTTCTTCTTTTCAGAATGGACTGAGGTAAATGAGGCTATTTTACCTCATTCAGAACTAAAATGACCTGTCTCAACAATTACTTCAGAAATATCTTCCTTTATTACCTTCACCTGTAGCATAGCTGCCCTCCTACTCATGCATGTTTGCAAGGGAAATTAAGCATGTTACTGTGGTTAGCAAATGGCACAATACTACAACAATTCCATCACCTCTGTTTCAACCCATACTTTGAGGCATTGCTAGTTTCTTCACCACTGAGCACACCACTCATATTGTGTGTAGCATCTACATTTCAATGCTACCACCTCAAACTCAGAGTATTTATTGTGCTTTTATTTCCCATTTCAAGTGTGTCTTCAAGCCCCTACTCATTTGTTTCTCACCATCTGAATAGGCAACCACACACGTTTTATCTGGATCATCACTTAAGTCTTCAATTCACCAACTAGCTCCTCCTGCTGTTTCACAGGCTTAAACCTTGATAACCACCATTGCTTTTATAGTTTCTAAAACAATCTAATATCAAAGTGAGCCATTACATGAAAAAGTGTACTTCCTATAAATAACAAACAAGGTTATTGAAAGGTACAAACTCACACCTGGAAGAGGCAGAAAAATAATATCTGATATATGCCTAGTTACCTAAGCTGCAGGATGACAATTTACACTTGTACAAGACTGGACATTCACCCATTATTTCTGTTGCTTCCACTGCCTGACAGTTTCCTCTACGGCCTGTGCTGCTGGTCTCCATGGCAGCCACGCGGCCCACCCGGGGCCTGCCGAAAACACTCACCCCGTGGGGACACACAGAAAGTACAGCGGGTAGAGGAAAAAAAACCAGTTACAGGATTTTTGAAGTCAAAAGGGTTGCACGTCAGTATTTAATTAGAAAAGGCATGTTAATTAGAGATTACTGAAAGTGAAGTAGGTCAGAAGACAAAGATATAACTGATAATTAATGTACCACTAAAACAAATGCTAAAAGCCAAAACCAAAACAACCGCCCAAACAGTAATTCTCTCAATCATGAGTAAACAGTGAATCATGCATACTTTTTATGCCTTTTTCCTTATGTTCTCCTCACAAACAGGCAATTGCATTTTTAAAAGCCAGTAGAGAAGACATTTCAGCACGGGTACCCAGAGGGCAAGGGAGAAGGGCGGATCTCCAGGGGGCTTTTTTCCAGGGTCTGCTTCCTTAATTCTACCCCTATCAGCTTCCCCTGCATATAATTCAATCAGTCAGACAGAGGGACCAAAGCATTTTGCAAAAATGTCACATTAAGATTCTGCCAGTGAATAAAATTATTTAAAATTCAATGTTTCAGCTAGCAATATGGAAGCAGCGCAGGGGTCTGACGTGGCTCATAGCACAGGAGCGAAACTCAGCCTGCCCCACCAAAAACTGCCAGACTCGGAGCATCATGAGTATGAGGATTTGTTTAGGCTAGGAGACTGCTAGCATGTGCAACTAAAACATTTACAAATAGCATACCTCCTCCCTGAACAGGGAATACTGCAGTACATGCCAGGCCTGTAAATCTCTCAGTGGCATTTCTAGAACAAATCGGAGCAAGGCAATCCATCCCTCATTACAGCACCACCCGAATACTTCCACTGTTTTTGCTTAATATTAACAAACTTTTCCCAAGGCCTGGTCACTAAAACTCAAGTACTGTTCTCCTGAACTTCCTGTTGCAATAAAATCTAGTGGAAGATGTGAAAATGAATGTCTGACAAAATAGCCATGTAATAAGAGGGCACCTTAAAACCTGACTAGTCAACAGAAGGAGACCTATTTATTACCATATATGATGGATCAAGCCCTAAAATAATGCCTTATAGGGCTATTTCTGTCAGACGTATTTATTGCAACAGGAAAATTCAAGCTCTGTATTTCATATAGCAGGTAATTGAGGAGTATCATATTCAACCAACGAAATCTTTGAGAATCCCTGAAAACTTGTCACTAACTGCAAGCTTTTGAGATAATAAAACAGGATAGAGCAATTACTGTTACCACTACCAGGAGATAAAGCAGAAATTTCACTGACAGGATTAATAACAAGATCAAAACATAAGCATGGTGTCTGGATTTTTCAGGAGGTGAATTTCTGTCCACTATGTATTATTTCTACTAATAAACAAAACCAGAGAGAAAAATACACTATTGGAGAAATGATCCTGATCATCTAGCTACTTTTAAAACGTGAAGAAAAATAGCACTGCAGTGTTGCTACATGAACACTAATTAAATTTCTGCAGCAAATCTCAATGGATCTACAGGATCCAGGAGCAATTTAAACCTTGCAAGCTGAGGCAGATTGTAAACCCTTGTCAAACCTTTTTCTTCCATGAAAAGGAAAACAGGTGCCTGTATATCCTATAGTCTCACAGGCCAGCACATCTCCCCACAGATGAGATCCAGTGCAGTCCCAAGGACCATGAGTCCTTCAGGCATGGTTTTCCTTCCAAGGTGCTCATTAGAAAAGGCTAATTGTTTTTATGGGTAAATAGCAAAGTAAAAGTAGAACCATTGCTGTGCTGCTTTCAACAGATTTACTAGTAATTTTTGCATTCCCTTTCCTCTGATTTTATTTTTATCTGTTTTGAATTGCCCATGATTATATCAGTAAAAAAAAAAAAATTACCTGAGTTACAGAAAAAAACCAACCCACCAAAAAAAAAAAAAAAAAAAAAAAAAAAAAAAAAAGGACAAAACCCTCACCAGGGATGAAACTGTGCAGAACTTTTTACTCCCACTGGTGAAGCACAGTAGTGATTAGCCATTAATTATCCACTGGTAACAGAACTTTTTTATCATGTTAAATGGGTTGGGAAAACTTGGGAAAAGTCATCTTTTGAGAACAGCACCTTATTGACAGAAGGTGTGGGTTTGGTTTTCTTTGAGGACTGAATTTGTAATTGATAAACTATTAAATTAAGGCCAGCATCTTCTGCTTGCAAAATATGAGAAAACAGGTAATTTTTTTCATTATTTCAGGATTTGAAATTGACTAGCATCTCTCCTATCTAAAGCTGCCCCTTCAATATTTGATCGCATAGGACTTGGGCCTGGTTGGAGTGTAAACCAAACAATAGTAATGTTTCTGCAAAGAAGAAATTCCACAGTGAAGTCTCTAGCATATATGTCAGTATAAAGCAAATTTTAAAAATCACCCCTAACAGGTCTGAATGTACAAGCTAAAAAAAATTATTTTCTATGAGGTTTTCTGACACTGAAATATTCAATAAACCTGGAATACCAGCAGATAAGAATGTTCTTGAAACCAATTTGTTTTGATGTCAAATATTTGAACAAAACACTGTGCATTGTATGTGGTTTTTTTCCTACTTGCATTTGCACTGTAAAAAGTTCAAGTCTCCTAGGCAATTTTTATACTGTATATTAAATCCATAGAAAACTGGGGCTTGAACTCAAATCTCTCTCTCATTCAAACGGAAAAAATTATAAAAGCCCAAGCCTTACATTCAAATCTCCTAGCCTTCCTTTAGCTAAGATCACCTCCTAAGTCTTAACAGGAGGAAAACCACTTCAGGCTAAGTGTGTGTAGGAAGCTGCCCCCAAGTCCTGTAGCTGTTCCCCTGCTCCTTTCCGTCACGTGCTTGTGGCACGTGAGCTCTCTGCTAACCCTTCTTCAGCTGCATCACTAATCCAATAAATGATAGTTCCCAACAGCCTTCCTTCCCCTCATTATAGCAAAACACGAGGTCCTTGTGACGTTCTCAGCGGTCTTGCTCACATCCTGAATTTTCAAAATTTTTCATGTTCTATGGCTGTAACAAAACCTGAATGCAAACTGCTGTGGTTGAATTTGAAGACCTTTCCCATTTCATTTCCTAATGAAGCCCATTTCCTGGGCTTCCATTTCTGCTTTTTCCTGCCTGCAAAAAGAACACAGTACTTCCCACATCCGTGGGGAAGCTTAATCAACTAAGCCCAAGTAATTGCCATCTTTAAAGCATCTCGAGATTTTTATACAAATAGCAGTATATCGCTGCATCAGTAGGTTAAGTTATTTGAATTCAATTTACCTCAGACTAACTAAAAGGAGATCAAGAATTTGAACAGAAATTGTGTGAAAGTATTAAATAAAGAAGCCTCCATTTAAAAACTAAAAACCAGCATGGTTAGAGCTGTTACAGCTTGAGGTAACTGACACACAGTCAGTGTTTCACCTGAACATATATTCTGTGGTATTATTACTGAAATTACAATACCCAATATTATTCTTTAGAGAGAAGTTAAATGCTAGGGAAAGCTCTCTTTTGCATAAGCACTGTTTTGTCTATGAAGTTAGCACAAACACCCTGCTCAAATACATAACCAATTATTTTAATCAGATACTCAGGCAAAACCCCCACAGCCATATACATTATGTCCAGTGATGGCACTGATAAGTGCTCATCACAAAATGTTAATTGCATTCCACTAAAAAATACTCAAACAGCCTATATGATTTCAAATATTGTGTGCCATTTCTCTCTAATTAGTCCAAAGAAATATTTTCGTTTACCTTTCATTTCTATGTGGAGTTCAAAATTATTCTGGAACTTGATGAAGACAAACACTTTGATGTTTCTTTGCGTTAGGAAAATCTTTACCCAATAAATTACAATTATGTAAATATTAGCCCCCCCTGGGTTATAAGTGCCTCTTTGAGGCATAAGATGATTAGAGCAGAAAAATTATTAGATTTGTCCATGACCATGCTATACTTTCCTTCCTCAGGAAATTCTGTTATCAAAGAGTTTAATCCTATTCCCACTGAAGCAAGTAAATTTGGCCACTGAGTTAAATGGAAAGAGAATTCATTTCATCCATTCAGGCAGTACCCTAAAAGCCCAGATGATAGTAACATCCCTGGTACGAATATTTAGTTACAGTTTTTAACTGTCCTTTCACAAATGTGAATGCTTTTACTATTAACATTCCCTTTCCACTGACATGAAATCTCAAGCTTTTCTGAAAAACTGCAAAATGTTACTAAACCCAGGTAACAGCTGGACAGCAAGCATGCATGCCCATAATCACATATCGTGGTTAGTGTAGTGGGATTGCCTGGTGACAGGGCAGCACACAATTACATTGCTTTTGACATTAATGCTTAGTGGATGATGGCTTGATCTGATGTTTGCAAGGCTACAACAATGATTACAGGATTTGTGCAAGACAGGCAACAGCAGCTGTCTAAGAAGAACGCATATGAAGAAAAGCATGTTGATTTTTGTAACCTTGGTTACATCAACAAGTCCGTCCTTTCCCCTTCACAAAAGGCATAGTTTGTCCTCTGCTCCTGGAGGCTTTATATTAGGCTTAGGAATCTGTTTGAGGTAGTAAGTAGCAAGCAGTTTCCTCCGTTCTTTCTCTGTCTTTGCTCACACGATGGCTCCAACCAAGCTTAACCTCCTTTCCCTAGCAGCAGACCAGCTGGTTTGTGATTTGGTGTAGCTGTTTCCTTACGGGTTTTCTCATTGTCGAAGACCACAGGACAGATTGAATTCCCAAAGAATGCAAAGGAAGACAATGCCTCTTAACAGCAAGCAATACAGTAATGACACAGTGGTTTTGAGCCTGCCTGTAGATGTACAAGGTTTCAATGAGGAAAGGATGAAACAAACATTATCTGAAGATTAAGGCTTTATCCTTAAAGACTGAGGCCAAAGAGAGTATAGTCTCCTGAATAATTTACACATGCATATTCTGAACCACATTTAGGAGAATGAATTAGTGTAGAGATTAGTGTGGAATTTTTAAGAATGATTTTTTCTTTTATACATAGAATAAAATGAAAGTGAATGGTGTTACATGCTCATGTTCTAATACAGAGCATATTCCGGCTTCCCCGAAGTGTTATGGTACCTTAGGTGTCTAGTACAGAAATAGGACAACATGGTAGATTCCAAATGTGTTGTGAAGCTTTGCAAGTTTGAAGCATTTTCCACAAGGGAGATTGTGATTCTCTATGTTTGAAATTTTGTCACATGCTTTCAGTCCATAACACATGCTCAACATATTTGTTATAGATACATGCTTGCATGAAACTAACATCTTTCTTTAGAAGCACAGCAATAATTACCAAGAACATTGGGCAGCATCTCTGTATTTTTAAACACCTCACTCTGCAGATGATTTAGGGGTTGAAAGTTAATATGTGGTAACAGATTCTGAGCTTCAGGAAACTTCTTGGCAGGGCTCATGGAAGTGGTCATCAGATGCTTTACTTGCTTTATTGTCTAAAAATAAATTGTGCCAAATGCACTTGATGACCCATACAGTGAATCCACCAGGTAGTGCATCTACACTGACGGTGAAAAGGAGCAGCACTTAACACCTTGAAGTGAGGACTCTGCCCCAGGTTCTGATATGACACTGGCTCCCCCCTGCTGAAGGGTCTATAAAACGATAACAAGTTAAAGGAGCAGTGAACTGGGTACTGTGGCTCAGCAGCTTCTTGCTGAGATACTTTTTACTGTAATTCAGGTTAGGGCCCAAGATCACTCACACTTCTATGCTGGAACATCAAGGTCAGCAGCGCCCCTGACACTCCTGGACTGATACCAACCTGAATGGACTAGAAAAATCATGGAGTGTTATGGGGGTTTCTGATGTTTGTACCATCAGGTGGGGACTCTTGCCAGCCTATCCGTGGAGCAAAAGTTTCACTTATTTCTATTACACCTATATTAAGCTACACACACATTTACATGTATATACGTGCCCTTATTATACTACACATAGAGATTAAAGCCATTTTCTCCCCTTTAATGCTATATTCTTATTTTATACAGAATTGGTATTTACAAAGGTACCTTTAGAGAGTTCGCCCTTACTCAGACAAAGAGATTAAGCCAGTGGTGTCTGCTGAATTTCAGAGCAACTCCTGGGCATCTGAACCTAGAATTTAGTGTTTCTGGAAGTGTTACCTAAGTATCTGCAGAAAGTTACAAATTTTGCCACAGCTTTCTGGGGCAAAATCCCTTGCAGCAGAGAGGGATACTTGAACTCCCAAGTGCTGCAGAAGAAGAAAAGCACTGAGGAGAACTCTGGGAACCAGGATGTTCCCCTGATGCCAGTGACCAGCAGGTCTGGCTCTGTCCCAGCCCACAAGCCTGCTGAAGTACCTATTGTAACAGATCCATGCACTTGAGTACAAAGGAGGTTAAGTTATCTTTCTAGTCTACTGAATATGACTCAGTCACTCAGCTTTTTTTTTTTTTTTTAAAAGGTTTTTGTAGAGAAAGGTCACAAAAGCTCTGCCAGTCTTGTTTACTTCATCTTACCCCATAGCCTCCTTCATACAAGAAAAGCTGCAAAATACTCTTTTCAGCATGTTTGCCTGAAGTTCCATAAACTCCATGCCATTTTCAAAGTCTAAAAGCATATAATGAGAATGTCTTTTGAAAGCCTCGTTAAAGAACTCAAACACATTTTTGCAGTGGCCTGTGAACACCTTCATTTAACAGGTAATTTTAGGATGACAAACACATGAAAAAATTTTGTCTTGACAGCCTTCCTCAGGTATCTCACCTTTACACTGCTGACAGCCCTGTGACTGCAAAGTAATGCACTATCCAACATAATGCTTCGAATCTGACCTTGAGAAACATGGCTGTCCATTCTTAGAAATGGAATTATCCTCCTTTATAGAGATGACTGTAGGTATGTTCATATTTGTACACCATTCAAATAGAGAATCTGTCCAATCTTTACTTATTATTTAGTGATAGTGTTGACTAAAATTAAAGCTATAGACTTTGGCCCAATCAGTCTACCATAGTGGATGTTTCAGACATCTACATTGCACGTGCTAAAATAAACTCCACACTGCTATTACTGCTGCTAATAAGCTGCTGCTTAACCCCACTCTTACCATATTTACTGAGAGTGGTATATTATTCTGTAAGCAATTTCACCTAATTTCAATGTGACCGTTGTAGGGTAAGACATGATTCAACAGGGTTAGGAAAAAGAAAATCAGGATCTGTTACTTATTTTATGCTCTTTGTTAGCATCTCAAAGAGAAACAAAGCAAAATTTTAAAAAGCAACTTTAGCAAAATAGAATATTTGAAAGTATGCTTTCATTTTCCCTAAATCTTCAGCTTGATGGGGATCTGCCAGCACTTCACACAATAACTACTCGCACATAGCCTCTATTAACAGACTGCTATTAATTTAAACTTTCTCAGCAGTAGCAGCACATGTTTTAATTACTTTGGAGACTCTCTAACCAATCTGAATGCTATCTGATCTTAATCAACATTTCTCATCCTTTTTCAAAGACTTGATATTGCACCAACATACAAATTTGCAAATATTGTGGTAGCTTATTGCACTGTTACAAAGGAAAAAAAATACATTTAACCAGCACATATTTCTAATTTGTGGTCTTCATCAGATCAGCATTAAAAAAAAAAGGTTAGTACAATAATAAAATAAAATAAAAAAAAAATAAATCAAAGGTCTCTTTCATGGCTATTCATCATTCTTGAGAAGAGACTTCCTCACCACTTTTACAGTTTGGAACCTACTTTCCAAATGCCAAGGTAGTTTCTCTGTAACTTTCCTTTCAGCAGTGCAGTGTTTCCTGTGCTGGTGATTTTCAGCTAAAGAAAAATTTCAAAATTACAAAAATGAGAACAGATGGTTTGGACTCCATTCTCCCTCTCCCTCTTTACAGACAGCAGAAGTTAGACTTACAGAAGGTTTTATCTATGCTCATATACCTGGAAGGTTTCTTCAAATAAACAGAGATTATGCAATCTTTGCTACTATAATTATCACATACAGAAAACTGAAAAGACAACAGATGAGTGTAGGGTAATGGAAGAAATAATACAAGATCCTGCTGTGAGCAGACTAAACTAGATTCCCCAGTGTAGACAGGTAGCTAAAAACATGATAAATCACTACTGTGTGATATATGTTTCTTAAAATTGGAAGAGAATGGACCAAAACCAGCACTAAGAGGGCTGTTGTGATGCATGAGTTGGAAGGAGAAATAACTACATTAGAAATGTTCCAGATCCCTTTCAGCAGTGGAAATTAATGGAACATTGTCAATTAGCCTGAAACACTTAGCATAATGTATTTGGAATCTGCATGATGGATGGTTTATGTAACTCCATAACAGAGGCCAACACAACAAAATTGGTTTCTTCAACTTCTGTAACTATGTTCGTCACAAAGATAAAACAAAGAAAACATTCAATCCATATAACAACATTTCCCATGGATAAAGTTGGGCATTTCCTCCTGCATTTAGGCTTTCAAACATTGTCCAGAAGTAAAGCTCTTGCTAAAAAACTAAAAGGAACAATCTGGACCTATGTGCAGTATGCACGCCCAGTAGTTTCACAGCAGTCAACAAGACTCCTCACAAGCTTAACTTAAACCTGCGTGAAAAATTCTGAGAAATAGGTTGTAGATTTTGGATCTCTGTAAGCATGTACCCTGCTATCACTCCTGTGCTGATCCATCCAGCCCTGCCACCCTTTAGGCCCTGCACTGTAAAGTGCTCCAAACACACAGCTTATTTCAAGAAGACATTTCATATGTGAGATGGACACACGCTGGACTGCCTGAATGAACTGGAGCCAGGCAACAGAAACGTTTTCTGATCATTACCATACTGTTCTATTCGGGTAACACCATCAGATCAGAAACAGATCAGTGATAAGGCAATCCAGCAAGTTGCACTGAGATCATAGCCACTCGGCAAAGCGCCAGTATCTGTCTCAAGAGTTGGTTCTTGGTAGACAAGTAAAGGAGAAAGCTCCCCTTGCTAAAAAAACATTTTTCTTCCTATAAAACCACAATAAGAGCGCATATGGTAGTGCCTCTCCAGGACTAAAGATTGGTTTGTGTGATGAGAAAAATGACTTGCAAGTTTATGAACAACATCTTGTGACTCAAATACAAACATCTCAAATAGCAGAGGGTTTTTTTTGAATTTGAGACACAGGGAACTTTAAAGAAACCCCAAGTCATTGTACCATCTTTAGACTAATTTAATATCAGTGTATTCCCCTGATGCAAATTCAGCCATCTGTCAAATTCCTTATGGAGCAAGAAGTCAAATACATAATACATTTTAAAACTATAAAATATTCAGCAACAGGCAAGACCTCCCTCTGGTTGCTCATTAATAAGCCACATAGTGGTACAGTTATATAGTTGCAACTGCATGTCTTGCCTTCACTTTTTCATTGTTTACTTTAACAAAAGATGGAATTAAACCAAAATTACATTCTTGCAGTTACACATTCTTTCAATTAAAAAAAGGTTATCTTCTCTGACCTGAACTTTATGAAAACCTCTGACAAAGCCTTTGTCAGATAAAACTTCTCATTCAACATGAATTCTTTCGTATTTGTCACCAGTACAGGTCCTCCCTTCTTCATGAAATTAGTGTTATTAAGTGTAAAATGAATATTGTGCAGTTTCTTCAGTATAGACCTCCCCCACCAAAAACAAACTCTGGCCCAGAAAGTACCAGAAAACCTTGTGGGAGCCACAGATGGTACTTCCGCACCAGTCAGAAGATGTTGGCATGTGGCAACAACCACATTCTGTGGAATGTTTAAGATCACCCTCCTCCCATTGCAAAAGCCAAACAAAAACAATTAAATCATCAGATGCCATTGCACATGTCAGATCTGCATGCACAGTTTGTCACTTTTAATCATACAATGAAATCATAATCAAATTACATGGAGCAAGACACACCATCCTCTAGGGTCCCGACTGTTCCCTTAGAGAAGAAGTTTCAGCTAGGCATTATACAGTTATCCTGGAGTTTACAGGAGACTTGTTGGCACTACCTTCTCCCTGCTTTCCCCACAACAAGGATATTCCTGCAGTGAGTGTAGAACCTTCCCAAAAACTTCTCTAATGCCTACCCAGCACTGGAACAGAGACTGCTGTATAGATAGGCAAGAGGAAGAGGGGATGGAAGCAGTCCAACTAACATCTAAAGGCAAGGGGTAAGACCAAGCTGATACTGGGACTGAGATGCAGTGTGGGATAAACTTCCAAAGGAAGTGAGGAAACTGGTAGAGTTTCAGATGGAGAGAACACAGGGCAGTCCAAGGAGAAGGCAGGTCACCTGAGGTAGCATGAGTGTTCCTTGACAAGGACTCTGCAGTGGTGTAGAAGGAGGCAACAGTGGAAAGAAGGTAAATATTGAGATTGGATTTGAAGCCCGATAGATTTGAAACAGATAAAAAATAATTAGAAGATTATTTAGTGATCTGTATATAATTAAAACAAAATCATAGAATGATTAATTAATTAAAGACCATCTAGTTCCAACCCCCCTGCCATGGGCAGGGACACCTTCCACTAGACCAGCTTGCTCAAAGCCCCATCC
>JANZLQ010000022.1:19832663-19848465 GCA_026212715.1 Elanus axillaris | reverse complement strand
TTTATTTCTCATTACCCTACTCCGTTTGATTTGTAATAAATTGAGTTAATTTTCCCCAAGCTGAGTCTGTTTTGCCCATGACGGTGATTAATGAATGATCTCTCCTGTCCTTATCTCGACCCACAAGCCCTTTGTTATATTTTTTTTTCTCTCCCCTGTCCTGAGAAGGAGGGGGGAGTGATAGAACGGCTTTGGTGGGCACCTGGCGTCCAGCCATGGTCAACCCACCACAGTGGTCCTTTACTAACATTTCCCAACTGCTCTAGACGCCTGTCTCCAGTTTATCAAAGCTAACTGGGCTTCTATACCTGATTCAGCAGAAACGTGCTGTCCTTAGATGTTTTTTAATCTTTTGTCAGAGGCTGGGACCATGTTAAGAGACAGGTTTCTTCTATTGTAATGGTCTTTCATCAACAGAATTACGTTGCCTATTACCATTAAAGAAACAAAGTCATATGGAGAGTCACAACAGCCTTCTATAAACCTAGCATTTTTAAGGATCACAAAGCCAAACAGCACTTCCATCAGAAATCTGCAGGAATTGTTTTTCAAAAAGAGATAATTTAGCTACTTTAGTTACAGTCTTTATGGGTACAGGAATTGGAATAACCGTATTTCACTTTAACTTTCCATTTAGGGTGTCATTATTAGAGCAAAAATTGTCTTAGTAAGAATTAAGTCTTAATCATATTTAAAATAAAAATTCACAAAATAAGCCTTATTAATATTCCTAAAAGAATTCCTGAACTGCCTGAAAGATATATTCTCCCAATGACTACTATCAACACATATAAAGAGCAATAAATAAGGTGTCATTTCTTGGATTAAAGCCCAGTACCTCAACACAGAACAATACAGCTTTTTCCAACTGTTCTTTGGCATAGTCCCCTGTTTGTACCTCGATAACACATTGACTAACATGGCAGCTGGTTTTATATTTTTGAATAAAGCAATTTGCACTTCTGAATTTGTACAAACCTTCGGACAGCTTTAAACAAATGAAGCTCTATATAAGCAACAGTATTTGTTGCAGTAACAATAATTTCTACTGTCATTTAAATTAATCAGGCTCAGTTGGTACTTTCTATTAAACTGTTACAAAAGGGAATCTTTTTCCCATTTGACTTTTTCCTCCTAAGGCGTAAGCAAATTTATTTCTTAACCAGATCTCCTAAGGAAATGAGATTTATGCATTGAATCTGCATAACTTCAATGACTTGTAGATCCATTTGCAAATTTCAGTTAAATACAATGGGGAAGTAAAAATCCTGAGGTATGAAAATGTTTAAAAACTTCATAACATGATCAGGGAGAGAGGCCCTTGCAGTGCCCACTGATGGCAATGAAGGCTGCAGAATGAGTTTAGTTTTCAGATACAAGTTCTACACATTAAGGAGTAACTGGTATTTCTAAAATTTTTTTTAAAGTTTTCATCATCAGATGAGTGCTTAAGTGGCATCACATCTTTTACTGCTTAGCCAGCGATTGAAATACAGCCTTCATTACTAACTCCAGGTATTACATGAAAGCCATTATCTGAAAGCATTTTGGCAGGCTATCTGAGCAGTACTCATGTTTTCAGTTCAGTTCTTAGCTGCCAGATTTCCAGTCCTAATTGAATGTGAAGTGTCAAAAATTTCCTTATAAAGGCTACATGCTGACTGAGTGCAAAGCTGAACCCAAAGGACCATCAGGAGCTTAGACTGCTTCCACCATGTGCTCTCTGGATAAGCAGAGGATTTCTGCCTCCAAAGCTCCTTATCCAACTCCATCCGCAAGCACTAAATGTGTTCCAATGCTGTTTCAGGGGAAGGCTCACCCCTGCATCTTTGCAAACAGACCTAGCTAATACTTGAACAAAAGAGTAGCACTGACATTTGATGTAATTTCATCACACGGAAGAAAATACATGCTTACTTCAATGAGGAATCCAGGGACCTATCCAGTTCCAGAGTCATCCCTGGAAATAAATGCCAGTGTATTTCATAAGCAGCTGGATATGCTCTTCACCAAAGAATTTCTTTCCTTTTTTTTTAATAAAGAATATAACTGAAAGAATGGGTTTCCTCCAAATTTCTCTTTGAGAAGAGTGAACAAATTCTGTCACAGACTAATATGAACAAAAATCCCTCCAGTTTATCCTCAAACCCTCAAAAGTCAGAAACACGCCCTCACATACAGGCACACACCATTAACATAATCACAACATGGGAAAATGAAGCCCAAACTTCATCAGAACTGATGGAAGCAGCTTCTTAAATTTATTTTAATTGGAGTGCATACTGATTCATGGATAGTTACTAGACAAGATGCACAGTTCACGTTAGCCTCTAAGGATCTGGGGATCTGAGTCTAAATGTGATGCTTCTAATTCTGATATCTCCTATCAAACCTTCTCTGCTGCAGACAGCAGCCTTATTTCAAAGAAGGCAG
Source organism: Elanus axillaris (assembly GCA_026212715.1). NCBI lineage: Eukaryota > Metazoa > Chordata > Aves > Accipitriformes > Accipitridae > Elanus > Elanus axillaris. The sequence continues at coordinate 19,846,032 of JANZLQ010000022.1, read as the reverse complement.
CAAAGTGACATCCAGCATGGTTCTTTTTTGCAAAAGAAAAGGTTGTCCCAAGCTGAAACGTCTTTGGAAACTGAATTTATTAACATCCTTACTGAGATTTTTAAAGTGTTGTTCCCATTTCAACCAGTAAAGAATTGACTTCAGAGAAAACAGTTCTAGCTGTGAGCATAATTAGGCCTATAAGAATCACGCTTTTTGTAACATTCCCATAGAATGTCTTATATTCTAACAGACTAAAACTGTATACCACTTAGTTTCAGGAGACCTCTACCTCACTTCAAAGCTGCCTTCTAGACCTGTCAATATCCACTTCAAATGATTAATAATGTTCAGAATCATCGGCTGACTTCTATTAATTGCCAAAGAGTACTCACAATGCCAGCTCTTCATCTGCAGTTTTCAGTTAAGGTATATTCAGCCCTACATTGACCAGACATGCCTCTGCCGCAAACTGCATCCTGGGGTAAAGTTGTTTAAACTAGTCTGTGTGCTTAAGTAGTCTAGCAAAGCAATAGAGAAAAACTGAGGCATTAACTTCAAACACAAGAGGTTTGCCTGTGCAAGCAGCACTTCCAATAGCTAACCAATATTTAATTAATTAATAAAACTTAGGGATCATCTCTAAAAAAAGGACTACAAATGAGAAAGCCAATTAAATATCTTTGCACTAATGTTCAATATGAACTGATTAAATTCAAAGAAATCTCATGATTTCTACAAAGAGAACTTATTTAATAGCACATAAATGTTCATCAGGGGTTTAATACGGAAAAATAAATGACCACTGTATCTAAAGACAAGAACATTTACTGCAGGGTTATTCAGAAAACAAAATAAAAATGGATTCCTAAAAACACTCCTTTAGACTAGCCACTATATTTTGTTCACTCTCTCTCACACAATTAACCTGAGAAACATTAGTGGTTTTCTGAGTCTTGATGGTTTCTTTATGTACCAATATATTTCTTACTATTGACAGTATGTCAGGCCAGTAATGTATGTTCAAGGGAATAAAAGCTGTATTTAGAGGACAAAAAGAACAAACTGATAAGGGGAAAAACTGCAGCTACACAGAACTTATAAGAATACATGCAATATGTAACAAAAGAGGTCATCCTTGTTGGAATGAATTCTAAACATGATAGCTTTAAGCAAAGAGCTTACAGGAAAGTATAACCAATGAGGTCACTAGTTCAAGAAAACATGCAGACTGAACTGTACGCTATCCATTTTTCACTTTTCAGAGTTATACACATCACAATCAGGTTTTTTAATTGTTTTAATTCCTTTGTTTTAAAAGAGAAATTTATGCAGCCAGATCCCTACAGCTCATTTTAATGCCTAACATGGTGCCACCTTCCTTTAGTTTCCTTCTCCCAATTTTCAGGCAATTTCTTTAAACATCCTTCATTTTGCTTGATTTCATTTCTGGTTTTTATTCTCTTCATTTTCACCCTAATATCACATCTCTGAATTTACTCTTCTCCCAGATGCCTACATTATCTCCTCTATCATGGAATTTAGCTTTTCATCTTTAAATCTACTGATTAGCTCTCTACTCTAATTCCTTTTTTTTGCTTTCTGTGATGCAGCCTGGCCCTTTTATCAGCTACCCCATCACTTTTCTGTCTTTCTTCTCTCTCCAGAATGACTCCTGCGAGACTCTAAAGAACTGAAGCAGAGATCCCCTGAAGATCATCAGTGTCTGGAGGAGAGAAATTACAGTTCTTGACATCTAAAAAGATCCTGTTTCAAGGCTCTTCTGGTTTTACAGAACCAGAAATTTTACAGTACCATCAGAGTACTCTGTAGTTGTGTTGCATTTGATATTCTTTCGGGGAATCTCAGGACTTCAAAAAAATCCTTTGTGACTTGAAAGTCTAAGTAACTGAATGATGAGAGGTGAATTTTTAGCCTCTCACAGAGCAAAAGAGAATCACAGGAGTCTGGAAGAATGAGGAACAACTAAAAGCAATAATGCTTGTCTGCCAGTCCTCAAAAACCAGACTATATGAACATATGAAAGCCTGCCAGTAACTTTCTATGAAGATTTTTATAAATTTACCAGAGGATGGAATTTCAGTGTACAGTCATGTGAAACATGTTTCTGGCTATAATAAAGCTGAAATTCAGTAATAAGCCTCAGAAGTACCTTTAAATATAGGATATATTTGAGACTGCAGTGAGTAATGGCTATGTCCAAAGTATGAAGAGAATCTCCCATGATGACTTAAGATACACATTAAATTCTAAAGTTGCAGATGTCAATGAATATTTTCAGAAAATATATTTAATATCCATCAAATCAGTGCTGCAATTCTGAAGAGACATTCCTTTTCGACATTGAGAACAAAATCACCATTAATCCTTGCCATAGCTTCAATAACTCAGTTGTTAATCACAGTGTTGTGACATATATTTCTCTATATAAAAGGCTGAAGCAACAAAAGGGGGGGGGGAAATCATAGTTAAACACATAGCTGATCAGAGATCTGATGGTTTAAATATCCCCACTTGAGCTCTAAACAGGGCTGCACTTGTTAGCTTTCCCTGCCCTCTATTTCATGGCATATAATAGCTAAGAATCAAAGCCTTTCATTTTATCATCTGGCCATTCATGGTATAATCTATATGCAACAGTAATCTTCTTAAAAGTCACCCATACTAAACTAGAGGTACCAAGACAACATTTATTACAGGACCCAAAACACCATGGGGCTATTTGCTACTTCAGAAAGAGAGAAGCAGACTGATCTCGGGCATCATGAACACTTGCCAAAAATTAGATACCATCGTTACCTTTTATAAAACCAAGTAACTTAAAAATACTAAAAATAGAATAATATGTTCATCCTGCCACTACCAGCCAACACATGCTGGGAAAGAACAGGGCTCTTTCCATGTGCCCCAAAGCCACAGCTTACCAGGCAACCTGTTTCCCTCCCACCAAAGCAAAAGGATGCAATAGAGGACCTTACTAGTATAAACTTTGCCTTGGTTTTACATTACGCACTCTGGTACTCAGAAAGAAAAAAACCAATTCCTCAGAGAGATTCAGTGCCACTTACAGTTCCACAGTCAAACACATCAAGTCTACCCCAAAAGCAATAGAAAGAGCATGAATTTTAATGATGCTCACACACACATGCACCTATTCTTCACCATATTAAACAGCCCTAAAATAAAGCACCATTAAGACTGCTTTTTATGATCCACTTATGAAGATAAACAGTTACTAATACCTTCTTTATCCTATAAACACCCTCCTTGGTCTCTTCATTCTTCAAAGACTGACACAGACCCTTCAGGTGATATCGCAATGGAATAAGGAAAACCATACATACCATATTATGTTAAACACAATAAAGTTGTCAATGTTAAATACTGACTACTGACATTACACTGCTGGTCATAAATATATTAATTATTAAATGAGAAAATGCACTGATTTAATAATATATGCTAAATATTTACTTTAAATAAACATTTTAGAATCAAGTGTTTCAGAAAATGAAGACATGTAATTCCAAGCTAACATAATGAGGGGTATTTTAGGATATGGGATCAACATCTTACCAAGAGAAAACATAAGGCTTTTTTCAGAACTTGTTGCAGTAACTTCTGTCCTGAGGACCCACACCATGATTCTGATTTTCTCTCTCCTTTCGGGCTGCAGTGCATTTTTTTATATTCTGTGAATAGAGAGAAATGCTTTTTCTTCAAAGTGCTTTCAAAAAGATAAAAATAGTTCATTGTTATAAGACAATTTTTGATCCATGAATAATTATCCACAATACTCCCAAGGCATCAAGTCTTGTATACTAACCAACAAATTACATCTCCTTACTAATGTTGGTTTTCCAGTTGGTTAACTGAAATGATATAGTAAAATGTTGGCTTAGAGAATGAAGTGGAACAATGTGGAGAAAAACATACTATCTCCACAGTATTAACTTCTTCATTATTTCTTTTAATTTATTTACTTATAAAAATATTCTACAAACTGTAGCTATTTTTCTACAAAAATTTCTTCCAGGTGAGCAATTACAATCCTTAAACTTTTATCTATAAATTTATTAGGTATTAAGACAAATTATCTTGTGACATCTTGACACAATTTCCCCACTGTGCAAACAACCTTAGCATGCTTTCAGCTCAGCATCACTTCTAATGTGGATTTCTATTTCACCATCTGTATTACAGCTAAACCAGGAAAGTGGTTATTAAGGTACAAAAAAATTTCCTTGAAGCTTAATGATCACTCAGAGGAAAATCACACTTCTTTTTTCTGTTTACATTCAAACTCCATTAAGTATCATGTTTTCAAGAGGCTTTTAACCTTCAGTTAGGGTTCATTGCTACCACTGTCAGCTGAATTTTTCAATTCTCTCAAAATATTCTATTTACTATATCCATTATTACATCCTCCACATGCATGCAGCATGGTCCTGACCAAATGATCAGATACAACATAGCAGAAAGGACTGCAAAAACTCCATTTATTATAAAGCTTTCTAATCACTTTATTATCTCCTGAAAATTAACAAAGATTCCCTTTCAGCTGGAGGAATAGGATCTGTTACTACTGCAAAGGCTGAAGCTACCCTGGGGAACAACAAAGTGACAAGGGGAAGAAGTTACATGTGGTATTGCAAGGTTAACACCACAATACCAAAGACAGGAGGAGTAAATATAATTTCATCATTACATTATCTTCTATAATACCACCTAATCTCCACATGCACAAGTTTTGAGAAGTAGTTTCTAGTTATGAACTACTTAGGGTGCCAATCATTGCACTGTCAGCACTTTACTCCCTACCAAGTAACTGCAGACTCCTGCACTGAGAGGAAGCATCCCAGTTGTGCATGCAACACACCTAACGGCAGATCTCCCTCCTGGAGGAATACGTCCAAAAATAACTTTGTGGTGATTATTATAAACAGTTGGTCATTCAGGATGCAGCATTTTAAAAATATAATTAAAAAACATCTTTCTACTACAGCAAATATGAAACTGGAAAAATTAAGGGTAGATGCTATTAATCAATACAGAAATGATCAACAGTTTACTCATTCATACCAAATTGCCTCCCTGAGTAAGAGAGCTGGCAGAGAGGCACACTGAGACCAAATGCCACAGCAAGGTAACTGGGATTTTTTGCCAAGTGTCAGAAGGAGAAAATAAAGTTTTCTACTTACTACTACTTGTTGCTGCTTGTCACCCTTAATTTTCTTAGTTTATCTTAGGGTTTTTTTCATTTCATGTAAAGTATATGTTAACTGTAACTGAACACTAACTATAACTTATAGGACATGCCTGTCAAAGAACAACAATTAGGGCCTTCAAAACCTGCAAATGCCAAGCACTCTTAAGGGAAGTCACAGAGTTTTTCTTTGCGAAAAAAATTCTCAGGATTAAGCTTAGATGTTTTATAGAATGTGTTTAGTTACATAATGTAGCCACAAGAGGGAAGCTCAACCCACTTGTTAACTCTTTTTTTAACTAGTATATCAAAGGCCAACCTGCTCACAGGCTAGGATCTTCAATTTGGAACAAAATCTCAGATTCATGATGTAAAATTCAAAATGTTAGTCTATACTGGTGCCAAAACTTACAGGATGAAGACATCAGAAGAGAGGGAACAAACGTAAGACTAAATGTAAGCTGCACAACCATGAAAATTAAGATACCAGACCAGATGAAGAGTTCTTTCGTAAAGAACTCAAATTACATCCAACCAAACTGCTAAATAGACAGTTTCTGGGATTTAAGGCAAGCAATGCAGCCAGGGAAGGACCTGCTGAGGCAGAGGAGGAGCCAGTTATTTAGCGAAGAAGAGAGCAAGTGCCCTTTGCTTCAGCAAGAGGAACCATGGCAAGCATGGGAAGGAGCCAGCAGCTCTCATGCCTGTACCAACAGCTAATTCAGAAACCAGCTGGAACACAAAGAAATACAAGCTACGGTGCAAACACAGGGTTCCCACAGACCAAGCTCCATCTGTTGACATGGGTGAAGTGGAGGGATAAGTACACTGTCGGTTGTTTTCACCTCTAAACTACCAGCAACAGTTCTGCTGAGGAAGAGGCATGTTCAGCAATCCCATACAGCACACCCATTTTGCCCCCCTCCCACGGGATGAGGGGTCAATGCTGCTCTGGGAAATGACACTTGTGGTGGGTACTGCCCACTGGAAAACAGGCAGGTATCCTCCTGTACCAAAAACATACCCCTGAAAACAGGGATGCTTGCCAAAAGAAGAAAGCGAGTATGACTGACTGTATCGGACAAGAAGGTATCTAGGTTTATACATCCGGAAAGGACTGTGTATCCAGTTGATTTTGATACACTCTGTTCCATTTTATAATGCTGCTTAAAATATGGAGACGAGCAAAAGTAAACTAAGAACTAGTGATTCTAAAATAAATGTAATTTTCCTTGAAAGTTTCCTTCCTGTAGATTTCAAGTTTAACAAAAATTAGGTGCTGAAAAATTAAAAAGTATTTGTCATTTACAGTCAGAAAAAAGTTTTTATTTGAGTCTACAACCGGCTGTTGCTTTTTGTAATGTAAGGCACAGGGATTTCACAACCAGAAACATGTCATCACATAATGCTAAACTTAATTCACAAATTCTTTCATTTTCCAGAACCACTGTAGGCACATTCAGAAATGAAACACACCTTTTTCTAATTGATCACCTATCTGGATAACATTTATGAAAGGCTGCACATCCCACACTGCCACATGTGAGGATATATGCAATTAGTGCTTCACCAGTGATAATTTCTTTCTTCCTTTCAGAACAATGTCAGATACCAATTAGGTCTCTTTCTCTGAGACAGGAGCTGCCTCCCAAAGTTTATACCTGAAGGGTTTTCCTAGACTCTCAGTGCAACCTGGCAGAAGTGACAGGAAATAACTAACCATTAAAATATAAGTTATTTTACCTGTATTCTTTCTTGCCTATAGCACTAAACTACTTACCTAGTACAAAACCATTATGTAGCTTAGAATATTTTTTCTATTTGTGTATATCAATCACCCAAAGAGAGAAGCATAAGTCTTTGTGTTATCATAAATAGAAAGAGTTTGCTACTGTTGGGAGTGCCAACAGATTTCAAACATGTTGTACTACTTTCACTTCATGTAACCAAAGTATTTTACAGCATTAACTGTTTTTATAGTGTCTCTTAAATATTGTGAAGTTTTAGTGTGCTTTCCAACTGCCAAATGGCAGCTTAGCAGATGATTACCTGTTCTCTGTTGGTTTCTTCTTGTTCTTACCTCGAAGAATACTACATTCAGAGTGCTTGTAGCATTCTGTAAACATTACCCATTGCTTTGCACCACTGCAGTATCATATAGTAGCATCAACTCTGGAAATCATGAGCAGACATTCCTCCTGAAGGATTCCCGAAGGGCTGACCACAGCAGCCTTGCTCAGACAGTCATTAGGATGAGGCATTAGATGAAATGCACATGCTTCTTTCTGCATAGCATGGAAAGGGAACTAGCTTCACAGCATATTTCTTACCAGTAAATCTCACTAAGCAGTGCCTTTGCATCACAGAGCAGCTTAAAAAAAAAGGGGACTATCTTGCATGACGCAGCTGCAGACAACAGCCCTCCTGGACTCAACTGACAGAGAAATTAAAACCATGCAGTGCAGACTAATGCAAAAAGATGCATCCCTGTTTCTATCCCTAAACAAAGGACATAATCATTTTTAAAAAGCCCTTTTCCAAACCTATCTGGTGGCTGGATGGATGATCATTCATAAGTAGCTTCATCTGGATGCTCACAAGTAGTGCAAAGGCATTAGAGACGGAGCTGCAGAGTCCTGTGTAGAAGCCTATGATTAAGCAAGCTAATGATCTGAGAAGATGATCTGTGGCAGAACTGGTTTGATTTTATTTTGAACTGGCTTTTGAATTCTCAAAGAAGTGTTTTGCATTAGGGGGTAGAAGTCCCTGGTAAGCAATTTTTGCTTGCTAATCGATGTTAGATGTCTCTCAGAAAGTATATAAATTCCTGAAATGCTATGGAAAGCCTGTGGACACACAGATTATTACAACCAGCATTTCTTTCAGTTAAAGTATCCAACCAACAGCAAAAATCACAGAATAATTTGAAGGTTGAAAGGGACCTTTGCAGTTCATCTAATCCAATCCCTTACTTTAAGCAAGGTTAACTTTCACACATTCTCTTCTTTTTCTTTACTTAGCATATAACAAGAAAATATTAGGTCCATTGAACGGTGCTGGTAAAGTGCACAGGTGCCTAGCAAGGCCCGAAGAACTTAACAGATGACAAAAGTCAGTTTCTACAGTGGCAAACTTTACTGGAGTTTAATGCATTTTTTTAATTCTTAGAAAAATTAATTTAATGCACATGCCTCATTTTTGTCCAAGCCCGTTTCTTCCTTCTGTTGTGGAAGTACTAACCAACCCCCCCAGAAGGCACCATGCTCCACAGGGCCAGCAGGGAGAGAGAACAAAGATCCTGTGGAGATGCCAAACTAAGTGGAGATTTCAGACATACTGCAATGGCTTTTCTTACCACTGGGAAAAAATAACAAAAAAACCCCAGAAACTTGAAGTGTCCTTGATTTTAAACATCTATGTTGCAATCTGTACCACACAGGTAAAACAACGGGTTCAAATATTTGCCAGTCAGGACCCTAGCACCAGACAGCAGTATTGTCAGTCCAATTTTATCTCTTGCAGGACTGAAAACAATGATGTGCATAAGTCAGGTCTCAAACACAGGTTTAAAGTAATGAGATTTTTAAAGCCAAAAATAGGTTCATTTTATAAGGCATCAGTCACAGCAGTTCTAGCCCTTACAACCATTGCAAAATGGGATATAGAAAACAAATGCTATTTTACTCACACAGAATATATCATTGGGGAGTTCTAAAAATCTAGAACACCACTAGTTTGAAATGCCTCAACAGTACCTTATGGCAGCAAGGGCTCAGCTCCCTTAGGCTTCCCTTTTCCTCAGCCACCTCAGAGGGGTGACGTTTCCCACGGTTCTTTCTCCCTTGATAAGCACATCACATGCTATAGGAATTGTGTGGCTGCACATCAGATGACGGGCTCTGACCCAGAAAGAAAGAAGTGGCTGATAAGATAAACTGTATCTGTCCTGAGTTAAATACCAAGACAGCTACAGTGAACTTGTAGCATATTCAGCAAAAACATCATCTGGGGTTTTTCTGGTGATTTATTTTTGCAAAGGATTTCCACAGTAAACAAACACTCTTGATGGACACTTTGTCATCAGTACTGTTGAAAAAGGCTGGGCCAGACATCTTGATCATATTTTCAAACTTATTTATATTATTTTTTACAAAAAAAGAAGCTGACAGGATTTGTTTGCCATTTGATTGTTACCTCCATCTTAATTTTTGCATATCATTTGGCTTAGTTTTAAAGTCCTTATTAAAACCTCTTCTATGCAAAACCATTGTCCTTTGAAAAATTATAAGCATGAGACAGTGTATAAAATCTTCTTTATTCTGACATCTATCTTTCCCACCCGTATCCTCACAAGCAGGATTTACTTGAATTGGAATATTCATGGGGTATAAATAATAAATAAAGCATGAAAGCCGCTAGAGTGTAGGTGGAAAATTTACTCTCCTTGCTAGTTCTTAACTTGCAGTTAACTTACTTAAAACTGTACAATAACTTGAAGCAAAATCTGTCCTTTGAGAGAACCTGCTAAGCAAGATTTCCAGCTAACAATGTACTCCATCTTTTAAATAGACACACTGTCACAGGATATTAACGTAACAGTCCCAATCTCTGATAACATAACAATGCTGGCTATTAAGAGCAAGAGTTGGAGTAGCTAAAGAAATTCTTGCAAAATTAAAGCAAAGGAAAATTTTTATGCTTAAACAGATGCCATGTGCAAGAAATTTTAATGCAACTCATTTCCAATTTCTCCCAGGTCAGTTGTCTGTCCACCAAACAGAGCCCATTTTCTAAAAAGTTGTTTTTGTTTATTTCTCATCAGCTGGGTAGTTTTCCACAGCCTTTTAACTTTCCTTTGAGCCTCTAACAGATATCACGCATTTAGTAGACAGTATTGAGTTTAAGAAAACCCAACACAACGGTAAGAAATGAATATTTATTTTCTAAAAGTTCTGACTCAGTACTGGACAGTATTTTCCCCAAAACAGTTGGGTTATTTTCAGTAACTAATCAGCAAACATATAGAATCATAGAAGGGTTTGGGTTGGAAGGGACCTCAAAGACCATCTAGTTCCAACCCCCCTGCCATGGGCAGGGACACCTTCCACTAGACCAGCTTGCTCAAAGCCCCATCCAACCTGGCCTTGAACACTGCCAGGGATGGGGCATCCGCAACCTCTCTGGGCAACCTGTTCCAGGGCCTCACCACCCTCACAGTGAAGACCTTCTTCCTTACATCTAATCTAAATCTACCCTCTTCCAGTTTAAAACTGTTACCCCTCATCCTATCACCACAGTCCCAGTTAAAGAGGCCCTCCCCATCTTTCCCATAGGCCCCCTTTAGAAGCGGGGACTGGAAGGCCGCTCTAAGATCTCCCAGGAGCCTTCTCTTCCCCAGGCTGAACAACCCCAACTCTCTCAGCCTGTCTTCACAGGAGAGGTGCTCCAGCCCTCTGATCATCTTTGTGGCCCTGCTCTGGACCTGCTCCAACAGGTCCATGTCCTTCTTATGCTGGGGGTCCCAGAGGTGAACACAGTACCTCCAGGTACTCCATCTCACTTCTAAGCAGGGAACTTCAGAATTATAAATTACTCTGGACAGGAGGCCTGCTTCCTAAGATATTTAGATCTACTTTAATTCAGTACCAAGGTTATGGCTGCTGAAAAATTTATTTATTTTAAATTTCACTCCATAGCAAACATTCATAAAGTGCTCCCTTCAAATGGGCCTGAAGATGACGAAATTACTGTTTTCTTCGCTAGTTTTGAATTTTATATTTAGTAGTGGCATTTATTAAATATTAATTTGAAAATGCATAATTTATACCCATGGCTAGCATACATGAATAGTTCTGTCACTCATGACCTCCAGCTCAAGCACTTATCACCATTCATACTTAGTCAAGTGAAGGTTTAGTTTTGTAATTCTTCATTACACCCAAATTCGCCAACCTATTTGGCATCCACCTACATTAGTAATCAATAGAGTCCCCCTCTGACCATGCCTGGAAGCTGCCAAGAGCCCAGGGCAGAGGGAAGCCAGCCTCCCACGTCCTTGGGCTCCCTCTCATTTACATCTTTGGAGACCGAATAGAGCAATAGAAAGACCTGTAGAAATTCATGGCTGAGAGGCGGTAAGAACAGTTTCTCTAACTGCATTAACCAGAACTGATTTCATGAATGCCCCTAGTCTATTTCCGTGCTGCGACAGGCTAGGCTGAACCACCTTTGGCAGCGATTTATATTAATCTATTTGGCACTGCATTGAAATGTCAATGATCACTCAGACAGTAACCAGAGCTCAAATAAAACAGTAACTAACAGCTGAGTGAAAGAACAGCTTTAGTTCAGCCAGTTTTTTTCTTATCAATTTACAGTTACTGAGGTGTAGAAGACAATATGGGACAAGGATTTTGGAAAGAAATTACCAGTAGGTGAATCATAAGAACTGAATGGCTTAAAGGCACTTACTGAACTGCAGACATGCATCAGTGAACCTCCACTAGTATTAACTTGAACAAAGCAAGAAATATCCATAGGCTCCCTGGCCAGTGGCCTGGGTTCAAACCTACCTGGCCAACACGATTTGTATAATGCAGGAAATTCCCGGCCCTGCACAGATATCTAAATACCTTTGAGGCTTTGTGCCCTAGGTCCTTCTGCACTTCAACACGCTATTTGCGACATGGAGAATAAGATGATTTCCTTACATTAGCAGGTGATGCAGGACACTCATGTTGGATTAAGCATTGAAGTCACTGTGAATTAAGATTTTCCACTACACATTTCATAGGGTCAGATACCCTGAACAAATTAAATAGGTATTAAAATCTCATCATCAGCCTTGGATACATATAAGCATATAACCAAAAAACCATTCCTAGTCATTTGCTTGTAACTGTCAACTCCTGCTTACACAGCTCAAAGACCAGAGGGCAACTATCAAATGAACAGTTTAAAATTGTCTAATTTTCTCATTTAATCCTTTTCCTTCAACAATAGGAAAAACACTAGGAAACAGCAGAGTTTCATTTATAGTTCCCAGCCTTCAACCTGTGATACTATGGACACATAACAAACTACAAAAAAAGGCCTGCCTAATAATAAATTATTTAGTATTAACATTTCAAATATTGCCATCTCTCGATTGTAAGGCAATTATAAAAGGCAATTGAGAATATCTTTGCAAACGTGTTTTAGCATTTGTAAGCAGTTACAATGACGTAAGATTGATGCAGTGCTACTAAAATCAATTAAGTTGGACTGGCACAAATTTGGGGAACAATCACAGTATCAATGGGCAAAAGTTAGCAAGAGGGCACATCTTGTTTAGAAAATATCAAGTATTACCTTAAACCTTTTTTCATTCCCATTTCTCAAAATTCTAAAAATATTCCATGACAAGTGGCAAATGGTCAGCTACAAACACCTCATGCCCAAGAAGCCAAACAGTTCAATTCCATAACCTGCTTGCTTCAAAATTAACAATCAAAGAAAATTAATCTTTTGTTCTTAGCTTAAACCTTCATAGAAAAATCCCTGTAACATCCACATCAAATTAATGGCCTAGGGTTGGCAAGATTTGCTGCTGATTTAAGAGTCACTTTCTGCATGTTGAAATTGGACAACCACCAATAGTATCAATCTTTCTTTCTTCTTTTATTTCTGCCTATAAAAGATTTCCATGAATACTGGATTGAGACAATAATCTAAGTACATCCATAATTAACCATAAACTAGCTGAAAAATGCAAATGAATACACAAGATAACAAAAAAAATATTTCCTTTAAAAAATTAAGGTTTTTTCCCCTAGAGCTAAGTTTGAAAGTGTCTGAACATATTCACTTAATTCCTATTCAACCCTCTCTGAAACGTGACAAATCTGAACTTCTGGCCCATGGATTTTGGCCTGAGCATTGTACATCTTTCAGGCCAACCTTCACATCCTATCCATCTTCCAAACAGATAACATGCAATAGAAAAATCGTTTCTGTTCCTTAAACTAAAATCCAGGTTAACTCAGCCCCAGTCACAAGACAACTGCTGTGATGGGTTGACCATGGCTGGACGCCAGGTGCCCACCACGTCGTTCTATCACTCCCCCCCCTCTTCGCTAGACAGGGGAGAGGAGAAAAAAATATAACAAAGGGCTTGTGGGTCAA
>JANZLQ010000022.1:19814579-19832563 GCA_026212715.1 Elanus axillaris | reverse complement strand
ACTGAACTCAAAACACAGCACTGTACCAGCTACTAGGAAGACACTTAACTCTATCCCAGCTGAAACCAGGACAGCCCCCTAAAAAAACTCCTAGTCATATGAGGCTAAAAGAATAAAAATTAAGAAATAGTTTAGACAGGCATATCTTTTTCTACATTTAGTGCTACACAATTTATCCCTTGTTATATTAGCAGTCAGGAAAAAGAAAAAGTAGTAACTTTTCCTTGTAAGTGGTAAAAGACCACCACTGTGCACAATGTAGTCATCATGCACACTGCTGTCACTTTCAAAGTTACTAATGGTTAACCACAGAAAAGTACTGCAAAACGTTAAATGCTAATAGGGACTGGTGTCCATTTCTCCACAGATAACTTAATTTGAACCCCTTAAACCTCGCACTGACACCAAGTAGTTTACTTCGCATTTTTGTTTTGGATTACAATAAGCTTCCCTTCAGCAGTACCAACATAGCACTGAAAGCTAGGCTCCAGACATCGTTTACTAGGACACAGGAACATGAAAGTAACCAAAAATCAGGTCCTGAGCTGGACAGTCACAGAAACGTGTACACAAACTATTCCAATGCCATTACAATTTCTTGCCCCCTGACATCTGTCACACAACTCACCCAAACACCCAACTTCACTTTCAGATCCACCGACTGTTTTCAGTCAAACCACTTCTAGACCTACAGCAACCTGCTCAAAACAGAACCCAACAATGCAAAATCTGACTTCCAGAATCATCATTCAGTGGACACAGTCACAAGATCTTTGGTGACAAACTGCAGTTGTTTGGCATGGTGATAGGAGAAAGTCTGCTGACCAGGAAAAATCCTGAAAGAGTCAGAACGCTGCTGGAAGCAGTGTGCTCTGACTCCATCATCACCAACAGCCTCCGAGAACCCAATAGAAACCAGGGCACACAACAAGGAGTGGAAGGGAAACGTCCATTTTGCTATCAGGGCAATCCTTCCTAATTTTTTAGTAGCTTGGAAATTTAAGAGAATATAGAGGCCTTGGAGACTGCATGTTCCACAAGAGACAATATGAATTGTCATGCCATACTAATTACAAAATTGTTAATAGTACTAAAGGAATGATCTGCCAGTTGGACAGCCTTAGCCCACAATAAAATGCAATGGGTGAAACAAAGTCACCTCTGGAAGCACGCAGGACAGCATAAACATAGCTGCTGTTCTACAATGGTGCAACGCACTCCTGGCAATGAAACTAGCTATTTCTATAGAAAACGTTTAGCAATTTGTTTGAAGAAAAAACAAAATCCTCCTCCACAGAGATACACACATTCAATGCTAGTTTGCTCAGCCAGAGGGCTTTCAGACTGTGTTAGCATGCGATTCCTCTGACCAACTTAAATCAGATTTTTGTTCACCTGGAATTTTCACAAGTCAGACCCTGTATCACCGCACTGCTCCGTTCAGTCTTGGAAACGGATTTGTTCCAGTTCTCTTAAAAGTCTAGCACTGAAGCAAACCTTGTGGTTTCCCTTTGTAAGCAAAGGATGATATAAAAACATTAGGAGTTAAGCAGCTCAGGTCTTTGCTGTTACTTCCATAACACATCATAGGTAGCATCTGGAGAGGACTCAAAGATAGATCAAAGGATGAAATCATGAATTTTTCTGTATTGCAGGAACAATTTTACTATCTCAGAGTACATGTATTACACTGTATGTATACACACATATTATACTGGAGAACGCACCTAGTACACCACCATCTTTCTAATGCCTATAAACAAGTCATAAGGTCAGTGGCTGTGATACAGTTCAAACCCAAACAGGCCCACTGCAGGTGGTCATTTTTCCCTGTGTTAAACACTGCAATGTACAAGAAATATTCTAGTAAAGAAAGATGCTTTGTTACCACAGCGCTATTAGCAAACACCCCTTGTCACACCATATCTATCTTTTAAAGAGAATACAGCTCTTCTTTTATACCTGCTAAAGTGTTTCTGACCCACAGTTATCAGACTCTTAGCACCTTCCCCATGTTCATTCTCCTTGCAGTGCAGCATTAGGATCTCCATGGGCATAACAACTACCTCAGTGACATGTATTATAAATGAGCTCTTTACCATTAGCAGTTTAAGTTTTATAGAAAGAACATATTCTACAAGGCTTTTATTTAAAATATTTTCATAGAAACAACCTTGCACTGAAGAAAAGCCTGGATGAAAGGGAGAGACACTCCACAAACTCTCAGGAGGCAAAGGGAACACCTTGTAATGCTTTCATTTCTCATTAGAATGCAAGATGCTTGAGGCAAATAGCATATCCGAGCTGGTCAATTAAGAGTGCTGTTACCGTTCCTCCACTGTAAGACCCCCTTGCCTTAGCAAGAAGACAGAAAGTCATTGTTAAATGGTTAACACCTGAGTGTCTAGGCAGCTACCCTTTGGGAAACAAAAAATTATTTATATCAAAATACAGGCATCAGATACAACTAGAGTAATTTTATCTTCTGGTTTCCAGGGAGACAAGTGACCTTTATATGCTTCTCCTAACAAACATATCAAAGTCATATCATAGCAAGTAAAGCCATCAAAACCATAGGAAAGTAGCTCAATACTACAGAGGCAATCAGCTCCTCACAACTGATGTTAGTCTGAAGCATAACAGCTTGGGTAGTGTGTTTACCAATACAGCTTCACCACTGGTGTCAGTTCACAAGCTTCCTTTTAAGAGAGCATTCATTGTAATGTATATTGCCAGTCTTTATTTTAAAGATGGGAAAACACAGGCAAGAAAGGCTCCAATATGGAAGCACAGATAGTATACTAAAACTAACAAACAATCCAGGCAGTAATCTAACTTTAGCACACATGGGGCAAAACTTCCTGTGATCTGGAATCCATCCATTCTCAGACCATCAGCAAGTCTCTGAAACAAACATTTAGGTTGTATCAGCAATTCTCTATTTTAGTCTTCCAGAATCTCAGGAGCATTCTGCTTTCTTTCTCAGCAATACAGAAACGGAGCTGGTGAGCTGCAGGACTTTGATGATCTGCTCTGAGAAAACAGCATGCAAACAGCAAGCCTAGGCTAAGTTAAGACTAATTTCAGCCTGTCCCAATCTCTCTCAGCTGACAGTAATAAAAGGAAACCAAGAGATCATCAAAATATATGAAAGCCCTAGATACCAGTTCTGCTTTGTAATTGTGTAGTAGATGAAGAGGTTCTTTGTGATGTTTCCAAGATTAGCTTTAGAGCCCTGTACTTACTACCTGTGTGGTAGGATGGGGAAAATAGCTTTAAAAGATTCACAACTGTTGATGACAAGTCCCTGCATCCTAAACATATATCTGGCTACAGGCTAAGCAAAAAAAAATCATGAAATGTGCTGAGAAGATTTTGTTTCAGGAGACAGAAAAAAAAAACAACTAGGAGAGACAGTTATTTTGGACCTGACTAATAAATCATTTGAGATTATAAATATGTGAAGGTGTTATGAATTAGATCATGAGAGGCAGAGCCCATGATTCTGAGGAAAATAAGAAGTGAGAGGAGCTGAACAGCAACAAGAGAGCTATAGGTCAAGCTCACAGATGCATTAAATGAAGTGCAATGCTAACAAACACAGGAGAAAAACATCAGCATTTAATGCCAGAATCAGGAGTTGCAGTGCAAAATGGATTACAGAAGAGACAGAAACAGCAATAAGAAACAATAAAAAAAAAGACCTAGAAAGATGCAAGTTCAGGATTTCTGCAATAAGGCAAATAAAAAATGCAAAAACCCCAAACACATTCAATACGCGTTTTGTTTAATCTCCAAAGAGTAAGAGATCAGATATTAAGCACAATTGGTGATGAAACAGAATAGTTTTAAAAATAACACAAAAACCACCACAGACGAAACCCCAACAAACGCAATCATAAAGATATCTTACTGAAAATGATACCTAGTTATTCTATTCCCTTTGATCACAGAGCTGACAAAAAAAACCACAAGAGAAAATAGACGAAAAATACCCAAAAAACACAACACACTGAAGTGGCCAAGCAGATGCTTACAGTGACTTTACCATTGAGCAGGGCTTTGATCCGCTACAAACTAAACAGCAGAATTGTCACTTAGGTTCTTTTACTCACCACCTACTTGGATCATATAGTTCCCGCTATTTATGACAAGCTTTATGGACGGCCAGCTGTAATCATACTTCTTTCCACTACAAAATTCCAGTTTTACACCCTTTTATTGACTTATACATACTGCTGTACCTTATTCTATCTCTTGACCAGTCAAGCACACCTTATACTCTTACTTGGTTTGCAATTCTCCCTTTTCCAATTTTGTGCATAAAGAATAGTCTTTCATTTTGTATAGACAGACAAATCGTAACTACCCACAGAAATTCATTTTTAGAGAAAAAGTGCTGAACTTACCGTTGTTGTTTTTTCTTATCCTCAATGCTCCCTAAGAAATTTATATAGCTCATTTATATAGCATCTCCCTACTACTGTGAGCACTCTCATTACACAGATAGAAAGGAAAATGAAGCAAATCAGAAATCAAATGTTGAGTGTTTACAGTCCTGTGCTCACTCTTAATTCTCCTTAGAAGCACAGGCTCACCAAACTAGATCCTTAGCACCCACAGCTGAATGGTACAACCTGACACAGGTGTGCGGCATCATTACAGAAACAAGATGAGAAACACAGGATTCTTGTACTGCTATCTCTGTGACAGGGCATTTTCCAGAATTCCTGTGTTGATAAGCATTTGGTGATACAGAAGGTTACATAAATAGGCAGACAGACCAAGCTAGATAAGAAGAGATGTGACACATACTGACAAATGCATTTTGGGGTACAAGTCTTACAGCACAGTCAGCAGAAAGCCCAAGGCAAAATGGTATTTTATTAAGGTGAATCACATTGCACGGAGCAAGGCTAAGCAAGGTTATCAATCCTTTTCATCTCATAAAAATAAAAAGAAGACTGCTGCATACAGTTTAAAGAAAGGTCAGACCAGTATGAACCTTAGCCATGGAATTCTCACTAAAACTGCTGCTTTTACAAAAGGCTCTTCTCTTTCCTACTGGCAAGCAACAAAGCATCTGTGTTCAAAAGTCCTCAAACTAAAAGCACAGTAACAGATTCAAAACCACAAGTATGCCATAAAGCTATAAATCAAAAAGCTGCAGTATAATTTGGCTAAGAGGGAGGTTTCTTCTTGACTATAATCAAAGCTCTTTAGGTTCATGCCCTTTATGATTTACCAATAAACAGGTGAGGTATGTTTGCAGCCATATGTCAATCTCAACCCAAGGGAAGCAAAGACCTTCTTTGCCTGCACTAAACTGTATTATGGTATTTGCTATATTATCTCCTATTTAACCCAGCATAGTACAGGATCTCTGTAGCAGAAAGTCTTTGTGATGGGTTGACCCTGGCTGGATGCCAGGCAGCTACCGAAGCCATTCTATCACTCCCCCCTCAGCTGGAGAGGGGAGAGAAAATACAACAAAGGGCTCGTGGGTCGAGATAAGGACAGGGAGAGATCACTCCCCAATTACTGTCACAGGCAAAACAGACTCAACTTGGGGAAAATTAATTTATTGCCAATCAACCAGAGCAGAAGAGTGAGAAATAAAATCAAATCACAAAACACCTTCCCTCCACCCTTCCCTCCTTCCTGGGCATAAATTTACTCCTGATATTCTCTACCTCCTCCCCCCCTGAGTGGTACAGGGGGGAATGGGGGTTGAGGTCAGTTCATCACGTTATCTCTGCCGCTCCTTCCTCCTCAGGGGCAGGACTCATCACACTCTTCCCCTGCTCCAGTGTGGGGTCCTTCCCAGGGGAGACAGTCCTCCAGAAACTTCTCCAATATGGGTCCCTCCCACGGGCTGCAGTCCTTCATGCACAGCCTGCTCCAGCGTGGGTCCCCCACGGGGTCACAAGTCCTACCAGAAAACCTGCTCCAGCCTGGGCTCCTCTCTCCACAGATCCACAGGTCCTGCCAGAAGCCTGCTCCAGCACGGGCTTCCCACGGGGTCACAGCCTCCTTTGGGGACCCACCTGCTCCGGCATGGGGTCCTCCCCGGGCTGCAGGTGGAGATCTGCTCCCCTGTGGACCTCCATGGACTGCAGGGGGACAACCTGCCTCACCAGGGTCTTCCCCAGCACGGGCTGCAGGGGAATCTCTGCTCCGGTGCCTGGAGCACGTCCTCCCCCTCCTTCTGCACTGACCTGGGGGTCTGCACAGCTCCTTCTCTCACATATTCTCAGTGCTGTCTCCTCCAGCTGCAGTTTCTGTTGTGCAGGATTTTTTTTTGTCCTTTCTTAAATCTGTTATCCCAGAGGCACTACCACCGCTGTTAATGGGCTCGGCCTTGGCTGGCGGCGGGTCCATCTTAGAGCCGGCTGGTATTGGCTCTGTCGGACACAGGGGAAGCTTCCAGCAGCTTCTCACAGAAGCCCCCCCTGTAACCCCCCCGCTACCAAAACCTTGCCATGCAAACCCAAGACAGTATTCCAGGGATTCACAGCTGCTGGGTGCAACTCCTTAGCTTAACATCACTGGACATCATTGTCTTCAGCCACCAGCCTCATAATCTTTAAACACAGCAGGATGCTGGCAAGGCCTTAGCACTGAGAACATCTGTAGCACTCCAGGAAACTTAGGTATTGCCAGTCTTCTTTTATGCTTCTCAGCATCCCCTTTAGCAAAGAGTTAAAAATTGACAATAACCATATGTATGCAGTTAGCCTTATGTATGCCCACTTTATTTAGATCATTTACTGAAATCTCTTCATAAAAAGAATCTAATCAACAGTAGGTCATTGAAGTGTGCTAACATCTCATTCAGTCTGAAAACTCAAGATCTGAAAACTGATTTCCCATTACAGAAGTTGTATTAACAAACTGTGTTTAAAGATTAATTCTAATCTGGTTTTTCTGATCCTAATCTATTCTGAGAACATTAACCTTCCCAGCTAAATTCTACTATTTACAGCTAGGATACTGCAGTTAATTCACAGCGAGTCCTTTGCAAAATTAGTAACCGTAGTTTTTGTAAGATGGAATATATTTGATAAATACACTTCATCATCAAAAGGGTTAAATATTTAAAAAATTCTACAATTCAAATGGTTGAAAAACCATACTGGAGCAGCTGCCTAGAAACATCCCTTCTTGAGAAGTATTTTTGAATGCATCAGTGAAAATGTGCTTAGACTAAATTCAATCTATATGAAGAATCATGGTATGCATACAGCTTTTTTAATAAGCTCATCATGGGTCCACTGAGGAAGGCTGTACTACATAAATATATGCTGGTTCACTTGGATCAAAGCCAGATTTTCGAAGAGATCAGCTGCCATGTAGAGATCATAGCAGGTTGACGTATTTTTCAAGAGAGCACAGCACACAAAGTACTCCCTGTGTTCCTCCTAAAGAGAAAAGCTTCTTGGAAAAATCTAGCCCTAAGAGAAGGGAGCAGGTGGAGGGTTTGAGCCTTTTCCTGGTGCTCTGAAAATGTAATGTAATTGCACAGGGATAGGCTATACACACAAATATTTCTTTTGATTAGTCCTACTAGTTTATATTATATCTTTCTGTAAAAGAGATAGTAATCTCTAAGTGTAAAAATGTCTATATTGAATTTATGTAAATACATTATTTCTGCATGCTTTTCAATTAAAATTTTAGTTACAATTTGTACTGCTTAGTTATAAACTCTATTTATTTATTTACCAAAGTAAACACAGTGTAGAACGTAACAGTTATATATTGCTAGGCTAGATAGTCAAGGAGAAGGTTTGAGTTCCAGAAAACATAATAAAGAACTAAATTCAGTACTCCATACACAATTGCCTCAAAGTTAGGAAGAGGAGAGGAGCAGCTGGACTAATGAGTACTAAAGTTATGGATCAGCAGAGGAGGGGCTGTAAACCTAGAATTATTATTGGAGTAGTCCTCTACTTTGGACAAAAATGACTTGGCTGGCTACCTAGACAATCAGGTTGGTATCACTGGACTAGGTTTATTATTTGGAATAAGGCTCAGACCAAACTATGAACAGGGATCAGGAAAGCAAGGGCTAAAGACCTAAGATGATGATCGATGCTAGCAATGATAAATGAGAAAAAAGCTATCTTTGTATAGGAATTTGGAGTATGTTTAATCTAGGATCACTGCTGCAGCTGGACATCTTCCGGAGAACAATATTACAACATGTAACTCTAATTCCAGTTCCAACCTCAATAAGAGAGATAGCTTTCTTCCATTTGATACACTTACGGTGAAAGCACAAGTTAATGATTTATAATTTAAATGAGAAGGGCAAGTCATATGGCCAGGGATATATTCAGGGATGAGGGGAAAAAAATCTTTAGCACTAGATCTTTAAAATTAGAGTTTCTAGCATGGGAAAGCAAGTAACAGCCCAATGGTCATGGCTTAGAGTGTAGTTGGGGACTGCTCAAGAAAGGAGAGCCTTTGAAGCTGAAGTGGGCATTAGATCACTAAAGACAAGCAAGACCACAGGTAAAAGAATGATAAAAATGTATTAATAAGTTAGAAGCTATACCAGACATATGACTTATACCTACCCCATTTTAGCCCTGTAGGTCTTCAAAAATCCAGCATGCATTTCACCCTCTCCCAAATCCTCCAGACTGGACTGTATCTTCCTCTCCTGGCCACAGCACCCACTTCAGCCCTACGAGCCCTTCAGGATTCAGCACTACCTTCAGTTAGGCAGATGCTCCCAAACTGAGGGTTGGAGGAAGCAGGGCTAGATGAGCTGGCACTTCAGTTAAGGCAAGTACTAACTAGCCCAAAGTCTACATTTAGAGTTAGATTTCAGGAAAGTAGAGAAGCAGGAGTGAGATGAATGCTGCAGATTGAGAGTCTTCAGGGTGACGTGGCAACTGGGGGACAGCAGTGTAAACACGCTGCCACTGGCTGTAAGGTAGGTCAAGTCCCACTGCATTGCTGAAAGACAGGATTTAGGTTAAGGATAGAGCTTGAAAAAAGAGAGCAAATGAAGTTGAGTAATAGATTTTGACATGCTCACAAGGCTCAAATAAGAGCTTGAGGAAACAGGAAGGAATGTAATGTCACTCCTCAAGCAGTTATAAGACTCATGGGTACAGCTTAGGCTGTGACTGGTCAGGAAAAGAGAAATGCTAGAGGTGAAACTAGTCATGGATTGTGAATAATTTAAAATGAAGACACATGGATAAAAACATAAAGGAGTTACTACTCCTGCTAAAGCAGGTACAGAGCCTCTGGCAAAAATCCAGAGGAGAGGTTAGGCTGGTTTATAGTTGGGAACAGATAGCTGGAAAGCTGAAATTATTGGTGACTCTTTAAAACCTCCCAGGGATAAAATGCGGCTGGAGGAAGCAGAGGGAATTAAACTACTGCTCTTCATAAGACAGCCACAGGTTTATGCTAGGGATAAGCCTGGATTTAGAGTAGGATTCAATCTTGCGAAATAAGAGCCCACAGAGTGCTGATATTGCTCCTGAAGTGCTAAGCCAGGTGCAGGGCTGGTTCAGTTAGCATTTGTCCAACACCATAGGCTCTGCCTTCTCAAAGATAACTAGACTGCGAAAGGTCTAAAGGCCTGGCAGAAACATCTGCCATAAAAGACTGAAACTTTAGACTCAAGTAATGCTGTACATGAGTATCACCAAAAAAAAAAAATATCAGTGCTTCAAAAAGCAAGTAACCATCAATAGCCTTCAATAAAGTGCTCTTGCTTTTATCATTTAACAAACTACATAATACATCTTAAGAAGTGTAGATGGTAGAAAAAACATTGGCTTCACATTTCAAGTACTACCTCTCTATAATTTGTAAGCATCCCTTGAAAGGCAGACTTCGTGTGGTTGAAATAGTTACAGACTTGTGCTAAGAAGGGAGAATGGCAAGTTTTTCCTTAGAAGGGAAAAAAACTTCCATCCTCTCCCACAACAGCTTTGAACCATTTCCTTTTGGGCAGAAGACACTGCCAAAATATGGCTGGCATTAAGATCTGCAGATGGTTATACAATACATGAGAATTGCCTTTAATCTTAGGATTCTGTGAACTCATGAAGACAACTGATGAATGCTTTTGTTCAGACAGAGACTGAAGAGTAAGTTAGCTTTAATTCGGCCAAAATCAGGTTAGTGGTTATGGTTACATCGGTCATGATTTAGTAAAGTTAACAGTAAGAAAACATACTATAAAGACCCAGCTATTCTCTGAAAATGCACTATAGAACTTTTTTTGTGCTTCCTAATGAGAAAAAAAAAAAAAAAAGGTGCAGCACTTGTAGCACCTGACATCTCAACAAGTAAATTTCTATTATTCTTAGTGGGAAAAAATAGGAGTTAAAGAATCTCCTTAAAAAAGCACACATTAAGAAGTCTTTCAGAATCCATTAGATTTCCACATACAGAAGCAGATACACAGATGACAATTCCCATTGTAAAGTTACATTCTTTTATCTGACCCCGCATGATGATATTACAGTATTACGATGTTTTAGTCTTTTCTCTTGGCATTTACAGTTCTTCTGTCTACCCACCTTTTCCTCTCCCAAGCCTCTAAGTACAAGTGCTCGCATTGGTTTAGAATCCAGTCTACTGGACTGTAGTTACATACAGCTCACTGATTTTAATTTCATAACAGTTTTTTTCATACTTCCAACACTCTTAGACTAACAGTACTTCCTCTGCATTGCTTTGTGTTGCCCTGCACACTCTCTATTCTTACCGATTATATTCAGAGTTGATGCTCAACATCTTTCAGAACATACACTTATTTTATAGACGTAGGGTCTAATACTTCCTTAGGTCTTGTCTCGCTACTGCTGTGTTCCTTGACTGAGATGAACATACAGTGCCCAAAAAGTCAATGATGTGGCACCACTGAGCCTCTCCTGCAGGAGCTGTAATAGGTAACTAGGAAGGGTGTAGCTGTGACAATAACTGAAGGAGAAGCAGCTTGTGACCCTTTTCATCCTGTGATACAGAACATCTGCTGAATCTGCTGAACTGGACATTAATTGGAATTAGCCCTTCAGCACCTCCTGAAGGAGACTACAAGTCTTACACTTTAACTATACTTCCAATTAGTTGTGCCCAAAGCAGAACTATTTTACCCCAGATAGCCCAGCCTCTTGAGTTCAGGTCATCCTGAGTTTAAGAACCTCTCCCACTTTTGCAAATACTACCTTTTTCAAAACAGGTAGAGTACCATTTTTCCTAACCTCTATTTATTAAGCTGGTTTGGACCAATCTGGGGGATATCAGAGATGGCTTTCAAAGAATAAATTCCAATGTTAAGGGAAGGATTGTGCAGACTTGAGATGGAGAAGCACATTTTTAAGAACAAGAACTATACTGCATAATCTTGCTATCAAGTATTCTTTCAGGTAAGTCTGCAACATCATCTGGCTGGGAAAAGAGAAATCTGCACGCTATTCAGAGAAAGTGAGATATTCTGGCATTGTTATTCTCACAAGATAACTATAAGTAAACTATTTAATGACTGTCCATAGGCAAGCATAAAATGCATGAGTAAGCCTGGAAACCTTACGAAATGCAATCAATGATAAGACAAAATACTGTATCTAAATTCAACTCTGTAAAAGCCACTCATTTCCTGAGGCCGTGTAAAGGTATTATGAACAATACGAAGAATGCTACAAACTATAAAAAAGGGAGGAAAAATATATTTGAAACTGCTTTGTGCAACCATGCACCCTTATGAAAAACTTTTTTCCATGACATAAACAAATATTATCACACTTAAGGTCTTCAGCTTAAAACAAACAAATAAACAAAAACCTACAAACTACACAATATTTATTATATTCCCTTAGATCTACAAGGAATATCAAAAAGCCACAAATTCCACAAGGAAATTAAAGTAAGTTAACATGGAGAGCTGAGAGAAACAGTAAGCATGACGTATACTGAACTGAATCCTCACTAGTATTTGGTAAAGTAAAACACGGTGTATTGGAAGAGGCCTACCTGTTATGTTTTCCTTCTTCCCCTGACAAAAAAAATGAAGGTGCTATTCTGCGCACTTATGGAATTATAAAGAGTTGGTCTGGCCGTTTTTTTTGACTATTTAATCCCTTTACATCAGCAAAGGGATTCATCGGCAGCAGAGTGAATGCTGTAATCTTTTTAGTTAAAAACACAGTTGGCACAGAAATTGTCCATTTTACTCAGGAGGATGCAATTACTTTTCATCTTTCATGTAAAGCTGGCTTCGTGAAATTGAAAAGCCTGTGTATGAACAGAAACGTAACAGCAGGGAAAAAGCAAAGACTATAGCTGGCTATGGATCATTTTTCCTTCTCCACATGGTTTGAGGGAAAAATAGCTGGATGCGCTGGGTGAAGCCAATCTGCAGTAAGGAAGCTTGTATCAGCCCTGCTGACCTAGTGGCAACAAGGAGTCCAGAACTGAAGAGTTCAGACTTCTGGGGAAAGCAGATAATCAACCCTCATGTCTTTAAGTAAAGACTCTATGAGCTGCGCAAGAGCGAAAAACCCCACAAAACAACAACAACAAAGATAGAGAAATGGGAAGTCATCTTAAGACTCAAGGGAGGAAGAACAATCTTGCTAGCGAACCCAAATCCCGCAGCTGGGACTAGAATAGAGAAGCCCCAAGCACCTCTAGTAAGAGGCCAAAGCCTTTGAGAGACTGCAACACAAATCGCCAGGAATCCTTTACCTGCACAAGTTTCTGTAAGGGTATGGCAATCTGTTTGTCTGGTTTAGGAATGTTAATAAGAAGAATAAACTTTCTGAGAGAGCGGGGAAGAAAAAAATTTAGAAGGTCTTCGTTCCTTCCTTCCTCTCAGCTGATATAACAATACTAGCTGTGAGGAAACTCACATAGAAGGAGGTATCAGGCATTTGATTCAGGGTGCTCTCTTACCAAGATGTGTTCCACCTGCCAAAGTCTTTGGCTAAATGAAGACAGTCCCATTTTTATTAGCAAAAACAAAAAAGCCAAAACACTCTGAAAAAAGCAAGTTTTCTACCCACATTGGAACACAAGTTACCATGAAATTCCTCAAAATTTCAAAAAATTGGAAAGACATTTCTCATCCAACTCTGGTTGTACCATAATGAACAGAAGGAAAGTTTGGATTCAGACACAAACTATAAATACAACTTTAAGGTCAGAAACTGTCAGCTTAAGAAGTTACACTCCAATTATGTAAGGCTACAGTAAGTTAATATTTATTAAGCAAAGTTAGTGCCCAAGAGAGAAGCAGCATATCGAGTCAGAAGACTGTTCCTACATTCACACAAATACAGCTTATGTTGTGAGACATAACTTAATGCAGATCTTGACCTGTTAATTACTGAGGTCTTTACCATATGGTTTTAGGTACTTTGATCAAATGTTAAAGAACTCCTGCGACAGACAGATGTGCACTTGGAAAAAACATGGTGCTCACATTTTATCAGAATTTCTCCTTGTTTTATGAGTATCAAGTTGTTCAATAGAAGGAAAATTTCAAAGATCCCTTTAATGAATATCTTAAAAACATCTAGATGCTATCAATAATGAGATTAAATTTCCATACCCTTGATATTTGGCATGTCTGTGAAGAAAAAGCAAAGTTATTACCAATAAACTGTTTGTTA
Organism: Elanus axillaris; assembly: GCA_026212715.1. Taxonomy (NCBI): domain Eukaryota; kingdom Metazoa; phylum Chordata; class Aves; order Accipitriformes; family Accipitridae; genus Elanus; species Elanus axillaris. Next base: position 19,818,917 of record JANZLQ010000022.1, on the reverse strand, counting down.
AGTAGAGAAATTTAAGTCACCTTTGACAGTTCACTGAGGAGAACTACCAATAAAAAAAAATCATACCACTACTTGCTGTGTGGCTACATACCACATACTACACTGAAAAATAGGCATAGCTGTCTGGTTTAATAATTTTGTATTTTTGAAGTAAAAACAAAAGAGAAAGTGTTATAAGTTAAGAATTTCCACTGTGTGATTCAGAAGGAGGAACCATAAAGGTTTCATCCCCTAATCCTTTAGTTCAATGCAACAGTGCAGGACTGAAGTGAATCTCTTCATTATCCATGCTTACCGTACACCAGGACAGTTCAAAGTTGATGTGAATGAAATAAATTTGTTTCTAAGGGAAGTGGAATATGCTCCAGCTACTCACTGAATGCTCTCCAACCCCAGTGGGAGTTTGAAACCATGAGTAGTTCATAGGTCAGCTTTGAACTGCATTTACAAATGGAAACCTATGGTCCAGAGGACTAAATGAGATCTGTCTTGAACTAAAATCACCAGACCACGCACAGACAAACAAATTTCAGAACCAACTGCTGCAATCTACTGAAATGTTCCTACTGCACCAAATAACATCAAAGACAGGCACCCATACAGATTGCTCTGGTTTTATGAGTAAAGGCTGTTATACAGTGTGAAGATAGTCACCATAGTCTTTGCAATGAATTTGGTAGGAATTGCACTGGATGTTAAATGGTCTGAGATGGACTGCTTTTGAGACAATTAAGACAAGCTTTTATGTTTTATCTAAGCTTAATCTATATTCAGCACCAACTGCAAATTATGCTTATTTACTCAAGAAAAAATATTTTAAATCAAAGTAAATTTTTGCTAAACTAAACCACTTCTAGGATATTCAAGAAAAAATGCTTTTGCATGATTTGCATTAAAGACAAAAATTCATTGCTCATTTGAATGTCTTCCTTATCCAGTTAGATAGCTTTCTATTGCACAGAAAACTGCATTTTCTTTACTGTTTGTCGATTATGTTTTGTCCCACTTTTCTATGTAATCATGCTCATCTTCTATTTAAAGAAGCCAGAAAACATAACAAACTTTTCCACAGTGAAAACATCATTCTTTTTCTTTAGAAAAGCTTATAAAAACTACTGTTTATTTTAGGATTTGCTCACAGGTCATGCTTACAAAACATTGTTTTCTAAGACCTTTTTTTTTTGTTTCTCTTTTCTGAAGATTCTTCAGCTTGTCTGTATCTGAAATTGCAGTCTCCAAAACCTGCATTAGATGAAGACTCAGCAATTTCAAATCAGGATAATTATATCCCTTGTCTTCCATGTAATATTCCTGATCATAAACCGCAAATCACATTTGCCCCTTTTTGCAATAGCTTCACATTGTTGACTCACTCTGTTTTTCCCTATGACCCTAAATTTGTTTTCCAAGTCCTGCTCTAGTCAGTTATTCCAAACAGCACAAGTACAGAGTGGATAATGCATTCTTCACTTTCTACTTTCTAATATGGGGGAAAGGCCCCATCTACTTTCACACATAATCCATGGGAACAGGCGCGCGCCTCAACAAAATTCAAAATAGCTCAGTTACTGACCAAGGAGCTTGCTGGAGTCAGTTCACTCCAAGTACAACTGCAGAGACAGCCCAGGGGAATGCTAGGATCAGCACAGTATTTTACATTTTCCTCCCAACTGAAAGGCTGTCCCCATCATCCACCTGGAATACCATTTAGAATCCCCTCCCAAAGACAGACACTCTTCCAGGAGGTTAAAATTAAAAGGCATAGTAGACAAAATGACAGGACCTCAGTATAACAGCATCTCACTTGGATCACATTCCAAAAAGGCAATACCAGGAGTCAATTCTTTGCAGAAAAGATTTTTACCCACAGGTTCTGGCTCATAGAACAACTTAACAGCCCACTTACAAACACCCTGTGCCCTCTGCCTTGCGAAAGCAACCTTAATCCTTCTGGCTGAAAAGATATTACTCTGTTGAAAAGAACTGAAAATTCACATTGCCTGAAAAAGAATGAGCATGGCTCTTAAAGCTAACAGCAGCTGACATGGGATGGGGGACATTTCTGTGTCAGCTTCAATATTTAACAAGAAAAGTATGGAACAATGAATCTCAATTTCCTATTGTGGCCTGCTGCGCATTTTACTTCCTGGAGTAATTAATAGCAAGAGAGCACCCTTCTCACACAGCAAACTAGGTGCTTACCACCCTTTGTTTCTTAGCAAACAACCCATATGTTTTCCAGACGCTGATCATATGTAAGAGTTTATTTTTAACATAAACTCTGGTGTAATATGAAAGTTCAGCTGCTACCAACTGCCAGTCTTCCCTAGATTTAGGCAACAATATATTTTAGGAGTATGACTCAAGAAAGCATTCACATGAGCAAGTAAAGCAGGTGGCCAGGACCTACCACATAGCATCAACTTAATCAGAACGTCCTCAGAGAAGGAAAAATAGCTCTTAACTGTATGGGGAGATGATCAGCAAGTGGAGGAAAAACTGTACTAAGGTATAGGTTGTAATTCTTACAACCAATAAAGCAAACTGCAGTCTATTGCCTCAGCATCACAAGGAGATATATAAAAAAAAACCCCACTACTCTTCTAATCAAAGCGATTATCACTGTGTTGCCGGTAAGTCTCGAAGAAACTCACACATGGGGCCTCAGTCATAAGTTCAAGTTATGCCTGTGCCAAAGAAACAACTTACCTGGTTTGCCCTCAGAAGTCTCTCATACAGCAGCACAGCTCATTTATTCACCCAATGTTTCAACTGCAATATAAGAAAGAAGTTGTTTGTTAGTCTGTTGGTAAGGGAGATGTCCAAGCTACTCATAAAACTCTCCCTGTCACACCTACACCAAGCACCGGGTCCTGCAATTGCACAAGAACAGAAGGCAGCAGCCATTGCGCTGAGGTACCGCAAGTTACACTGGGGCCAAAACTTCATGTTCGGCTGGGATTCCTTCATCTTCTTCAAGTGAGTTAAGCAAAAGAGAAGAGGAAACTGAACAATGTTATTTCTGTCATTTGTTTGCTTAGTAACAAGGCTTTGACCAAGTTAGCTGTCATAAAAGCTGGGTAGTTTCAGGATCAAGTTTTTCATCTTTAGCCAGAGATTGGAGAAAAGGATCCTACGAACTTTACTCAAACAAGCAGTCTGGGAGCATTACCGTAGGCAGTCCTGATTCAGAGAGATAGTTGGGAAGCATCTAACGTTAGTGACATTGATTGTCCCATTTAATTAAAACCAGAAGTATTCTGGTGCTTGAAGCAACGTACACGCATGTGCTTCACCTCTGATTTGAATTCACCCTTGTGGGAAAAGGGATTACACACCCAAACTCTGCTTGGAGCCCAAACCAGCAAAGGATGTGACACATGCTCCAGAGGTATTACAAAAAAAGTCAACCCAAGGAAACTTCCAAAAAGAAGAAAACTGGACATATAAGACAAAACCTTTCCTAAAAAGCAGCATAAAGTTGCATCAAAAGTGAAAAGAGCTTTTTAAGTCCCTGCAATTCCACACATACCATCAGCTTATGGGCCAACACACTCTGAAAACATTCATTGAATACGCAGGAGAAAGGAAGAGTTTAACTAAATACTGTCCCCTACTAGACATGGTCCCAATTTAATACTCCTACTCTTAAGGTAGACCCCCCGGGGAGAGCAGGAGCATGTTCCCCATCCTGGCCGAGACCGCTGCATGCGTAGGGGTCAGTGGCGGACCTCACAGCTAACGGGAGCCCGGCCTGCCCAGGTCAGCGCTGGGCAGCTCGGTGCTGCGCGTTCCCAAAACGCCCAGCTCCTCGGCCACAGGACGGGCTCGCCCAGCGCGCTGCGGCAGAGAAGACGCGGGCAGCCCCCGCGCATCACCAGCGGCCGTGCCACCCGCTCGGCCCTGCCTGTATCTGCCAGCACAGCAATGAGTTCTCATGGGAGCGTCCTTTAGGAATAGGGTTTCTTCCCTGTAAGGAAATCCTAGAACAGCTCAGGCGACAAAAAGGGAGAGCTTCTCTCCATGGACAGGAGTAGCTCTGCTCTGCCCAGCATGCTGCAGGAAAATCCATCCAGGCTCCTTCCACTGCAGCACAAGGGGATGTACGATTTGCTGTCTATATCCCTCTCCTTATTCTGTCTGATTAAAGTGGTTATCTGTAGACGCGGAAGTCACGGACACTGCACATGACCAATATGATCAAGCAAATGCCACTTTATTGCCCAAATAGCTCGGCTTCTGTATACATTTTAGTTCCTGCTCATGCCTAAGCCATTTGTTGATTGGTTAGCATGTGCTGTCCACGCACCTAAAGCAATAATTTGATGGGTTAAGGAC
>JANZLQ010000022.1:19787156-19800504 GCA_026212715.1 Elanus axillaris | reverse complement strand
AAACTTCCAGGAACGTATCAAGCTGCAGAGTTCCATCAAGATGCTAAGTACATCTAGATAAATGCAGAAAGCATTTGTGAGTTGTAAAGACTTGAAAAAGGTTTGAGTGGGTGAAATAGCTTTCGGTATGTTTTTTATTTTTATTTTACTCATTATGAGCCATCGTGTCCCATATTTTTAATTTTCTTTTCCTCCTGCAAAACGAATGTAAAATGCTGCTACTCCAAATTGCTAGTGTTCTCTTTGTCGTGCTAGTGCAAAATCCTTTGCAAGATAGAGGACAAGTAGGAATTGTGTTCGCTGACATGATGTCGAATGAAGAAGTGTAAAGCCCAAGTTCCTTTGGTTTTCAAGAACTAAAGTGCTATTTCAAGATCTTAAAAATAATACAGTGATGTTATATATTTTAGACTAAAAATATGTATTCTCTTTCTGTTTTGAAAAGTCTGGAACAGGTTTGCAGAAGGTAAAAATAATTATTTCCTGTTGCTTGTATTCTAAGATTCTCTGCTAGTTTAATTCCCTTTAAACAAACAGGTTCTCGGAGATTTTCCTGTCATACTGAACAAGTTCGGTATTGTTTTTGTCTGGGAAGTCTGTTTTAAACAGATAACTAAACTTTGAAACAAAGTGTGTGCTTAATAATGGTTTGAAGCTGCCATAAAAGTAAATTAATTGAAAATAACTTTTTCCTAGAATAGATTTTTGTTCTTTTTACAGGGGATCTAAAGATGCATAGGTGTTTAAGTTACAATTTACACTTCCAAACCAGAGAAAGGGAGGACCACAAAGATCGTTCTTACAATAAAACTGCTCTTGAGCTTTGATCAGGTTGGAGCATAGTCATATGAAATACTGTTCAAACATGACAGGACAGATACTTGCACTGCTGAAATCACTTTACATTTTTCAGTGGCACAAAGCAACTTCAGTGTAGTAGTACTTTCCTCTAACTTGAGAAGACAAACACGAGTAGGTTTTCTGTAGTCCCTCTGACCAAGACTCAGGCCACTGCTAACCTGTGGCTCCTCTCGGGCGTTGTGGGGAGGAGACCAAGTTTAGCTGTATGAGAAAAAGACAAGAGGAAGGTGGCTTCTAGTCCTTCTTGGCCTCTGCATCCATATTCAGTATAGGTGTGCAAAGCAAGCACTTTCTGGGGCTTCCATTTCCATTTTGGTTTTACTTGTCACTTTTATGGGATTGACACAAAATATCTGTTGTTTACAGTATGCACTTAGGCACTGAAACTATAGCATAACATTGTGTTATGCTTGTGTTAAATAGACTGATGCCAACTACACCTCTTTATATTTAACGAAAAAAAGTATGTTTACTCATATACTATATTCATTGTGTATATATATAAAAATAATACTTATTTCCTGAAGTCATTACAAACATATGTGAGAAGTAGTCCGAAAAGTTTAGAATAACATACCAATTGAAGCAGAAGTCAATTATCTCTATAGTCATCCCACAGTTTATGCAAGTCTCTTCCAAAGGTGCAGTGAACGTTAATGCAAATGGTTATTTTGAATTGTAACAAAAATATGTATCATCGAAAATAACCTAAAGAGTAATAATAAAAATATCAATCTTTTAAAAATTAGGTTGGCTAAATAGTATACAGTCTGTCTTATACCTGAATTCTCATCTTAAATGCCAGGTTTGCTGATGAAAAATACTAGGCTAAATTTAGCCCTTGTACATACGATTATACTTGCCACTAAAACTTTATCACTGCATTTGTCATAGTGCATATTTCAATGGGATTCGCGCATTCCCCCTAGATAGGGGGGATAGGAGAAAGAATTTGCTGAGTATAATTTGCATAATATCCATAGGCTTTCTGCAGGCAGCAGTTTACATTTGGAGATACTGCACTGTTAATATTTTTGTGTGATCCATACGTTTAGTGACCCAAGTACAAATGATCAGCTACATGTCCCCTCAGATAGCTTTCTGGAAATTTCCTTTCCAAGCTAATTTGTGAGAGTTTAATTACACTGACAATTCAGAGACCTAGAAATGTAAGTCCAAAATTAATTGCTGTCATAACAGCAGATCTGGTTAAATTCAGTCTTGAGGCTGCACAGCACTATAGCATTTTTGGTGTGCAATAAGTAGAGGTTGCACATAAACTGCAATTTATGTATTTATGTTTAAAACCGCATTTCTAGGTTTTAGTTCTTCCCCCACTGAAAATAATGATCATTGTTGATTTAGTGCAAAGCTGTACTTAAGAACATGGTATTGTGCATCTTTTGCTATATTTTGTCATTAATTTAAGCTCTTTTGTGGCTTTATTTAGACCAAAGAGATAAAGAGAGATTATTTTGGTCTAAAGCTTTATGTCCCTTTCATATTGCTAACAAAAATTTTAGTTCAAGGGATAAGAATTTAGAATAATTAATTACAGATTGAAGGATTTTTCATAAAAATGCTGTCAGTTGCAACTTATAAAATCTGTCATTCCTAAAGTTCATCATCTTACAAGATAAATCTTTTTTGTATGTTCTGTAGTACTGTTAAGTAGTGAGTACTTGATGCATTTATTTGGAGAGTACAGAAAAAAATGTCACGTAAAGAAAATGTGATGTGTAACAGCTGGAAGTTTGCACATTTGTTACATTAGCTATTGTAAACCACACAAGATTCGGTGTGATTAAGTTGCTCAGTATGTTCTGCTGTATGTTTTTTGGTTTTAGTTTGGCTTCCTTTGGCAAACGTGCACTACAGGATTTTATCTTGTATACTTCCTATGGTTAGTTGGAATTCAGAAATACAGTGGACGCAGTCAAAACTGGCATATGCATCTGTATGTCTTGAGCCGATTTACAGTTGATGTTTGTCTACCAAAGATAAATGTTGGAAGAGTCCAAGAATACATAATCTTTCAGAAGAAGTTTTTAGGTTATTGATGTAAATCCACCATACTAACAAAAAAAGTCAGGCACTCGTGATTTTGGAGTTAAAACTTTCAAAGGGCATGTAAAAAGATAAGAATTCGGCTTTGAAATAGGATCATTCCTTCCAGTATACTTTATAACTTTTCTTTTTCCAGTTTAGTTTTACACGCACACAAAAAGAAAGCCTTACTGACTTCCCATGGAAATACTTTTCCTCAGTTTGCTCCGTTTCCATCAGGAATTTTGTTCAAAATGTCTTAATTCTATCTTACTGCCTGCAAAACTCCCCAAATGTTTCCTTCCCCTATGTGGTGGACCTTTTTTATGTGTATACAAAACACTAAATATTTATCTTTTTACATTTCTTCTTGTAAACCAGTCTTCATCATTCCTACCCAGGTTACTTTGTGTCTGGTTTCTCCATTCGTTTTCTAGATTGTGTGTGTTCTGTTCTACATACCTGTGTTTCAGCTGGTTTTTTTGTCTGGGTGTTTCCAGTCCATTTCTCAAGCTGCATCTCATTTTATTTACTGCCCATATTTCTCATATTTTTAGTTCATCTATGTTTTAAATCTCTGACCTCAACAGTATAGTTTGTTTTCTCCTAACATTTAATGTAATTTCAGAATGTAATTGTATTGCTGTTTAGTCAATCAATATATAATGTTTGACCCATCTTACACAGATTATCTCATTGAGCATCTGGCCACATCTATATAAAGTTCCCTTTTAAAAATTTCTACTTATTTCTTAACTTGCAAGAGATTCATGCCTATGGAGTTAATGGTTTCGCTAATAAATATTAAGATGCTATGAAAGGTGTTTCTCACATCTATCAAATTATATAAATCAGTAAGAATTATCCTACTGTAATATATAGAAAGGAATGTAGAATGCTAATTAGAAAATGATCAATGAGACCAACAGTCTTAGAATCTTCTCTTTCCATTTGTAGCAGATATTTTACCCATTTAAAAGAGGGTTTTTTATATTTTTTTTTCCCCTAGAGAAGTTTAATGGATAAATTAATGCATAGTTATTCTATATTTTGGGGGGGAAGCCTACCATAAATAGGGTGATCTCAAGTATTCATTATGCTAAGGTCTCTCTGCACAGCGTAAAGGAAGAGAGTCTGGCTACAGGGAAATAAAGCAGGTACTGGGTTGGTTCTCGCTGAGTGCCATTCTATTCCCAGTAGTAGGGCTGATGTAGGATATGTAGCAGTGGCATTATGGCAATTCTTACCTGCTGAAAAGAGCTTTTAGGTCCATTAGCAACCAAATACAAGAGAAAACAGATCTGGCATTGCTTAGAAAATACAGAAAGCTCTGAAGACAAAATTCTTTTACCAGTACTATTTTTTGCAAGCTTTACCAATTCGCTTAGGGTAATACAAGACACAAATTTGAACTAATAGCTCCAATTTTGTTTAATTCTATGATTGTCCTCTCTTCTGCAGTAGATCATGCCATCAGGAAAGGCTCCTATTTGTGCATATGCCACTAAGGCATCCATGGTAACAAAAGTCTACCTTAAACTTTTCCTTTTTTTTAAATTGACAAATATTAATGATGATTAATGAGTCCAAAAAAAAAAAAAAAAGGAGACCAGAAATTTGGCTTAGCTGGTAAACAGAAAGGTATGGGGTTGACCTGTTTTTTTTTTCCCCATTTGGTTTGTTTGTTCTAAACTTATAGCTGTCCCACAAAGAAAGAGGGGTGAAACCTCATGGTGCAGCAGGCTCAGGAGATGGACGTGAGGAACAGAACAGGCCAAGCCTCTGAAGAGGGAGACCTCGCTCATGTTCCTAAGGGACCAGAGAGCACCAAGCAGATTTGCTGTCGCTCGGAAATTAGAGTTAACTGAGTGGAAGCCTGAGTTTTTGAGGACCTGCCTACAGGGACAGGAAAAGTTGTGGATATACCTTGTTATACCTCTCTTGTAAGAAGTTATATTTCTCTTTTATATTACAGTAAAATTTGCCTTTTATTCTCAATTTAAAAGGCTTTTGAGCTTCTTTGGTGAGTTCACTGTAGAAAAAGATGGCTGTCTTGGGGTCCCATCAGATGCTCACTGCTTTTTTGTTTGTTCGTTGAGGTGTGTTTTTTGACAGTTCATAGTTTGGTAAGCAGGTGTGAGAATGCATGATTTGACACCGACATTGGGGCTGTGGCTAAGCAGGAAAGAGAAAGCTTGGTCACTGTGGCTTCATCTCATAAGGGAAACCTGTCACCTCGGCTCTTTCCTATGCAGCAGCATCAGTGTTCCTGCCAGCTTCTGTGAACTGCAGAAGGTGTAAGGTTTTTATATCTGCTCTCATTCTCAAGTTAATGTCTTGTTCCTGCCTACCTTATTTATTCTCTACCTGTCTCTTGTTCTGTTGTTATGTTATAAAGAGTGATTTGACTAGTCAGGATGATTTCTTTCATACTGCTGCTATGAGCCAGTGACGATAAAATTGCTAAAAGCAGTGCGCAAAATAGCAGGGCACAGGTATAGGTTTGCCAGAGGGATTTGATAGTAATTACTGTATCTGTCCTTCTGTGGTACAGCGTTACAAGTGAGACCCAGCACTGTGAACAAAAACTGCTCTTTCTTCCTTTGATATATTTTTCTTCCTTCTTTTCTGTTTTTCTTGAGAGCTGGAAAGCAGAATAGACCTTAATAGTAACAGAACCAGCAACACCTTCAGCCACTTCAACTTTTTTTTTCCTTCCCACGTTGCGGGGAAGCAATTTTTCACCTTCAAGAACATCTAAAATTCAATCTCAGGATTCACTTCTCATCCTAAAGGCTCTGTGCACCAAGAGAAGAAGGAACAGAAATTTTGTTGAAATGGAAGTCTTGGGATTTGGCATTTTCAGTGGTTTGGCTGTTCTACCTACTTTTTTCTGTACCCCTCTTTATGAGGAAGATTTCCAGTGGTAGTTGTTGCCATGGTACTAAGCAGGACAAGGTGTCTACTCCAATCTTAAAACTCTGTGTATGGCCGTATCATAAAAAATTACCTCTTCTGACAAGTCAGACTTGTTTACGCAGAGTTAATACAGCACTACTTCTCGTATTCCAAAGTGGAGAGAGGCTCTTCGGGTCATTCATTCCCTGTGTGTCAAGGCAAATGCGAGATTCAGCAGGGCTGGAAAAGCCTTAGAATTAGCTCTGTCCTTCCACTCCCTCGTTAGCTGTTCATATGAACAACCGCTTCACGCCCTGCCGAGCAGCTGATTGGCCTTGGAGGGAAGAAGCATCTGAAGCAGTATTAATGTTTCATTCAAAATCATGAGAGCCAGGGAGGAGGGGAGGGGAATTAGGGAATTCAAAACCCCAAATCACTACTGCCTTTTATTTCACCAGGCCCTTTTCTCCTGAGCAGCATCCCTAATTGTCTCCCACACTGGATTGCCTTTCAGGACAGTCTTGCTGACTTTGTGAGATGTTTTTGCCACGGGTAAATTTAACAGTGTACAGAGAGGAGTTCAGCTCCCTCTCTTCCCTTTGCTTTTCTTTCTCCATCCTCTGTTCCTTCTCCCCAACCCTGTTAACAGTATCTAGTATGACGTGTGCTATATAGGAGGTGGAGAAGCACAGAAGCTGTGTAGTCCCTCCCTCCTCTGCTGTTTTCCTTTCTTGAATCATCACTGCTGCATTGAGACCTAGTATGTTTACCATGTAAAAATCCCTTTTTATTTTCTCAGTAAACAAAACAGATCAGAAAGCTGTAAAATTAGTGCCTTAAAATGGTATCTCAAAAATACATGAACAAACGAGATGTGATAAAGCAATCAGTGAAGGAGTGTAGTGGAATGCATGACAGCAAGAACAGCCAGATGCATCTGGGAAATACACAAGTCCTTGCACTCCAACAGTATAAAACCTCCAAAGCTCTAAAAAAGGAGCAATTCTTACTTTTCTGTAGTAGTCCCAGCAGTTTGAAACATGGTTGGCAGCCATCCCAGTGTATTTATTGCAATCATAACATCATTGATGGTAAAAGAAACATCACCTCAAAGTGGGTATTCATGTAAGATCTTGGATTCGTTGTAAATAGTATAGCACGTGGCAGGCTTATTAAATCTGGAAATGTTGCTAATAAATAAAAATAGTTTTCTTAGAACAGGAGCAGAAAAAATGTTAGATACGGAAGTGTTGCATAACTAGCCCTTCATTAACAAGGAAGGACCCCTTTTACAGTGTTTCTCAAGCCGTACTGTTCACAGTAAATGACAGCAAACAGATGCTAAATCCTTAAGTACTTCTGAGATAAATATTAATATTGTTGAGTTTAAAAACCAAAATGTTGCTTAGTCTTTTTTTACCTAATAGTCTTTGGAAAAAAGAAGGGGAAAAAAAGCAAGCTTTTACAGAGTATTTCCTGACTCAGCAATTGAATGAAAGGAATGATGCTGACACACTTGGTTCAAGGTAATGGGAGGACTTAGCCCCAGCTAAGGACTATGAACATACAAAACAGCATAGGAGATGTCAAGCTGTAAATCCTGTGAATGAAATATTGCTCTACAATATGTCAATACAGACTTGTTTGATTCAGAGATGTCGTTCAGAGACAGCTGTATGGTTTAGTTGGCTGGAATAGATTACTAGTTGGGGACTGCGAAAATGAAGGCTCTTAACTGTGCCAGTCACTTGGGATGTTATCTTGGAGAAATCTCTCAGTGCTGCTTTTCCCGTGACCTTTTGGTTGCCTTTTCAGTACTGATAGGCAGTTAAAATTGCAACTAATCCCCCGTCTATAATCAGTGGAGAAAACAGGGCACATCTCAAGTGGGATGTCACTAGAGCACTGAGGAGAAAACTGCCTAAAAAAGCAGCCAAGAGAAAACAGTGGACCCAAGGACTTAGGTGGAAAGTAGTCTTCCTGAATGTGGCTCTCCCTGTTTTCATAGTGAACAGGCAGCAAGAGCCTGTGCTTTGTTGGGGCCTCTCAGCACTTTACTCTTATAAATAATAAACAGACTGTATTTTCCTCCTGTGTAGGTTAGCAAAGGGAAATGTGCCTCTTTTGTCAGCAAGGAAGCCATAACTGAGAGGTAGAGATTTGATGGAATAGACTTTCCAATGGGAATAAATAAAAGCATAAGGAGGATTTCAAAACCTCTATTTCTGTACTGGGCTTAATCTGAATGTTTAGCTATGGTGTTTATTCATGATATCTGTTTGCAAGCTTGGATTTATGTTTTCAGACCTAAATCCCACTGCACACTCTAGCCTGCATCTGACCGTGCAACAGTACTAACAGGTTAACTTTTAGTTATCTTTTGCATATCTCAGCATTTTGCCATTTACTGCCCCTTTTTCAGCATAGAAGTTTCAAACATTTCTTTCATGGCCTGGGTTGGTTTGCGAATGCACATCTCAGCGTGATACCATTTGAGACTGAAACTGAAAGGACTACTATAATGGTAATCTTGTTCATGTTACTGTAGCCTAAATACATAATACAAAGTACGTTTCTTGGAGAGAGGCCTTTTTAATGTGCCCCCATTCTCCACTTTGCCCCCCCCCGCCCACTTGGGATTAAGCAGTGTGTTTTTACTGACTCAATTTACTTGTTATTAAGGAGATATATTTGTTTATTAATTTTGGTATACCTCAGCACGCGTGTTTTGCTCTTGTTTAGGAAACTTATCAAACGAATCACCCACCCCTTACATGAAAGTCCTCTATAGAAATTGTTTAACAGTGAGGTAACTCTGCTCAGCAACCTTCTAACAGCCCGACTTTCACAAGTCTGGAAGTTTGGAACATACAGTTCTTTGAAGTGCATGGTCCTTTTCTTCTTCCTCCTTTCCCCCTTGTCTTTTTTTCCCTTTTGTTGTATTTTTTTTCTTAAGTTAATGTAAACGTATCCTTAAAAGTGGAATGTTTTCTGTTTTCTTAACATTCACATTTTAGTCATTCAAAAAATTGTTCCCTTTTACTACATTCATCTGAGTTTCTATAATTTTGGGGTAAAACTTAATCCTGCTGTCAGTCACATCTGAAAAACTGCTAAACCAAAGCCACGAAACCTGATCTCATGATTTCTGTAGTAATGGTTTCACTCAAAATAATCTCCAAGAGTAAAATTTTCAAAGAAACATACATGAGTGAAACTACTCGTACCCCACTGAAACTGAGTGGGAATTTGATATATATGCCCTTCATGTATTTTTTAAAATCCAAGCCTTATTGTTTGTGGTTGCATTAAATAAGCAATGACTGCTTCTGCTCAAAATACTTAACCCAGCATTATAGTGATCCATTTTGAGTGATCTCATCTCATTTATTAAATTTTGTCTTACTTGAATAATGAATGTATGCTATAACAAGCATAACTACAAGAATTAACAGCTTCTTCCTTAAAAATATAAGAATGTAATCAATTTTCCCGTCAATGCTATAAACTGTCAGCAAAGGTTAGAAATTTACAGTGTGAAAGGCAATCTTTGCTAATTTAGTGAGGCAAATATAGGGTGTTAAATGTCAACCCAATGGTGGGAATAGTGTTAATTTAAAGGAAGTAGGATCACAGGCACTTCCTGAGAGAAGGATGTATACAAGCACCTGATTCTAAGGAGAAGATTTAAAATAATGTTCATGTAATATAGTTTTAGGTATATTTTTTCATAATATAATCAAACTATCGGAAGTGTTATTTTTGGGTTTTGGTTTTTTTTTAAAATCTCATTTTCTTTATTTATTTTGGGGGCCATGTGGGACCAGGGTGCCTTACCCACCTAAGGATGTTGGATGACAAAGAAAAAAGTACCAAACATTCAAAAAGATAATCCTAAAATGATTCAGCTGAAGTAGCTGAAAAATTAGCAAATCCCATTCCAGTTAGCAAGGAAAGTGGGTTGTAGCTGTCTCTGGGGAGCTGAGAAGAAACCCCCATTACTATTTTTAATTGCATTTTTTTTCTGGGCAAGAATAAAAAATGTCGAGATCAGAAGATGGATAAACAGGGGCTAGAAATTTACTCCGTTATATATGTTTATTTTTCCCTTTGAAGTAGCAGAATTCTTGGAGTTCTTTAAAATCCAAGGAATTCCCCAGATCTGAAAGCAATCCAGCTGGGCAGTTCTTGGGGGAGGAGAGAAGACATAAAAGCTGTGGCTCACATGTTCCACACTATTTTCTTAAGTATCCCACTGTTGTGGTATTACGGTTTCTGGGAGCAAGGGGCTGCTGCCAACATTTTCTCCTCAGTTCTGAGAGGGAGGCAAGGAGAGCAGTCGTTCTCCCCTTGGAACAGGCCTGAGGAAGAGCAGCCATGAGTCTGCAAGGAGACTTTGCAAAGCTGATGGTCCCTTCTCTACATCCCGTTTGTTATGTACACCCACCTGGAGAGACTAGTGTATAACATGGAAGGTATATTACTGGTTATAATTGAACTAGTCCTAAAAAAACCCTATGCTATACACCATGATTATAATTTCTCTCTCTGGTAAGGTTGTTTATTCTCTTTGTCTTATTTATTGCTTGAGTGAACCTAATACATTTGAAATTATGTTTTAGAAGAAGTAAGTTCCTGTGCAACTGGTGGTATTTCACTGCAGAATAAACCCCGAAGCAATCTGTAATCCCCTGGTACTAACATCATCTAATAGTGAGCCAAATTGAATAATAAGCTCAGTGCTATGAACACAGCTTCACATTCAGCCTCATTCTGTTTTAGTTAGCATTGCCTAGTAATTAATTATTATTCCGTATTTATGCTATCAATGACATCCAGAGGCTGGCCTATACATGCTCGATCCACTGGTGGCAGCAGCAGTATATATACATGCGGATATTTTGGTCTCCCTCTATAAATGTATGCTGTAGACTGTCTCTTAGATTTGTTAGTAACTCTTCCCTGTAGCTAAACACAAGATAGTACACGCTGGACATCGGTCAAAGACGCACACTAACACATAGCTTACTAATTACTGTTAATGTTTACAGGATTTGGAATGTCCTAATTGATTTTGGCACTGAAAGTGCAGTCTAGTAAATTGCTTGTCACCTTTGTTTCATCCTAGGACTCATTGAGAATCTCACATGCAATTAACTGTAATTGTTCCACTGTATTTATTCTAAAGTGCACAATACATTACTGGTTTGTTGTTCGGATCTCAAAATTGGGGAGTTAATTGCTTACAAAAATACAATTCAAAATAAGGATCTTTGTGGTGAGGGGTTTTTTTTCAGAGTAGAAAAATACAAAGAATTGAACGTAGTTCATGTTCCAAACTCATCGTCCTCCTGTACTTGAAATCTCACTAACTTCAGGGAGAGTAACTGGTGCATAAAGACACGACAGGTAAATCTACATTACCAACTTGGGTGGCGCAACGAGAGGAGTTTGATTTGCTGCACACCATTCTGGTTATAGGACCGAATGTCCCCGTTGTGCTGCTACCAGCAGTGAAACTTAAGCCAGTTGCCGGTTCAAGGCACGCATCGGGCAAGACTAGAACACTCACTGCAGGAGGACCCTGCGTCCACATTGCCGAACGCTGGAGTCTAGCTTCAGCCTTGGTTCCACCCGGAGGAAAACTACTTCAAACACACCCAGCAGTGGTATGTCTCACTCAGGTGAGTACCACCAGGCTCCAAGTAGAGATACAAGGCAGAGCTGCAGCAAAAAGAATCCTTCCGCCTCCTTCCTCCAATGCTAAATCACTGCTGTGGACACATCCCGTGTTATTCAGGAAGACTCCAGCTAAAGATGCTGAAAGAAATTGTTGTGCTGTCTGTAAGACAGGGCAATTGTTTTCTGCATATGGAACTGTACAGTAATTCTTGAAAGTAATATATCTCTTCCACATAGTCTGGGTTACAAGGTGGAAGAAGCACTGAAATGCTCACATGAATTCATCTGCCAGTTTAGCCTGGCAATATTTTCTGTTTAAAAAGCCAAAGCTCCAAAATTCACATGGACTGTCCAGGAATCTCAAGAAAAGAAACAGCTTTGCCAAGAAGCAGTCTAGGACAGCAAAAATGGTGAAGCCCTTTGTACAGATAAAGGGTGGGAATCTGCAAAATTTTCATTTGAGGGAATGGAGAGCTACATTGTCTACTGATACCACCCAGCGTTTGGGTGTTGGAGCACAGGGCTGTTTTTCAAGTTTAGACTGTCAGCACCTGCTCTTTTCATTTCATAGTGGATTGTTCAAGGAACAGCTAATCAGCAGTTTCCTTGCTGTCCTTGTTAAAACAGAAGATACTCTTTAGTTCCTCATATTAAGAAACTAGCTGTTCTAATTTTTCTGGAGAAAATAATTTCAGGAGATAAGATACAGATCTAGCTAAATTAATTAAAGAAAATGCAAATCCAGTAGAATGAGAGTGTAGATTCTACTTGCTGCAAGCACAAAGTCGGTACAGGAGTCTGGCTATGACAAATAATGATAAAAATTGTACATCTAAAATATTAGAAATACCTTCTATTGGAATGCAGGATGAAAACAGACTGATTTGAATATTTTTTACCTACTGCAAGTGGAAAGACAAGCCTAAATGTATGTCATGGACTGATTTCCAGCACATTCAGACCATTATAGAGCTTACTTTTAATCCAGTGTATTGGGTTTCTGTGGCAAGGTTTTGGTAGCGGGGGGGGTTACAGGGGTGGCTTCTGTGAGAAGCTGATGGAAGCTTCTCCCATGTCCGACAGAGCCAATGCCAGCCGGCTCTAAGATGGACCCGCCGCCAGCCAAGGCCGAGCCCATCAGTGATAGTGGTAACGCCTCTGGGATAACATTTTTAAGAAGGAAAAAAAGTTGAGGGACAGAGAGAAACGGCAGCCGGGGAGTGAGAACATGTAAGAGAAACAACTCTGCAGACCCCCAGGTCAGTGCAGAAGGAGGAGGAGGACATGCTCCAGGCGCCGGAGCAGAGATTCCCCTGCAGCCCGTGGTGAAGACCCTGGTGAGGCAGGTTGTCCCCCTGCAGTCCATGGAGGTCCACGGGGGAGCAGATCTCCACCTGCAGCCTGGGGAGGACCCCATGCCGGAGCAGGTGGGTCCCTGAAGGAGGCTGTGACACCGTGGGAAGCCCGCGCTGGAGCAGGCTCCTGGCAGGACCTGTGACCCATGGAGAGAGGAGCCCAGGCTGGAGCAGGTTTTTCTGGCAGGACTTGTGACCCCGAGGGAGACCCATGCTGGAGCAGGCTGTGCCTGAAGGACCGCAGCCCGTGGGAACGACCCACATTGGAGAAGTCCGTGGAGGACTGTCTCCCGTGGGAGAGACCCCTCGCTGGAGCGGGGGAAGAATGTGAGGAGTCCTGCCCCTGAGGAGGATGAAGCGGCAGAAATACCATGTGATGAGCTGACCCCAACCCCCATTCCCTGTCCCCCTGTGCCGCTGGGGGGGTAGGGTAGAGAAGCCGGGAGTGAAGTTGTGCCTGGGAAGAAGGGAGGGGTGGAGGGAAGGTGTTGTGAGATTTGGTTTTA
>JANZLQ010000022.1:19752963-19787056 GCA_026212715.1 Elanus axillaris | reverse complement strand
TTTGCCTGTGACGGTGATTAGTGAATGATCTCTCCTGTCCTTATCTCAACCCACAAGCCCTTTGTTATATTTTCTCTCCCCTGTCCAGCAAAGGAGGGGGAAGTGATAGAATGGCTTTGGTGGGCACCTGGCATCCAGCCAGGGTCAGCCCATCACATCCAGTTAATTATTTTGCTATTCTCCATTCAATTAATTATCAGATTAAAGTTCTTATATATTTAAAATAGTGTTTTGATAATAAAAGATTATAAAAGAAATACTGCAGAGTTTGCTTTAGAAGAAAGCATAGCAAGACTGAAATCTGCAGAATTCCAAGTTAAAAGAAGCTATTAACTGTGATAGCAATTACATGTACATGTATATACCAAAAGAAGATGTGCTATATTGCATGGGTATAGAAGAGTACTACAAATCTTTGCAGTAGGAATCATTTAGGAATGTACATAAATACCATTGCTTGGATTTTCTGCTTAGATCTTCCAGCATTGTTACCTTTATCAAAACCTATGTTCCATTTTTTTGTTACATATGTTGATCATAATTGCTTTTTGTGGTATTTCAGGCTTCCTGGGATCTACTCTGAAAAAATAGAATTCTTTTGTTGTACAACCTAGGAATTGATGCTTAGCAGTCCCTTTAAGCTGCAGAGTATGGTGACATGGCTTTTCAGTTGTCTATTCCACTTTCTTTCTGCAAATGTCTGTTCATTGTATCAGTTGGTACTTTACATGTTGGCAATATGCCTACTGTCTCAAAGAAAGCAGGTGCATTTAGAGAGATGACAGCTTTCTCAGAACTCAATTATTTAATTAAGTCATTTATAACTAGATTATTTGAAAAGCCATACCATCTGTTTAGTGGTCAAAGTCTTGCTGGTGTGCTAAGCAATGCTTATTAAACTCTCTGCATCCCTTCTATTTAGTTGCATCCTTTTTCACTAGAAGCAACTGGAAAATTGCTAGACTCAAAATTAGAATTGAGAAGATCCGGGTTACATTTTTAACTTCTCAACTGATTTACCCAATTTCACCTTGAGCAACTGTGCTCCATCTTGCTTTCTGTTGCCTATTTGTAAAAAGGCATTTAAATAACTTTTGACATGTATAAAAGGAGGGAAAAAGCTACTTAGTGATAAACAGGTTAATCTTTGTGATAATTTAACAGCTTTGTTCTACAAGCTACTTGGTAATGTGGATAGAAAAACACTATAAACAATTCTTCAAATATCCATTAGGGTTTCTAAACACATTTGTTGCCCTGTTTACATTCCATTAACATTCATCAGATGCAGATTTACTCCCAGTGGTTTTAACTGTGTATGTCCAGACACTTGGAGAGAACACAGGCAAAATTTTAATGCTTTCTAGCAGCTTTCCTGAATAAACCTTGTTTTAGAAAAAAAAAAAAAATTACTCATCCTATCAACAATGGCAACATAACCAATTAGTTAAATAAGGACAGAAGGCTGTCATTTATTTCTCAGATATGTAGCAGAGGTCACTAAGCTATTAAAGACAAAATCTGAGAAATCTTGCAAATTTCTCTTAATCTTTTACATTACATATTTCTCTTAAAAATCTTTTACATTACATCTTTGTCTAAAAAATCTGGATTTGCATTTTTTCCCCATTCATATGAATGGAAAATGTTTATTTTGAATGGACCTTCTTGTCATCAGCCAAGAGGGCAGGAGGCATACTCTTAGTCACTGGACGGTAATGATGAATACATCATGCATGGGAGGTAGCCTGAAGACTTTGACAAGAAGGGTGTCAGATGACCCTTTATCTTAATCCTTCCTGAAAAGTTACACTCCTCGGCACACACTAAGCCTGCATCTAGTTGGTAGTAAAAATCAGGGTATCATAGGTGCACAGAGGATCTATTTTTGTAATTCTGAGGTCACTGTGATAAGTCATGAATGATGGCTTTTTCATAGAATCATTTAGGTTGGAAAAGACCCTTTAAGATCATTGAGTCCAAACATAAACCTCACACTGCCAAGTCCATCACTAAACCATGTCCCTGAGTGCCATGACTACACATCTAAATACCTCCAGGGATGGTGACTCAGTACCTATACGGTCAAGGAGGGAAGCTTGTATTTTGCAATGCTTTCTCATACAACTCATCAAAACTCAGTCAAAACAGAGTGAGGTCTCTACAGTAAACTGTGGCTCCAGCCTTACAGATGTGAGAGGAGTCATGCCCCTCAATATCTATTTTACTCATCAGAACGTAGTAATTTTTTAAAACACCAAAGCCCTAGAGGAAACAATTTATTAAGCTTATGTCAGTAGGCACTTTCTATGAATTTAATATATACTTCAGAATCTTAGCCTTCCACCCATGCTGATATATCCTAGGCTTGGGATGTACATGTGTGAGTGTGTGTATTGGAGAGGAGGGATGGAGTGAGGGAGAAGAACAGAAAGCAAAGGAGAAACCTTGGAACACAAAAACTGAGGTAAATCAGTGTGGAGCCATCTGCCTGAGTCTGCAGTGTTCTAAAACCAGAGTGTATGAACTGCTTCTCTTCATTATCATTGGGGGAAGTAGATCAAAATCTTTGTGACACTTTTAAAATACTAACTGTTAAGTTTTAATTGCTGAACATTTTTAGATGCATTGAAGTAACGCACTTCTTCACAGTGGTTGATACTGGTAAATAGGGTTCAACAGGGAGTCATTGCTATAAATGACTTCTTGTATGAAATGTGAGAGCTTCTGATCCTTCCACTGACCTTAGAGTCTCTGGTGCTTACAAGTGGATGTTTCCTTATTTGTGCAAAAAGGCTCACAGTGTTTCTTAAACATCTAAAATAAAAACACTTCCTGCTTTTCCTAGGTGCAAAATGCACCGTGAGGTCCCTTGCAGCTTTTGAAACCTCCAGACAGATGCAAAGCTAATGTGTTCAGTTAAGTTACTATCAGCCTTAAAAACCTGAAATGCTGAAGTGTTAGTATCTTGACCTCTATGTTAAGATGAATGAAAACCAAATTAACTTCTGATTCAGCAGGCCTTTCTGAAGGATTATGTTTGTTAGAAAATGTCTCTGATTTTACACATAGGTGTAAGGGCAAAAATAAGCTGTTTTCCATAAAAGCGGAAACATCTTGACAGTTGCCAGAACTTTTAGCCTTAATGAACTAGTTATTGATACTGTTCTTCAGCATTTATATTTTATTATAATCTGATTGTTTCTATAGTACACAGCTATGGGTATTGTTGACAGAAAGGTACAAGAGGGATTGGCAAATTTAGAAGTTAACGGCACATAGGGTTATATCAAGCCTTCATCTTCATCCCTTGCCTCCCTCCTCTCTCCTTCTAAAGATTTGGTTTCCCTGTGAATCCAACAGGTTCTCAGAAACTCCTGACCTTTCACAGTAACTGGTCCGTTCAGCATGCCCCTTCAACCATGTGGTAGGGCCATGTTTCTCCAGGTATAACTCTGCCTAATTTTACTCAAGGAGTTTAAGGGCACATTAATACATTAATCTTCACTAGTCACTGACAACAGTTTGCATCACACCTATAAACTCTGACATC
Organism: Elanus axillaris; assembly: GCA_026212715.1. Taxonomy (NCBI): domain Eukaryota; kingdom Metazoa; phylum Chordata; class Aves; order Accipitriformes; family Accipitridae; genus Elanus; species Elanus axillaris. Next base: position 19,783,503 of record JANZLQ010000022.1, on the reverse strand, counting down.
TAGATTTTGGAGAGCAGCAATCCCACAGTTACTTTGCTGATGCTAAAAATGCACTGTTCTGATTTATTATCGTCTCGATTTTTTCTTTTTTTGATCTGTTGTAGCTCAACAAAAGTGCTTAGGTCAGCAGCTGGGGAGATTAAAGCCCTGAATTTATCCCTACAGTCAACTGTAGTACAGCAAGCTGCCTGCCAGTTTGCTCCTCAGTGAGAAAGCCACATAGTTGGGTGCCTCCTGCATGATGTGGAGTAATAATACTGACAAGCCTTGGAAAGTAACTGTTGGGCATGAAGATTATTACCATCCTTCTCAATACCCAAACTTCAGTGCATTCATTTCTGTGAGTGGTTTGGGTATGCTCACTGCAACAACAGTGTAAGACTCTACGGCTTTCTTCTTGGTAACAAATATTGATCAGGGTAAGTCTGTTAATCTGGAATGGGTGGGCATCTGTCACTACTACACAGTGTTTAGTATTTGTTTTGTTGGTCATAGTTACAGTATATCAGCTTTCCTCTCCATAACAGTAGTTAAATACAAGAAGAAAAAACCCCACAAGCTGTCCGGTTTCAGTTTTACATTCACAACTAAGTACAACATGAAATTGTATAGTTCTTAAGAAAGCTTCAAAGAGTTGTTGCTACTAGTTCTTTTTACAGATTCCTTTTAATATAAGGAATGTCTTGCATGACTGTACAATTATGCCCAGGAAAGCAGAAATCCAGATACGTTCAATTCTTACTCAAGGCATACATTATTTAGTATATGCTTTGCAAAAATAAGCAAGTTGAAGTTCTCCTTTGTATTTGGATTTGCCAAAATTAGGAAGGCTTCCAAGAGCATCTCAGCTTTAAAGTAAACATTTCTAGGAATGAAAAAGCAGAAGAGCAGTCTGAATTATAAGTTTTTATCAAATCTGTTTCTCAATTCTATTCTTTAGCTGTTAGATTTTAAAGCTGTTTCATTTTAGATTTCTCTTGATTTTCTGCTCCCAATTTCTCTGCTTTCATATCTGTTCTATAATTTTTGCTTAGACAGTATTTTAGACAGGCAGGATTTCCAGAATTACCCACCTACTCCTAAGTCTGTAGAAGCCTTGAACTCGTTTCTTTTGCTCTCTGGAGATGAGGAGGAGTGTGAATGGGAAAGAAGTACAGTCCAATTTTTTTTCTAACAGTAAATTCATAGTAAACTTGATCCGATTGTAAATTACTAATTCATTATCTTTCCTAGTAGTAAATGTCCCTGTCAGTAAGACTTCCATTACACCCTGAATACATATGGATCAGACCAGAAAGCTTCATTTAATAGAATGGGAGCCCTAATTTCACAAAGAGCAACAGAGAGATAATACATTCACTGTGGCTGATTTTCTGAAATACTTTTTAAAAAAAAGTCAGTGTGAGCATTACAGTGCATCTGGCTCCTCATCTGAGAAGGATAAATGCTTTCAAAGCTGTCTTTATTTCCCCTTGTGCCAACAGCTCCCTCCTAAAGGAAAAATCAGGCTATTTAATTAGTTTAAGATGCTAGTGGTTTGTGATGGTTTACTTTTGGGGAAGAATAATGTGTAACAGGTCCGGGACAATCAGTATGAAGAAGTCCTAACCAGAGCAGTTTGAGAATATCTGTCTTTCTAGTCTAGATATTATGTAGGGCTGAGAGTGCAGTCTTTCAGGAAAAAAAAAAAAAAAAGTAAAGACCAGCCAAACTGAAAAACAGATATAAACATCTCATTAGCTTCATGAAGGTCAAGATAAGTAATAGATTTCCTCTTTATCCACATCAGTCTATGCAGGCAACTTTCCTGAAGTCCCTTGTGAGGTTTCAACACTTGTGGCAACCTTTTTGTGATCTACCAGTATACAGGAAGCAAATGAATTTTGGCTCTTCCTTAAATGTAAAGGAAGGATGGTAAATATTGAACCAGTGTGATGTGCCAAATTGAACCACTGTGATGTGCCAAACTGCCATAATATAAGCTTAGAGTATTTGATTCTGAAAAGCAAGCTAATGAAATAATTGACCTCATTTCCATTCCAAGCAATCTGACTTTAAAGAGAAGCTTGCACTTTTATTCTACATAAATTTCCCAGAAGAGTAATACTCTTCTTATTTCTTACATACTAATTTCCCAAAAAAAAACAAAATTAAGAAAGTAAGGTTCAAAAATAGGTAATTTTTTTAGGTTATTCAAAATTAGAAAGGCTAACGGTTTCTACTGGGCTTAAGAAAATTAAAGGGACAAGTAGCCAACTGGTAGATGAAATTCAGTGATTCCAATAGAAAAGCAAATTGAAAATTGAAATAAAAATATGTTCTGTAGATTTGTTCTAGAACTATATGAGCGATGCAGCACCAATTAATCATTATGGCTAGTTCTGTGAAAATAATTTTTCATCATATTACATCATATTCATCACATAGATGTGTTTGTATATATATATTTACATATACATGTCTTTAGATATTAATGTGAAACTTAAATTTTGCTAAATCTCTCTTAAACACTTTAGTGGTCTGTCCACGTCTCCTATGGTCCTTTAAAGTCATTTAATTCCACAGATTTTCCCACCAAAAGAAAGTCATTCAATGAAACATTTGGGTAAGTACTTTTTTTTTGTTTGTTTTTTTCCCCAGGAAAGATTGTGCCCTAAAGGGGATCAAAATTAAAATGAATTTGTCAAAAAATTTGCAGAAAATGTTGCTACTTTTGTTGGGTTTTTTTATAACATATCTCTGTAACTATTGTCTTGAGCACTTTGGTACAAAAATTATTGTACAGATATATACAAATGGGAAATAAAATGCTTCTCTGTCATTTCTTTTAGTGCTCTCAAATGCTTCTTTACTATTTATTGCAACTTACTGGGCTTTCAAGGATATAATGGAGTTTAAAGCTTATTGGCATGGTTCAAATAAGCTGTTTGTTCTTCTTCATAACCTGAGGACTTCCTGCTATTGGCTGTATATTGAAGAAATAAATGGCAGTTTCTCTTTGTTATTATTCATAGGGTCATAACATTCAAGATTAATGTGTGCTCTGATGGCTTATTCATGAAAATGTTCACAGATCTTGAAAGTTTCATACTTGTTAACATAATTTGTCCAAAAATTTCTACTAGAAAGCGTGGTTGTTCTTTATTCATTCTTCGTCATTCATTTTTCTATTAAAACTTTTCATTCTGCCACTGAGGGGACATATATGGCATTTGCCAAAAGTGACTAGTCACTTTCTACAACTAGATGAGAAATTAAAGTCTTCAATAACCCTATGAACTACTACTTTTCATCCCCTAAAAAAACCCAGGATAAACATTTGCAAATTTAGCAACTCAGTTGACCTTGTGAACGATCCTACAAGAAAAAGAAAAGTCTGAGTATATCATTATTTATTCCAAGCAAATAATTAATCTGATTCTATTTAGCATATCGCAAGAAGTAGCAGAGAAAGTGAGTGGGTGGAAATATGCATTACAGCTCTTGACTACAGTCGTGGGAACTATAACTCTTAAAAAGCCCAGCTACTCAGTTTTTGCAGCATGAAGGACCTAACAGGCCTGATGGTCATATGAATTTGCAGTATACTCCAAACATGTCTTTCCCACTCAGCAGTTCGCCAGCTTCCCCCTTTAGCTCACAAGCTAACAATGCCAAATGGCTTTTAGAAGATTCATATTCATTTGCTTCAGCTACATTTCCTGTCCTGCACATGTAGCACCCTAACTGAGACTGCCTAACAGGATGAAATAGAGCCTTTTAAACCATCTCTATGTCATGTTACACATAGAGTACTTGACAGTCTGGCATGGTGTCTTTAAAACTGGTGTCCTCTCTTCTGTTATATTATTATTTATGCATTTTTTCCTGATTATACTATTTTTCACTGGATACTAGAAGACCAAATGTTTACAGTAATTTCGCATATTTTATCAGTTGTGCAAAGTTTGTATTCAAAGAGAATGTGGTAATAACGAAAAGAACCAAGTCTGCGGCCTGGGAACCTGGATAAATCTTATTAAAGTTGTGTACATGCAGTCATGACAAATTTTATTTTCTACTATGCTTTGTATCCATGTTGCTTGTGAAACAGAAGCTTTGGTTTTCACAAGAGGAACAACATAATTCTTTGTCAGTAGATACTTCTGCAAGATGTCAGAAAGAAAAATGCAAGCCCTTGAACATACGATTCCTCTCAACTGTGTCTTTAAGAATCACTGCTCATTCACTCAGCTCTCTGATTAGTAAAGACATTTTTTGTCACTTACAAACTGTAGCAGAATATTATGTCAGCTAAGTTGTCAAGGAAATGTGCATTAATGCACACTAAATAGATTAAGAGGAAATAGATACGCAAACAAGGAAATTCTTATAACAAGTTTAACTTACTGGATTATAGATGTTAACTTTATCATAGAGACTGATCAGTTTTCTTCAGCAAGTATACTTCCGAGTGTTGTACTTACATACAATTTTGATTGCAGTTAATAAACTATCTCAATATGGTCACCTTACCTGTATTATAAAGAAAACATTTTGCTTACATAACTTTTCTTCTTAATAAACAAAACTAAAATCTTTCTTCTGATACAAAATATGAAAGACTATTTTGCTGTCTTTTGAGTCCTTTTTTCCTGTTTATGAATGTCCATGAACAAATTGCCCTTTTTTTTTTTTTGCTTAAAGCTCTAATTTTGTGATCTTACCAATAAACTATTATGTCAGTCTTGTGTCAGTTTTGAATTATATCACTGCAGTTGCTGCTGGAAAAATATTCTGAGCAAACGAAACTCTATTGCTTATGCACTTTTTGTTGTGAGTATTTTGTATGGCCATTTAGTAATTCTGATTTCATATTGAAATTTATGTACATTTAATTGATAATTACCTTGGTGAAGTCTTAGGATTATATTTCATTGATCTAGTTCATTTATGAAACTTAGTTAATTTTAAGCAGTAGCTGGAAAAAAACCTTACACAAATTTGTAACCCAAGCAAAGCAGATGAAGAGAAAGCATACACTGATAAACTGGAATTTGTAAATAAAAATATATGCAAGTTACTCAGAGAATTAGAACAGTGTCTGAACTAACACAAGACCTTTACATATCCTAAAGCCTACCTGTAAGATGTAGAACACATAACTTGAAAAAAAAAGTCTCTAAAAGCTAGTAACAGCATCAGCTGCCAGTAAAGCCCAGTTACAAATACATTTTTAGTTCATGGAAAATCTTATTACTATATGAAACCCTGTCACTGATCTCACTTAGACCTGTTCTGTTGGTCCACATTCATAAATTTCAGGGTCAGACATATAAGACTTGGAGTATGTCTGTGTAATAAAATTAATATAATCTGAGATTCACACCCTTGGTTTTCAGCTGCCTTACTTTAAAGAATTTCCCAGAAAGTTTCTAAACACAGTATTAACGATAATTAACTGTGTTCAGGAATATTTCAGAGAAGAATATATTAGCTGAGAATTATTACTTTGTCTCAGGAGTCTTTGCAAAGAGACATCTTTCATCCTGAACAGGTGCCAGCTATGTTAATTAAGAAAAACTTGTGAGGCACAAATGAAACTACACTGCAATATTAGGTTAAAACTGCTTCAGTAAGTACTTCAGAAACTTTATCCCAACAACACATCTCCCCTGGAAAAGTTAGGATCTTAGACTTCTAGGTTTAAAAAAAAATAGTTGCTCTTGCAGTACAATTACTGAGCTGAGTTATTGGCTAACCCTCCATAGATATATTTGCATGAAAGAAAGACAATTTAGATTTTTCAAAAGCACAGCTAGGATTTAAACAATAGGCTTTGATGTTTCCATTGTTTTTCAAGAAGTTAGATGTCTAACCACTTCTCATTCCTTAAAATCTCGCCCTAAGCAACAAAAACTTAATGAAAGGAGGAACATTTTTTTTCTCAGGAAGTAACAGCTTGAAATTACTATTGAATTTGGACGGAGTTATAGTCACAGATTGACTGATCTGTCCGAATATATCCTAAAGATTAGTAACATGATTATACAGAACAAGTTAATTTTACCATTTTAATTGAATGCCTTTTGAAATTTGTTGGGTTTTAAATCAGACAAGATTGCTTCTATTGCAAGATTTTAAATTGCTAAGATTTTTTTCACTTCTTGGTAACCAAAGTTCACCTGATAAATCAATGTGTATATTACAATAATGCTGGAATATCTCAATACTCATTTTAGTAGAAGAGTAAATAAGCATAGAGAAGGAAGCTTGTTTTATTTCAATAAGAACTTGTTAAAAGAACTGTCCCAGTTAGGATTTCTGGTAAAACTCTTTCATCTTCAAGTTAAACCAGATTACAGCCAGTTTGTTGGGGAAGGAGTTCATTTGATAGAACACCAATCACATCCAGGCAAGCAACAACTTCATTACCCAAGTAATTATATTAATGATCAGGAATTTCTTTGATCAAATGTCCTGTCTATGCCTGGTTGATCAGAAATTCCTGGTATTTTTTTCCTCTTCCTATGTTTGTTCTTACTTGCGTCTTTTGGAGTCAGATGAATCCAAATAGTTTCGTTTATGCCTTTTGACTCTGTAACTCCAACTGCATATCTGGACACGTGCATCGATCTGTGTTAGGTATTGATCTCTCCCATTGTTGGCTAACTTAGATACTGGATTTTGTATAATACTTAGCAATCTAAATGGTAACTTAATAAACACAAGAAGGAAAAAAAAAATTTCATTCCTTCTTTCACATATGAACAGTCAAAACCACCGCTATTATTTATGTATTTCAGACGTCTAAATTTTTGTAAGTTTTTTCAACATCAGAGTTTTAGGGGGTAAGACACAACCATTTATGCGAGAAAAAACAAGGCACAGGCCTGCAATTTTGTACTGTCAGAATTTGAATGGAATCATTATACATTTACCTTTGGTCTTACAACCTCCAATACTGAACAAGAAACATGCAGTATGTATATATAAATGCAAAACTACCTAAAATTCTTTTGGAACAATCTATGATTTCATTCAAAGTCAACAGAAAAGCTTACGTTCAGTAGATCTGTACTAAAAACCTGTTCAATATAAATAGAGGCATAATTTTTTTTTTACTAGATAGTCTGCAAATTGTAGCTATATCGTAGAGTTTCATTGATATTTTTGTATTGTGATCTAAAAAAAATGTTACCATGTAGTATCTTAACCCTAACAAAATAAAATTACGTTATTCGCCTGTTTCAGGGTTGCCAAACTTTGGAATAAGTTGCCCACAGAGGCTGTGGATTTTCCATCTTTGGAGAGATTTTGTCTGGGCATGGTCCTGAGCAGCCTACTTTAGGTGATATTGCTTGAGCAGGGTGTTGAACTAGATGATCTGGAGGATCCCTTCCGCAGTGATTCTGTGATTCTGTTACCGAAAAACTCAGAATAAAGAACTTATCAACACCAATTTGATGTAGATAAGCAGACACTCCTTTATTGCCGCGCTGGGCACATGGGGGATAGCTCCACCTATTGTATGCACCTGGCTAGTCTAACTGTACAGGTTAAATACACACTTGTTATACATATTCATTAAACTTCTAAGAAATGTTATACATATTTATTAGTTTTCCGGGAAACTATTAGCATATGCAAATGATGACCAATTTGACTAATTCCTTCGGTCCTGTCATGGGGCTGTACAGAGGATTTCACAGCAGCTGCCGGTCATTGGTTAAATGTGTTAAAATATAATAGATACACAATTTTTACTAAAATATTTCTGATAATTCTATATTCTTATTAAAATAAAATACAATTCTAACTAATGGCAAATCATTAACAATTCTGTTTATTAGGGCAATCTGAAGACAAGAGAATTTATATTCCTATCATACATTCTCTTGACATAAAGAGTGGGATTTTTCTTTTTTGTATAACAGATCTACTTTAAAATATAAGTAAAAAATTTTTTAAAGATCCAACAATGACTCCATAACCAAACTGGGTCTTTTTGATAAAGCTGTCATAAAACTGATTGTAATAAAATCTGTTCCAGAGACAAGGGCCATGCTCATCTCTCCAGTCTGTGATAATAATTGATGATGTAATCCATAGGTAGAAAATTCTATTATTTGACTTGGCTATTTCTGCATTGTTTTTAACCTTGTGATTGCTACCAAAACATGAACAAATGCACTAATTATGCTGATAAGTGTAGGAGATTAATAACAAATTGAAAGTCAGTAGATTAAAAAGGATTCAAACATGAAAGCCTGGTCAAAAATTGATTAATACATCAGAATATCAGTAAGACATACCATGAGCAAGATACTCAGAGACCCTATGTGTCCATGGCCTTACTGCAAACCACAGCTGAGTACCTGAGTTATTATAACTGCGTGGAAATAATGGCAGTGTCTTCCAAGTCCTCTAACAATGAAGTTGCAATTTTAATAGGTAAAAAATTAGATGAAGCTCCCTAGTCTCAAGGGTGTTTAATCTGGGGCCACCTGTAAGATCTGTCTTCTTATTTTCTATCAAAAGGCTGCCTCTACTGGTATATGAAAGCACATTGCAGAGGATGTGCTTATAAAAATTAACTGTTTGTATATGCAGTTGTATTGATCAGTTCCTTTAGCCCATTTTAAAAGAACATGTTTTTGACAAAAAAATTGGGCTTACTTTCTATGGAACAAATTGCCCATTATCAACATTTAATATTGTCCAGGTATTCTGACCTGCTGGAATTTGGGAGCTCAGGTCACTCTGCAGCAATGATCAAGAAGCTATAGTTATGAAATTTTGACTTGGATTCATATCAACACCTCAAGACACTTGGCTGACTTCGTGGTTGCACCAGAAAAGAGATCAATGCAAGTACCTGTGGCACAGGGCCCTTCTTCTGTTCATGAGGTTCTCCACTACAAAGCGTCAAGAGCTCATATCAATACAGAGTAGGTAGAGAGAGTAGATATTTTATCTAGCCACTAATGGAACTGGCCGAATGCTAAAAGTGAGCGCAGATGATCATCAAAAACACGGCAAAACATGCACACTGAATTTATATGTTGCAATGCTACTGAAAAAAACTTCCTTCTGAAATAGCCAGCACCTTTCCTCACTGCTCCCAAAGCCCGTGCCTGCCTGTAAGCTGCTCAGCCTTGCCTACAGTGCTTGCCTGCACTTGGATTCACAGTTGCAGTGTAGACTTAGAGCAGGTACTGCTCTGGAAGACAAATTGCTCTAATTCTTGTGAAAGCAGAGTGAATTGAGAAGCAGCTGGATTTTTGAGGAACACTTTCTGTGCTGCAGATCTCTGATTTTTGTAAGGACAAACAAGTAAAGACTTATGCGGCTCTCATTACAAAGCAGAGAACATCACTGGCATCAGCTGTGTACTGCTACCACATGGGAATACAGACAAATAGGCTTAGAAAAACTGAGACATCTGGAAAGATGGAGTAAAAACTCTACAGAAAATACAGTATGTAACAGTACAAATGGCTAATGTAAAAGCAGTTCCGGGATGCAGCCAAAAGTCTCTTTACTTGGGACTGCACTCAACCCAGCTATTCACACTGGATCTGCCCAGTTGCTGAAAATTGCCAGCCAGGTGTGCAGTATATGAAAATTACTGTCCAATAGGTAACATTTTAGAGCACTGCCCTTTAGCCCCACTGTCTTTCATAGAAGTAAGACAGATACACGTTTATCCCTTTTCCACCCACAGAAACAAGAATTTCACACAAAAATGGTTCCTAAAAAGTGAGAAGGAAATAAAACCAAGATAATGAAAAATAATCCCTTCTTATTCTGTGACTTGGCAACTTACCTGAACTGTTTATTACCCAGCTTCTCTGAAAGTAAGCTGTTAGATAAGGGTTCTCAGTGTTATGCTGTTAAATGCTGAGGTACATTATTAAAGCCCTTCAAACTCTCCAAATGAAAAGTAGTTCGTACTACACTCATGTATTTTTTCTCATGATGTTAGTTCTCTAGGTGACTCTGTCCTCTACTGAAGTCATCCTCAAGATGGGGGAATATTGGTCTACCTTTCCAATTGCTCCTCACCTTCACACATCCTTGGCATTAGGCAGTCTCCAGTAATCTTGTAATCTTCTGGCTTGTTCTGACAACTCCCAGTTTCTCATTTCTTTCAGTGCTGGATCATTTACTTGGTTCAGTTCTTTGAAATAGTGACATTTTTGCAGACCTCTGATGTATATCTTCCTTCTCCTTCAGGGAATCCAAGACAAATTGCTTTATTCTGAAGGTCTTCTTTCACTACTGCATCCCAGTTCCTCTGCTTGTTAATCAAATGGAGAGGTTGTGCTCTGCCTCCACTGCCAGGCTTGTTTACCAGTAAATATTTAAAAAATATCAAGAACCACCATTCTGCTTTCTCCCAATTGCCTTTTACGCACAGGAATAATTTCTTTAATTAATTTCAGTTCTGAAGTTCTTTGCTGTAATTCCAAACAGCTGCTGTGCTGTACCCACTGTTAATGAGGTTTGTCTTCATATGACTGGAAGAAGGACAGAAAGGGCCATGCTGGTTAAAATTGTTTAAAATTGGTTTTCAGCATGCAAAACAAACTAATAGCTCCTCTGTGAAACTGATGGTAGTGTCAGTCACCCCTCTGCAGAAATTTAATCTGTCTGGCTAGTGAGAATGAGACTCACAGCAGGGGCAGAAGGTATTGACTTTTCCACTTTTTTGAAAAAAATTTTTTTTTTTCAAATTGGCTGAGGCTGTTTCATCTGAAATGTCCTTCTCAAATAATTGTCCTAATAGGAGCAGTACATTTCAACCTCATGCCACCCTTTGAAAATTTAGGTGAGCTGTTAGCTAGAGAGATGCAGCTTGACATTCTGAACCTACATGTAGTGTGAAAAATTGCTTTGATCAGGTTGTGTTTATAATTTGAGGCAGTAAAACAGAATTCTTACTAATTGTGTTTAGGGCATTATGTGTTATGTAATCCACAGAGAAACTAATTTCAAAAACACTGTAACCATAAAAACAGCTGTTCCACTGAGTCATTTTCCCAACGTGCAACTTAAACCAAAGCAAAACAGAGAAAAAGTCTCTCCCAGTTGTAACTTATTTGTGCTGATATGCTTATGGAGTAGGATAATGCTAGGAATGTGGGGAAAAACAACAGAAAACTCATTTCCACATTCCTTTTTATATCAGAAGTTTGGAAACAGAAATAAAAAGCCTTTGGAGTTAAAAAACAGGAAAAATCTCAGCTTCAAAGAGATATTGGTACCTAAACTCAATTATGAATAGCAAGCCATGCATTGTTAGTCTAAAATAATTTGCAAACTTAAGAATGAGTCTATGATTAGAAGGGAATTGAAATAATGAAACAAGATACTTCATTTGAATAACTAAAAAAATCCATGTCGTGTACATGCATGTGTGCATATTTTCATGGTGTTTAAGCATAATACAGCCTCTGGAAGAGAAGATAGTAAGAGCTGGTGAAGGTGGAGGAAAGTGCACTACATAAAAGGAAAATAAAAGACAAAAGGTACTGCATGCACTGCTCTTGCATTAGTAGAAAGTTGGGTGAACAAATGAACAGCCCTTTCCTTATTTAGAATGACCCTTCATGCCACCCAGCTTTTGGAAGGAAAATATAAACTAAGTTCTGTCAAGATAACCCTTATAATGAATTCCAAACAAGGTTAATTTTTTTTTTTTTGGGGGGGGAGAGAACATTTAATGTGTTTCTATTACATGACTGTTGCAAGGACCAGAATTTAATTTTTTGTAGATCTGCAATCTAGAGGTGATTACTTCACATATTGTATGCCTTGGAGATGCAGAGCTCCAAAGAGCACAAAGATATGACATGCGTTTGTTTCTCTTGTTTTCAGATATCTCAATAAGCTTGCTCTCCTTAGTTGTCACAGCCTGTGGTCTTGCTCTGTTTGGTGTCTCTCTGTTCGTATCCTGGAAGCTTTGTTGGATCCCTTGGCGAGAGCGTGGTCTGCCATTTGGGAGCAAAGACAAACAAGAATCACTGAACTATACAGATACAGAGACCAATGACCATGACTACAGTGAGGATTATCTGGGTCAGCCTACAGCCTATCCGGAGTCCTCCATGAAGATCAGCCACACCTCCCCTGATATTCCCTTAGATGCTCAGGCAGGAACGAAGGAGAACTGCGTACACAATGTGCGAATGCATCGTCAGATCACCGAACCAACCTCTTCTGCTCGGTCAGTAACTCCAATTTCTCTCTGACATTAATGAATACAGATACAGTCAAAAGAGCACAGCTTGATTATCCAGTACAGTAATCCATTAAAAATGCATAATTTACTTGCCACATTCCTTAAAAAAAAATGCACTAAAGTTATTCTATGAGGTGCACAAACCTCTTAGGTTAAAAGGACAGGATCACAATGCTATTCCATTCCTCTATCAAATACTGTCTCATTTGTGCTTCTCCCTGAGAAACTAGACATGACAGAGTACTGTGTGTCCCTTAAAGCACCAGAACAGCCTAGATTTAGCTTGTAAGGCATATTCATTTGCACTTAGCACTGATGCTGAACACTCAGTAATACCTCCTCAAAGATTTTTAAAACAGCCAAAGAAGAAAAGTAGGGCAAGCTAATGAAACACTTGCAAGAGTTAGAAATAGGATTAAAAAACATAGATTTTAGCTACAATTATGACTGTGGGGGGAAAAGTGTCTGAACAAGTCAGTAATGTCTCCGGGGAACTGGAGAACCAGTACAGGAGGGAAGAGGAAAGAGGGAGGGTGGGAGTGCATGCAGGAGCAGGTGATAAAAGGATTATATTTCACACAGTAAGAAGAAGGATCAGCATGTGAAGAGACAGTAAATTTCTGAGTCAAAGCAAAAGCACTTCAGCTGGAGAAGGTACAGCACTAGCCCAATTGCTCTTGCTAGGCTCCTTTCTGGCCATCTGGGAGAGCAAGTTTAGCCAAGACTTGCCTGCAGGCACACCTGAACATGGGTAAGATGACAGCAGCTAGCAGTTCAGTAATTGCCAGTTGTCCAAAACGTGTCTCAGAACGAATTTGAGAAGTCCCCAGAATATTATTAATGCCATGCAGCAAAAGGTCCAGGTGCCCTTCCTCCTTAGAGTAGCATAAGAACAGCTTGGACTTACATTGTTGTAGGAATCTGTGGGGAAGTCAAAGCTGTAATTATGGATACTGAAGCTTGCACCCTACCACACGCAAGGTTGAATTCCAACTAAGGGCTAATAGCGCAGAAGTACAGCACAGGCCTGGTGCTTCTGTGTTTTCAAACTGCTGGGAAACAAGCATGTCATGAGATTCATCAACAACAGAAGATTTCATATCCAGCCATCTAACAGCAAGAGCTCTCATGTGTCTTTGGTATTGTGAAAGTATTGAGTCAGATACAGGCATTCTCTGCTACAGCAGGGTAGCAATTCTGATACTTAATCAAATGACAAATGCACAGTGTCACCACAGCATAGTCATCTCACAAGAAGCAGCAGCAATCCCAATCTGTGAAAGAACTTGACTCAGCACCCTGAGTGCATGGACAATGTCTTCACACCTGTGCATGTCTGCAGGTCTTTCTCCTGGCAACTGTTCCCAGCCTGGCTTTCACCAGCAGATGTTAGGCTGGCTCTCTGTCCGCAAGGGCATGACTGGTCCGGGTCCCCCCCTGCCCTATACCATTTGCTGATGCAGGCTTTGCTCTTTCTCCTCTCTTTCGTTATCCCTTACTTTTGCCCAGGTCTTCTCCAAAGACTCTGCCACTGTGCAGGAGGGGCCCATCTTCCTTGTACTGCACCCTTTGTTTGTTTACCTTTGTCTCTGCTGCTTTCTGGCATAACTGGGTAGCCAGCTGCGGCTTTCCTGTGCGGCCACACAGACCTGGCACCTGCCCCTGCTGCAGTCCTGGCTAAGCCATCTCTCCAGTGCCCTCCTTTTTATTCCTCCACAGGATACTCTGCACCTCCCACTGCAATGAGGAGCTTAAGGGCTGAACAACAAAAATCTTTTTTTGTGACTTGATAATATTTTATCATGGAAATGACTAACGTATAGCTATAAAATGTATTTATTATGCAACAAGAGAAAAAAATTAGGATAGTATTTAGGAGGCTGTTCCTGTTTCAAGCATGCATAAACACATATTTACAAGGAATGAATGAACAATGCTAGCAGAGGAATTATTGCTGATTACATTCAACATAAATAGCTTTGGACTAATCCTGTGCTAGCATTTCCCACGTGCTCTTTCTATGTTCAGCCACAGCTCATGGTATTCCAGTACACTGAATGATTCCTGCATATGAATAGGACAAAAAAGTGGAATCCAACTCATATAAGATTAGGATTTTACCTAATCCAACTTTCACATCCCACTACCCTGACAGGGTTTGCAAATGTGATTTCTGTTACCATCTCATGAAGTGGAAATTTCAATTACAATACCTGAGTGACTCCAGGTAATAAATTTCACTGGACCGAAGCTAAAAGCAACTTTCTCTCCTTGGAGTAATGAAACTAAAGGAGAGCTTTTCAGCCAAAGTACCACAGAGCTTATTACATCAGGTATGAGAGAAAAAACAAAACAATTGTTGGGGTGCTCAACAGACCATTTCAGACCAGAACAGCTCACTTGTCAATGAAGCAGTTGTAGAGATCTACAAGTAATTAAAATGCAGAGATGTCAGGAATTATCCTCCTTTGTTCAGCTTTACCTTAGAACCAAAAATCAGCAAGCTCAGCTGGCATAATAGGCCAGATCCTGCTGCCATTTACGTAATATGACTCATTTCATAGGCATTAATCCAAAGGATTCAGTTGAAAATGGTAACTGATAAGAATAGCCATGGTTCTTATCACATTATACTTGCCAATAAGGCAGATCCTTTGGATTTGCAATGGCCATGAATTTGCATTTGTCACTTTTGTCAGCCAGGTTTGGAAAGTGCATACCACTAGCTTGAGACATAGCAACAGAAAATGATATTAGCAGCCTAATGCGGAAGGTGAGCTCTCACAGCTGTCGGGTATCAGGCTTTATCACTTTATGTGACTAAAAATCTGACCCCACCATACATTACAGAAATGTCAGATGAGAACAGGATCTTTAGTGTGTGTGCACAGATTATCATCTTCAACACAATCTGTTTCAATTCTTTCATTTTCACTTAAGGCATAATTCAATCCGAAGACAGCTCAACCTCTCCAACCCCGACTTCAACATCCAGCAGGTTCAGAAACAGGAGCAACTGACGGGGATTGGCCGCATTAAGCCAGAGCTATATAAACAAAGATCAGTGGACACAGACGATAGCCGGAGGAGTAATAGCAAGGCATGTGGGAAACTGAACTTTATTCTGAAATATGATTGTGATTTAGAGCAGCTGATAGTGAAGATACACAAGGCCATCAATCTGCCAGCAAAGGACTTCTCTGGAACTTCAGACCCGTATGTGAAGATATATCTGCTTCCTGACAGGAAAACAAAACACCAGACTAAAGTGCATAGAAAGACCCTAAATCCAGTATTTGACGAAGTTTTTTTATTTACTGTCCCATACAATGATCTGAACACAAGGAAACTCCATTTCTCTGTGTATGACTTTGACAGATTCTCCAGGCATGACTTGATTGGCCAAGTGATAGTGGATAATTTTTTAGATTTGGCAGATTTTCCCAGGGAATGTAATATTTGGAAGGATATTGAATATGTCACCAATGTAAGTATTATAATTTTTCTCTTTGAAATTTTTTTTGTTTCTGATTTTATTTCCTTATTCTGATTACAAATGAAATTGTCTGATAAATTTATGAAGCAAAATACTCTATTCTCTCTGAAGTTTTGATCTTAATTCAAGGAAATTGACAGTACATTTTCAGTTCTCTTTTCTTATTCTTTGGATATATTAAAGAATGTCTTATGCAGGAGATAGTGGGTTTAGTCATTGCCCTGCTGATAGGTTAGAAAATCTGGAGAATGTTTTTCTCTTAATCTTACTTAATCTAAAATTTACTTAAGGAAATACTACTTTTCTTATTTTGCCTGTCTTTCTGTGAATTATATAAATTGCCACATAAATTACAGCTTACTAATCAGTCAGAACTGCAGATTCAAGATTCCTTATCTAGTTATCTTCACTCCTTCAAAAGACTGTATTCTCATAAAGTGAGATAACACCACATCTATAATCCAGGCAAATGGAGTTCAAACAATGCTGTTCCATGAAAACAATGAAACACACTGAATTGGTTTAACCATTTGTTTGGCATCACTTTGGTCCATAGTGAAATGGGGAACCTATAAAACAAGTCTATATTTCTGTTATCCCAAAGTCTCTGGTATCAAATTCTGTGCAGGAATCCAGTTAGTGATTAGGTACAAAATCACAAAAAAATACTTTTGGAAAAGAAAGAGCTTTCTTCTCAAAACAAGAGCCAACCTCATTGTAATGCTATTAGAAATTAATCACACACAACCTATGGAGAGCAGACTTTCAGTGAGAATGTTACATTACAGAAATCCACAAAGGTGAAGGTACTAGTGCCAAGAGTCAGTAACTACTTCATGTGCTATGTCAAACCATACTCAAACAGAGTGCACATTTTAGAGCCAAATAAACCAAACATCTTTAACAGTAAGATCAAAGTGTAAGTTTATGAGACCTTGGTACAGGAAAGCATTTAAATATGTTTAGCTCAGTGTAAGAAGGCATTGAAAAGCAAAGGATGTTCTGAGACAAATAACTTCTGTGAATTCAGGCCCTTACCTTATAGCTCTGTGGTCTGGTAGCACGCCCATAATACAGACCAAATTGATTCAATCCTTTTTGCAGGGGAGGCAGAATTTCTTTTTGAAAATTGATATTCTTCTAAGGTGACTTCTCAGTGTTCTTAGTCCATGTTGC
Organism: Elanus axillaris; assembly: GCA_026212715.1. Classification (NCBI taxonomy): domain Eukaryota; kingdom Metazoa; phylum Chordata; class Aves; order Accipitriformes; family Accipitridae; genus Elanus; species Elanus axillaris. The sequence continues at coordinate 19,766,605 of JANZLQ010000022.1, read as the reverse complement.
ATATTCATGTGTGGAACATGTTGTGCACCCACTGCACAATCCTCTTCCACACTAGAATGGAATGGCAGCAGCAGCACTAGCAGTTCTCTCACTCGAGGTACAGGCAGGGGCATGGACGCTCAGTGGCAGAGAAGGATGAACCTGGCTTTTCTATGACAAGTTACTGCTGCTCTTCAACTGCAAGGGAAAGACAGAGCAGATGACAGTCATTCCAAGTGAAAGCCTGCGTTTGTACGTCATTAAGTGTCCCAAGCTCAACTGTTCAGTTTTACAATTAACTAAAAGTTGAATGCACGTGCACACTGGACTTAACTTCGATATGTACTAGTCATTCTTCCATGCTTTAACTTAGGCAAAAGATTGGCTCTGGTATTTTCTTTTTAATCCCTTCCCCTTCCAGATTTCAAAAGCAATGAGCATATAGTTTGTATTCAGATTTTCTGTGATCTCTGAAATTAAATTCAGGTCCGAAGTATGAGTCATTTATTAATCGCTACTAATATTCATTCCTGTGTGAAGTGTAACCCTGTTTATCCATACAGAACACATGACCTGCCATCTAGACTTGTCACTGGGTTTTCAGCTGAGACCTTTTCAAAGCAAATGACTCATGCTATATAGGAGACACAATCCAATTTTGGCTAATGTGAGTTCTGAGATAAGAGTATCAGATAAATGAAAGTGTGGAGTACTCGGCTTACTAATTAACATTTCCAAAATTTCAAAGGTTAGAACTTACTCCATAAAGTTATGAGAAACCCTCCAAGCATCATTTAAGAAACCAAGTTTCAGCACATTTTCTTGTTTGTGTAGCTTAGATATCTACCAGACTGACAGCAGAAGCTGAATCCTACAGGCTACTCAGTGAAGCTGCTGAAATGAATGCTCCTGTGGCTGTACTCCAAACCAGGCCAGCAGGCAGTATTAGTGAATCTCTGAAAGAAATTTTAGCAAAGTTTGAGCACTGTTGGGCAGTTTATGGTTACAAACATCATCATTATCATCATCATCATCATCACCATCGTTGTCATCATCCATTCATTCATTCATTCCTTCATTCATTCATTTTAATTCCTGGTCCATCTTATTACACTGTGTAACCAGTGATCCCAAAGGCCTTTATTTTAATTCTCTATTTTATTATGTTCTAATCCAATTTGACACAGTAATATAAAAGAATGTATCAAGTCCTTCTCTGCCCAGCAAAATGGCCTACTTCAAGTGAGCACTGCAGATTATACCTGAAATGTCAGCTTTACTGCAAACAATGCCATTAAATTGACCTATTATGCCATGTTCTTTCTTCCGTTTTCTAATAAGACTGGAAGATTTTTTTATCTAAAACCAACAGTTTTGGTTCTTTGGACTGTAACATCTGCTACCATCCCAGAGTTTGAAATTTTCATAACATAGACGCATGTCAGCATAAAAATTTTCTACACGCTCAAAAGCAATCTGCCTCCAAACACAAATCTTCAATATAAAATTCTTCTAATCCCAGGTCCTCTGAGCATAAAATCTCTCTCCTGTAACACTGACGCTTTTTCTAACCAGAAAAAAAAGCAGCAGTGGGCTGTTTAATGTAAGAAATAATTAAGCGGATCAACTTTAGATGAACATGAAAGGAACTAGATAAGCTTTTGGTATATGTACCAGACAGTTTACATTGGTTTCTGGCTTATCAAGAACACATGATACTCTTTATTTTTAGGCTGAGTTCCAGTTGTAGGTATGTTTTGTTTAGTAGCCTCTAAAACAAATTCAGGTTTTGGGGTGGGTTTTTTTGTTTGGTTTGTATAATGTTCATAGACCGGTGACATGTTTTGAAGAGAAAAAGTTTGCTAATATTTCCTTGGCTGCCATCTTCAACTCAAATGTGATCAGGCAAAAATATGTGGCTTTGTCACTAAATAAAATAAACAACTATGAAGGACAGGAAGCTGTCAGTGTATTTCAGGTAAAGGAAAACCTTCTCTTTCAGAAGATGCTATGTAACCACTTGCATAACTTGCACCCAGAAATCAAAATCTTTTCTGAAGAATTGCTTGTTAAACATCACCAGGCAGCTATAGGGCACAGAGAAGGATTTCTGGGAAGTGGAAATCTAGCTCTAGTTCATACTGGCTGTTTGCATTCTCAAAATGCTCGGCCTTTGTCACTTGCTAAGCAGGTGATCTTTCTAGACAAGAGTATTTAAAAGTGGCCTCCACTTAGAGCAGAGTGATAATCAGAGTAAGAGAGAACAATGTAAATTTCCACTCTTAACTGGGCCAGCAGTTTCCAAAATGACTGCTAGGAGGCAAATTTGTGACTTTGGTCTTCCAGTATATGTAGCTTTTGACACTGATGCTATCTTTTCTGTTGTCAGATATAGTTATACTTGAGACCTAGGCATGGTACAATGAAAACTGTTCTTTTTCTGAATGTCTAGGCTTATATATATACTGAAAAAAAAAATTATTCACAACACCCCCTGGCAACTTTCTCTCATCTCACCCTGAGGTTGAACATCCCGGACTAACCTGTTTTCATGAATCTTTCTATAACATTATATTCTGAAAGAATATTTACAAGATTTGCAGTGATTATGCACCTAATACTCTATAAATCATAGCTGCCATATTGACTGCTACCATTTATCCTTATCTTGTGGTTTCTTTGAGGCTCTTTGCTGTATCCGCCTCCTGTGAAGGTGTGAAGTAAATTGAAGCTCTGATAAAGGTGAAAGCAGTTAGTCAGATTTAAACCATGGTTTATCTTTTATCTGCAAACAATCAGAGTACTAGAAAGGATTCAAAAGGTTCCACTGTTTTGAATATAGCTATTTTGGAGTACTTCTGCTTTTGTTCCTAGCTAAACCTTGAAGAGTGTAGCATCCACCCCTCAAACTTAAAAAAACATATATCAGGGTACAAAAGGAGAGTGGAAATACAGAAGAAAACTATTTCCAAATGAGAGGATAGAAGAGGTTACAGAAAGAAAACCCTGGGTAATACATACAGAACTTGAGAAGTAACGTCACAGACTTTAGAGAATGTGGATGGTTTGCTGAGAATCCAAAAGATAATTATGGAGTGTTCAAAGCTGTAAAGAAACATGAGCTATATATCAAGTTGTTTGACATCCAGAAAGAGCCAGCATATGCTAGAAGTTGCAAAGCCAAGAAAATGATTGCATCAGTTTTTTAAGAATCATCAAGCTCTTTTAGGTTATATGTAGTGGTCAAGAATAAAACAGTGTGTCAGATAATGCTGAGTTCCTTTTGCTCAGAAGCAGTAAACAAAACCATATTTAAAAAAATTAATGAATTTAAGTTGCATGTTGGTATACATGCTAGTGTTTTGACAAAGAGAGAGTTAAAAAGTAGGATCGTCATCAGTATTTGAAATTGTGTATTCTAGAAATGCTAATTGTTCACTGCTGCTGTTCTCAAGTTTGACCAAGAAAGATTTGAGAATTTGTATTTTTAGGCATTTATATTGTATAACTGAGGTGCAACTAGAATTGTAACATCACCGGAAGGAAGTTTCAAGTTCCTTGATTCAGAGATGTTAATTCCAACCACAGCATGTGTGGAAGAGAGACAAAAAGAGACTAAACTATTTCAGTTACTTCCTTATAGAAAGCATCATAAAGGTCTAAAACTTTGAAACCTGACCATACCTACCAGATTTTCTGCAGTTCAAAACTCTATTCTGTCCTCAAGCTGAAAAAAACTTCCCCAAAGGTTGCACTGCTCAGGACCACTCCTGCTAAGAGGCTGTGAGCAATTTAATGTGTACCAAATGTACATGCGTAGGTGCAGGTCCTAATCCTTAGGGTTTACAACCTCAGAACTTGAGGAAAATAAACTTCCTTCATTGAAAGAAGTAGGTAAATACTGTCCCTAATTCATGGACATGGGAACAGACACAGACAAAAAGGATGTGACTTGCTCAAGACACGACACTACTTAATAGCCTAAATGAGACCAGGTCCAGAATCTGCAGATTCCTGGCATCAGCCTTAATCCATTCTATGCAGCACTGATTATCTTCTTCGGCAGTGTAGAGGTACTGCAGCTGGCAGTAAGTCAAGTAAGTCCACCTACTCCACTTTTTAAAAAATGTTTAGCTTGTCAAGATGTTTTAGCCAGTATATAAAATTCCTGTTTTGGCAAGTTGCTGGGCTTAGAAAAGTGATGGCATTGAGCAAGATCTCAGAAAAACATTTAAAATGTTTACAATGGTTAACAAAATTTTTTGAGTCAACAGTTTGAGAAGGAACAGAAACAAATAAAATCTCTGGCTCTACATATGAATAAAGATTCAAACCATCAATGTTAAGTGCCATGCCTACTTTTTAGGACAGTAGCAGTAAATGGGCACCACTAGTTGATTTCTTTTTTAATACAGAAGACATATCTGGTATTAACCCTATGTTCCATTTCTTTAAAATGCCTAGGCTTTGTCATCAGGAGGCAATCAGTTGTTGATGTGGACACTTACCCATTTAATTGAATTGCAAATGCAGGTTTCTCTAGAGGAGAGATTTGCATACCCATATATCTTGCCCATGTTAAAGCATGCCAAAAGCTTAAGGACCAACAACAATTATTTAATGCCTAGACAAATTAAGGCAGTAAACACAAGAGCTAAGATTCACCTCACTTAAATTTTAGATTTATTAAAAAAAAAACCAAACCACCCAAACCCAGAGGTAGTCAAAAGAATACAGGAAGCATAATTACTTTCAAGAGGCAGATCACTGGTTGTTCATCTTCTCCTGTCACAAAGGTCACTGTGTTTCATGCTTTTTTCTGACTATTCTTATGTAATCAAAAGTACAGAAATGAATAGAAGTCCATGTGTAATGAATACTTTCATAGTGAAAAAATGCTGAAAAGTCATAGATTTTTAATCTTTCAGATTTCTAAGGATCACCATAGAAAGGAGGAAAAATAAATTAATTAGCCTTCAGCATCAGCACCGCAGGTATAGTAGTCACTGTACAGTGGAGAATGGCTGCAGCCAGTGTTTTTCCTATGTTCTTTACATTTTTTAATAACCACATATTTAAATGGGTTCATTTTAAAAACTTGAGTTTTTCCTTTTGTCTTTTTGTGTTTCTTTTTTAATCTAATGATTTTGCTAATTACTTGCTAGGAGAAGATTTGTCAGAAATGACATACGTTTAAGTGATGAGGAGGCAGCACTCAACATGGCTAAACAAAGGACAGAAACAGTTATATACAATTGTATGGATTAGAGATAAAATATTGACACGTGTTGTCAGAAAAAGACAGCAGATGCCTAATTCTGTTTGGAGCAACTGGGTAACTGTAAAAAATAATATTCAGTAAAGCTTGGGAAGGTTTAGAAGTAAAAAAAAAAGTCAAATGCCTCGAAGAGCGATGGTTTGAGATGTAGCTAGGCTGGTCCAAAGTCAGTGGTACAAGCACTCGAAGCTTGGCTCTAAAAATAATGGTGACTATTCAGTGCAAGTAATTATCTAACAGCCTTGTAGTTCCACAGGCATGGTCAGAAGCAGGATGTATCTTGTAATATCACTGAAGCCTTAGCTAACATTTCTAGGGGTTTGGGGACTAGTTTAAGAAAATGATAATTCAGAGAATTGTGCAGATGTGTATATACCACTTGAAGTTTACAGAATGTGGGAGTATGGCCATCAGAGTTTTCAAGGAGGATTTTTCAGTCTCGATATTTCTCTACAAAAAAAATACATACAAACAAGCAAACACAAACAAAAGAAACAAAGTCAAAACTAAAGCAGACAAAAAAACCCAAAAACCAAACAAACAAAACCCACCACAACAATGTAGCAGAAATGGGACCATTTCAGTTAAAGAATTCAAAAATTAAAAAAAAATATTTTTAGTCAGTGTTTTGAGAAGACTCAGATTTCAGAATAAGATGTTTTGATTTCTCATTTGGAGTACCCTTCTACTGCAATATTTTTAAATATTTTGAAATTTGAAATAGGAACAAAACATCCTGGTTTTTTTATCAAAGCAAAATGTTTCAAGTCAAGTGAGGGATATTCTGATTCAAAACTGAAATAACTCAAAATTCCTTATGAAATTAAAATCCTGGTTTCCACACTGGTTCTTCCCCTGCCCACCCATGCTGCATATTCTTGAGGTCTCTGTTTTGTCTCTATATCATACATGTTTCCCTGGTGCAACAGCCCCAGAACAGCAATAGTGTATGAAGAACGTTTTCCTCCACACACTAGCTGCGTGCTAAGAAAGGTTGGACCCATTCCTAAATTCCTGTTTATCTAGATTAGTGGAAGAGTCTGTAACTATCCCTGTTCTACACATCCCCCTTCTCCTTCCTTCTCACAGTCCTCTGCCAATTCTTTTTTTCCAGAAATCTCTCTCTAAACAAGGGTCTTGGAGATAGCCTTCAGTGAAACAGCTTACAGGAACATACACACTGCACGTAAAGCAAAGCCAAAATGTGATCCCAGTCAGCCAAGCCTGTCCTTCAATTATACCATCCAAAACTGTTAGTGGGAGCCGCAAACACAGAAAAAATTGCTCTACTATTTTACAATTCATAGTCAGCAATTCTTTAAGATGAGCAAAGAGCACCTGCACAGCGTTAAGGCTAAAACAGCTGTATTAAGGTGTTCTTGGCTGTAACCATTCTGCACGTAATTCGAGATTAGACTATGCCATAGCCTTTTTTTCTGTAGAGTTGTATAACTTTCAATTTAAATATGTGTTTAGCCAGGCAGGGAAAAATAACACTTCAAACATGCATTTAATTATTGAACAGTTTGGGGAGTGCTTACTTTGTCTTTTTCTACTAGAGGTCACAGAAAGCATTTGAGTAGCTTATGGACTCATCAAAATTTCTGAACAGTCCTACTCTTTAAATTTAGTTTCAATATTTGGAGCCAAACTTGAAAGTATTCTTCCCTCTGAACATACTGTACTTATGTGAAAAGCCTCAAGCCGTTTTTAGTCTTTAATCCCCACAAGATACCACAGCTATCAGGCATCTTTCTCCACCAAACAGGGTATTTCAGAGTTTTGCAGTTTTCCTCTGTGTATAGTCTGTTTATCCAGTTCTCATGTTATATTCTCATAGTCTTATATTTAAGCAGTAAGTGGTCTTTTTTGCTATTGTGTATTATTTACTTAGGGATTAACTGTAACTCTGCTCTGAACTCTTACCAAGACATACTGGATATTTGTGCAGGGGATAGCCTAGCTACTTGGGAAGCAACTCCTGCACACCACAGCTGACGGGCTGCCATCCTAACACTACCTAAAATGTGTGCTTGCTGGGGTACAGTCTTGACTTCATCTTTTCTAGTACACCTGTGCCCCAGGTAAATAGGTAGAAAAAGCAAGTGCCACTATACACAGGATCTTCTCACCAGAAGATTTGTCCGTCCCCTTTCAAACTCATTTTGGAGGATGTGTAACCTGTCTCACACTTTAACCATTCAGGATTCCAGGATCATTCCAGAGTCCTGTTATGGAGGACAAAACATCATCTGTACAGAAGGAAGGAATTACTGGACCATAACTGTAGTGCTTCAGAGGCATGCTTTTTATACTCACAGGCTAAATTATAGCACTTGCTGAAATTAAGAGAAGATGATACCATTTGCTAAATAATCACACAAGGGCTCTCTTCAGACCCCCCCACTGTCTTTGTGGGGGGAAAGCATTAGGAGTTGCAGCTGAGCTTTGGCCTGACTGATGGAGAAGGACATATTGTGGGAACAATATATACTATATGTATGTCTATAGCTCTTCTAGCTTTCCTCCTAAAAGTCTAGGAGGCTTTTAGCAGCTGATAATGTAGTTTGAAAGAAATAAAAGGTCAAACAACTGAACTGACATAAATTAGAGTAGAAACTTTAAAGACACACACACTACATTTTGCTAAGATTTGGTTATATGGTCAAGAAGTACAATACCAGGTATTATATGGGCCCTAAATCTCCCTGGGAGGGCTCAGAGATGTACATGGCAGCTTTTCTGTCTTCAGTCCCCAGCCCTTTAGAGCATGAGGGCCACTTCTGAGGCTCTGTAGAGAACCTTGCTCAGATTATTGCAGAAAGATACATAGCTATGCTCTTCTGCTATTTCAGTTTGTAAAAAATAGATTACTTGGCAGCCAAACTCTCCAAAGGAGGAGGGACAGAAAGACATCATTCTTTCATAGCAATTGAGCTGTTTTTCTGAGAGCAGGGCTAAAGAAACAATGGCAAAACTGGGGGACCTATAATCTGACTAAGAGCTTTACATCAAGATTTATTAGTCCTAAGTTTACTAACTTTTTATAGCAGAGGTCTTCATTTTAACTCACTATTTTATTTAATTCCTCCTCATGCATATACATTTCTCTAAACATTCAGAAAGATATACATGTATCAGGAACAATGTATAAAGTATAGTGTTTCCTGAAAAAATACAACAGACCACTGCAACATCACTGTGTGATTGCCTGGGTAGGATTAAATGACAAACACATGCAAATCTCCAAATTCTGCACTGGTCCTCACAAACGCTGAAAGGCAATTTGCAATGCACACTCAAACTGTAGAATTACAGATATAATAACTTCTGTAGTTAGTCCGACTGAAGTCACTGGAAGTATTCACGTGGGTAAATGAAGCATATAGTCTTCTGCTGTGTCTGAGCCTTCCCATGGCTCCCTAACAGAGAATTAGAATGAGTATTTCACACCATGTACTTTGGTGAAGTGACAGGCTCAAATAACAAGACTACATTAACAACATCTGTGGTATCATGACATTTGAGATTTGTATAGCTACGATTCTGGCACTTCATTGCTTGATTAAACACCTTGCTCTATTTACTCAAGAAACCAGTAGTCAGAAACTACAGCTTACCTTTGTGAGTGCTTAATCATTCAGTACTCCTTTCATCAGACAAACTCAACATTAAAGCTACATACAACATATGGAAGAAGATTTCCAACTAGTTTTGGCATCTTGTCTGTGATAGGCAGGGAAGCAGAAAACAACTGATGGAGGTTTTCATAGTTGATGACATGAACTATCGGGATAAAATCCCCCATGCAGATTCTTGGGCCAAAACTGGCATCTTAAAAATAGCAGTTTCTCACAACATCAGAAAGCATAACCTCGTTTGCCAGGCAACCAATTACTAACATCCACATTACGAGTCATTGAAATCCACCGCTCCTCCTATGTAGCATTTCCTCTTCCATTTCCTGAAGTAAAATTATTTTAAAAGGAGTAGTGAATAGGAGATTAGCAATATCACACAATATCAAATGTTTCCTATTCATATAGAGACTGCTACCCAAATGCTATGAAAGTTAAAATAGAAGAGGAAAAGAACAATTCCCCATACTGTATTTTGTATATTTGTTTTCAGAATTCATAGAACCCTTTATGTTTTTTCTTTTTAAAAGCATGCTGGGGTTTTATAATTATTTTTAAAAGCCAGCTGTGGTTTAATCAACCATCTGATCTACATTATGATAACTCTTCTAAACAACCTAAACAATAAAAGAAATATGTATGCAGTAAAGGGAAACAAAAGTGTGTACAAAAAAGATAGGAAGAAAACAGTAGACTTTGGTTTCAAGCCCCCTAGAGAGATATTTATGATCATCAGGAAGAAAGGAATCACTTTAAAATAATGAAAACCTTTCAATGTCTGTACTCCACTGAACACAGAATCTTACAGTAAATGCTAATCTAACAATAAACTTTACTCTGTTGGGACCACAACATTTTATGCAAGTAGAAATGAATAGTACTCGGATGATATCTTGACTTTACTGTAAAGTCAGGGAAAGAATTCCCACTGAAGCTCAGATTTCATGCATATCCTCTTGCTATAGTTTGGGAATAGTATCTTGTAAACAGTACAAAAAGCCACAAGAAATAATCTAAACGACTTGAGATGTACATCAGAAAATTCATTAGAACAGCAGAACAAGCAAATTGCCATCCTTTTATTCCTCTCTGCAAAATAAATATGCAATAATGACCTGCTCAACAAAGATTTGAATCTTCTCCTCCTCCCCCAAAATTTGATGGCTAAAATATGAGTGAGCTATAAAATTTGGTCCTGGAGAAAGCAGGTAGAAATCTCTCTATCAGGAATGACCTGAGTTCTGCAGCCACATCTTAACTTTTGTGTGGCTGCAGCAGTCCTAATAGAGTGAAAACAGAATAGATTATTTTCTCTCAAGATTTCTGCAGTGAGCACCCCTGACCCATTCTTTTCAGTAGCTCAGCAGCATTTCTCATTTGCCAGCTCCTTTTCCAAATTCTTCACTTTACTCATTATATAGGGTGTCAGCATTCTTGGGAAAGCAGTGAGAAACACTTCACAAAACTTTTATGGTAAAACAACATATAAAAAGCTTTTCATCCTATCTATAACTGTAATAATTTTTTCATCAAAATGTAGATTTTTTTTAAAACAAACCAGTAGATACAGCAGTAGATGCTCACTCTCCTCACCCCCATCCAGCCACTCTCTTGTTCTTCTCAAAAATCATTTATTTCAGGAAACCTTTCAGTGCTAAAGCAGCACACACACAAAAAGGATACTATCCTTCTTTTCAGAGAGTCTTGCTCCAAAATTAGGAATCAGGCTGGTCAGATAACTACACTAAATTCTTTTAGAATCATACTTCCCTCCAATAATTGAGGTTAGACGCTTTTAAGGTGTCAATTTGAGTACCCAAAATCACTGATCATTCTCAAAGCAACAAAGACTTCTAAAGTGAACTTGCCATTTAGGACAAGTCAACTCACAACTTTGATTTCATTTCAAAACTATGAAATCATTTAAATTGTAAGAAACTAACCCAAAAATTTGAGAAGGCATCTAAGTGACTGTGAGATACTGTTCACTAAGTCACTTGCAGACTTTGCTACTCTTATTCCTACCCATAGGCTAATATGTACTTAATAACACTAGTTATCCTGAATATAAACATAACCAGGTGAGAGTCTGGGCAGCTCACTGGACTCACCTCGCACAAATGCATATCATGCCATGAGGAAGAGAGTAAAACAAGCCACAAAAAATAATTTTCCTCTCTAGGTACATTTCACATGTGGCATGTGTAAAGTAAAACAAGTTAGAAGTCTTCTAAGAAGAGGAAGTTCTTTTGACTCACTTTTATGGACTTAAAGCACTAGAGCACTTCTATATTTAGTGCTCTCTTTATCTCACATCTTACAATACCCTCTGTGCATTCTTTAAGAGAGAAAACATGCTTATTAAAGTGGTCCTAAAATTGCCTACAGTACACATCTAAATATAATAGGGAGGCACAAGCATATCTGATAGAGAACAAGTATTACAGAAAAAGAACTGTTATCACACATTACACAATCACATCTTCCCCTGCTCACACTGTAGACACCTGGATGATACACTTTATATCAGAGTTTGCATTTTCTAAAATGGATTTCTGTCTTCTTCCTTCCCCTTCCTTCAGCTTCCTCAGTCTTCAGCTTTATTTTAAAGCTGTTTCTTTCTGTAGAGCTCCTCAGTAGATGTAGTACGGGATTGGTAAACTGCCTAGCAGCTTCAAGATTAAAATATTCTATTTATTTGCAAGGTAGGTGAATGATACATGGCAACAGCGTAAATTCTCCTCCACTGCATAGTCTAAGTGTCCTAATGGCAATAGTCCAGGCCTGTCTCCGAAGAAAGGGTAGCTGGATTTGCATGATCTTTGGGGCAGCATCAGCAATTAAGATACTGAGAAACACTGAAATGTTCCTGCATTGCCTAGGAGAAGTGGGGAAGGTAACCCCTTGTTGCTAGATCACCACAGATTCCAAAGCATTGATTCAGGAGGTGCAGGAGGGAGGTTTGCCCTTCGAGGGTTATATACCAACAGCATACTGGCATGTTATACAGTCAGCAAATTTTACATAGCAGTCTGTTAGGAAATTGTCAGTAGCATCTCTGGGGGGAAACAGAACCTTCTCTCCCATGTTTCACCCCCACCCTGAAAAAAACCCAACCAAAATCCCAACTTCTCTCCTGATTTAAATGCGAAGTTTTCTTTGTAGCATGGTTTAAGAAATAAAGGATGAAAGCAGTCCTCTTTTTCACACTTCTGGAATGACACTGTCTGGATATCATTAATTTTATTGTCATTCTCATTCTTCCTTCCTCCCTCTATTATTTTAATTCCTTTTGTATTTGAAAACAAGAGAGATTCTAAGGTATAAAATGAGATAATTTTGCAGTATTGAAGATTTAGGGGGTTTGTCTATTTTGACATATTTGACACACATGTTTTGTGGGATTAACCTTAGCTTCCATAATTATATTCTTCCATTTAACTTGCAATTAAAATGGAATTGCTGTGCAAGGACAATCAAAGCAGTACAACTGCATACCTTTTCATCCAATCCATTAACAGAATATTGGTAGCAGTGAAGTAGTCTCTTTATCTTGGCTGCTTCGCTTTGAAATCTGCAGTGATTTTCTTTTCTATATGACCTATTTAAATAAATTACTAAGAAGTAAATGAAACTTCTACGGAAATTGCTTTTCTGTTGTTAAAAGTGGGTAATTTTATAAAGGAGTGTTACTAGTAAAATGCCTGTTGTGAAATTTAGTTGTTCAGTCTAATGGAAGGTTACATGGAATGCTCTCAGACATGTTTTTAAGCCATAATGATCCCTTTGCATGCTCTCTCTTATATTGATACTTTCTGTGGGTGGTGCATTTGAGTCTTGCAGTGAACCAGCGTTATTGTTTACACAGGTGACAAATCACAAACCAACTTTTTTTATTTAGTTGCACCACTTAATAGTAATCAAGTCAATTTCAAAGGTAACATGATTTCCACGTCAGGGAGCTCTAGAAAAAAAGCTACTTTTTACCAGAAAATAACATGAAGTATTTTCAGCGGTTCCTGACACTGAGGGCATGTATGACATGACATGACAGAATTTTCTCTAGAAAAACAAAACACGTGGAGAAACTTCAACAGAAAGATACTTGATCCTTGGCTTTAAAATCACAAGGAAACCCAGGAAAGGTACCTATTTGAAAGAAAAAATAACTTTAATCTAAATCACGATGAAGAAAATGTCTGCGTAACTCATAGAAAAAAAAATAGGAGAAATAGATTCATAAAACCATGTTTCTTTCCCCACCTGCTAAATGGGCACTGAAATTAAAGGGAGCTGCACATAGAAAATATTACTTTTGAAAAGTCTGCCTTAGGTATACCTTATCAACAGAGATAGTAATTCTTTTGGTACCTTTCAGTGGGATGGGCAGCCATAAAGGATCAGAAAGAGAGAGAAAGGGCACACCAGGGATTTCACTGAACTCGGATTTGATTTCCAGATACCACAAGAATTTTTAAATTACTAGACAGAGTTTGGATTAATGGCAATACTCTGTTCACTAATAGTTATTTTGGTGGTCTGTGAAAGGAGTCCATTATATTTAAGCAGTCAAAATCTAGGGGCAAAGGGCTTCTTCGCACCTGTTTACAATGAACAACACACGTGCTTCTCCAGCTTCTGCATTCATTACACTAGTGTTCTGAGCAGAATGATCCCCTCCTGGCCTTTCCAGAGCACGTACACAGAAAAGCATAGAGCTGTGGCAGTTTGTCCCCCCGCTGCCCCC
>JANZLQ010000022.1:19716031-19752863 GCA_026212715.1 Elanus axillaris | reverse complement strand
GGGGGGGAAGACTGTATGAAACTATTAAATGCTTCCACAAGATATTCACTCTCTCATACCACTTAAATATGGATATTCATCAGCCAGAAGTTAGTTATCAGATTCATTAACATTCAAACTAATGGACATTTACAGTATTCACTACAAAGAGGATGAACATTTATCACAACTAACAACTAGTTTTTAAAAATACCTGAAGAGTATGTTTAAACTGCGGGGCTTTTTCCTCTCATGTCCATCACATCATCTCATGCAGAAGCTCAAAATCTTCCCAAAAAGAAAGCAAAAAACCCCACAAAGTCCATTCTCTTTCTTCATTTGAGAGCTTCCCAAGATAAAATATATACTGCCTTTTCCCCTAATACATACATACAAATTCCCTTTTCTCCTCCTGAAGAAACAAGTTTCAAGTAAACAGTATTCCATGCTGGCATTCATCCACCCCTTGCTGTACTCTGAGCTGTGCAAACATTCCTGGCAGTGCCAAACCCCAAAATGGCTGCATGACAGATGGTGTGTCTAGCAGTTTACATGTCCCCAAGTCTGGCAGGCAAAAATATCAGATTCAGAACAGCATTTTGTGTTTTGGGAATATTTTTATTATGGATTTCCAGGGGCTGGAGAGTTTCTGGAAGGTTGTGTTTGTTGTGTTTTGGGGCAAATGGGGGGATGGGGTTGGTTTCCTTTTCTTTTTAAACCTATCTGTATTTAAGTATAAGCTCTAAATTGCTTGCTTCACCCCTCTCTCCTCCCCTTTTTAGTATGTCTCTAGAGGCAACAAGCCAAAGAAAAACGATCGTTAACTGTGCAACAGTATCATGCCTTAACACGCTTCTCATTATTTTACAGTTTAACTAGTAGTCCTCTAGCCTATATTTTAAAATCAGCCTTTCCTGTGCCAAACCCAAAGAAAAGAAAAAATGGTACATTTTAAACTTTTTCTCAAATTTTAAAATTTGAACTCATACTTTTAACATCTGCTGCTCAGGATTTTTAATGGATTCTGCTTTATCAAAGAAAAATTATTACAGGAGCCTAGGTACTTTTAAGAACTTCACTTGAGTAATCATGTAGAGCAAAATTTATAAAAATACTTTGCTCCTATTGTCAAGTGAACAGTCACGGGGCAATAAAAGAAAATACGGACTACCTTCCTTGTCACTTTAGTTTAAAAGAAAGAAGAGCTATTCTGAACACAACTCAATGAGAGTCTAAGCAGCAACACTCAATGTGTTATTATGGCCAGATTCAGAATTAAATATTCCAGAATTCTGTCCATAATCATCTTCTCCATTAATTTGTATTTCTTGCATTAAAATAAACGTAATTCCCTGCAGGGAATCTTCAATATTTCATCTGGGGATGGACCACTGAAGAGGAGATAGCCTCTTATGTTATCATGTCACTTAGTTTTACCCACCTAGTACAAATTAATTACCGAGGCTCTCTCCAGTGCTCCTTCACAGGACATTAAGCAAGCTGCCCAGCCAAAAAGAACATGAAACAGAAGTCAGTTTTTCTACACTGCAGCCTTGCAGGTCTCCAAGACTGGAAAGCTCCCAAAGCTAGTGGGAGACACCGCTTACATGCTGACAAAATATGCCTGGATAATTGAATGGACTTGAAAGCCAACCAATGGCAAGTGAAACTGTGCTGCATGACCCTCTTCAGGAAGCCTGGTGACAGTATGAAATGGCCAGAGATGGTTATGCAGCTTAGTAGAAAAGACTTGATTTTGCCAAAATGCTAATGCAATAAAGTCGTCAAGATACCAAAAATTCATAACTCCCCTCTGCCAAGGTTTATATATTAAGAGTACTGTAATGGGTTCCTATTAGTCACACTGACATTACCAAAGGAATTTAATAAGTAACAGGACCCTCAAACTAAAAAACACAGAAAACTTTACCTTTTGCAGAAAATCCCAACAAACCCCAAACAAAAACCCAAGAAAAAGCCCAAACAAAACAACAAAAAACCTGCCATGTTTTAGTTACCTACACTTCTCATGGCAAACTGTCAACTCTCTTTAGTCACAGCAAGCCACCCTAAGACAAGGTAATGGCTCTCAAAGCTGTCTCATGACAACAAAATTATATTTACACACATAATTAAGGAAGATCAAATAATGTTTAAAATAGTCCTAACACAGGGAAAAGGAAGCTTCTAGCATGGCAAGATACAAATGTCTCATAAGAAAGCAGCTATTTGAACTGTCCTCTCCTTGTCGAGGAGACATTTGAAACAAGTACAAGGAAGCATCAGACTTAACGATGCAAAGCAAGAATAAAACTGCTTGTGACTTATTTCTCTAAAAAAAGCATTTTGCTTGAAGCCTTAAATACAAGGCTTCTTTTGGGTTTACAGGCATCACATCATGATTTCACCAACACGGTCTCTTTCTGGTGATGTCAATGTCTTTGTAAGTGCTTATTAAGCAGGTTTTATCAATGCATTAAGAAACAGCTCAGCTGCCAAGAGCAGCAAAATAAATTTTAGATCAAAGCATATAATCAACAGACATAACAGGTGACTAAGTACCATCTGTCAGCATATTGTTCTATGACACAGAAGGGGTACGTATATATAAAAACAAGTGCAGAAGATGATACACTTCCCCCCCCCATTTTTTTTTCTAGTAATATGATCAGCTAGTGTCAGAGTTGAGTATGTGCCAGACGAATTAAACCAGCCAGGGGCTAATATGCGATACAGGCCAAGTTTTGCAGAATTTTCTTTTAAAAGACTCGCATTCATGAATTGGCATAATTTCTCTCATTACATGGTGATGCTGACCTTTTTTTTTTTTTTTAAAACTCCCGGTTTTGGCTTGTGCTGAATGAATTGCTATTCCACCCTAAGTCAGTTAGTTTGATCATTACAAATGCCAATTTGTTCTCCTTTATTTAAACTAGTAAGAGAAAAGCACTTCACTATGTTTTCCAAAATAAATAACATGAAAAATAAGTGCAGAATTTCAGGCTTAAGTATGCGATAAAGATCTATCACTCAACATGTTGACAGCTGACAAAAAAAATAATCCTAGAGTTGCATAAAATATTCAATTCATCTTATCTTGCAGATTTGAAAAGAAAATATCCTTCAAATAATAAACAACAACTGTCTAAGTGTGAATTTGGATCTTGCCAGAAGCATGAACTGTTTGCTCATTCTCTTACAGCAGGGCATTCACATACAGGAACATTTTTCCTGTGACATGATTTTCAGGGATATCAGCCCTTAAACTCCACAGTGCACCATCAGGTCTCTGAACTGGGCAAGACTCCAATGCAATTCCATCTCTGAAAGCCCTCAACCTTATCCCACAGCAGAGTACAGTGGTCATCTAGCTCCAGATACGTTTTGACCTACAGCCTCATCCTAAGCCAAGCCCCCATCCCAGCTCTCCAGGCGGAGGAGAATTCCACTGGAAATCCTGCTCAGAAGACTTTGCCTCCCCAACCCTAACCCTGGACTGAAGCACAGAAATGCGAGTCCTGCTGCAAGAATACAGCAAGCAGCAGACCCATCCTGAGCGCAGCCCACATCCTAACTTACCTGGCTGAGCAGAAGTGCAGAGGAATTCCAGCTCTGAAGACTCTCACTTCTCTAACCCTCTCTTAAGTGTGAAAATTTTAAATTCATAATGGTTTGCATTCATTTCCACTGGCCTACAACCACACATTAGGATATATACATGCATAGATTCATTGCCTCTGAAATAACTACATCGGGTTTGTTCTATGCTTTCCAGGAGTATGTTCCAATTCTTGACCTGGACGTGCAACCTAACTGCATTGCAAGTCAGCATAAGACAGACATGCAATACACTTCAGCTCCTCCTTTCCCATGTTTTGCTTCACAGATGCAGGTACCTGTGTCCTAACCCCATGCAAGAGACTTGGCATGTTCTCAGCAGAAACACCTGGAAAAATGAGACCACCTTCTAAAGCATGTCATGACATATATCTAAAAGTAAGTCTAGACTCAGACAACAGTAACAAAAATCCTATTAACTTCACCCAAGATCATACCTGATGAGAGAGATGCTCAAACAAGAAAATTTAAGTCTAACACATCAAAACATTAAACTCCAAATGACAACCTACCAATAGGAAAATGAAATAGGAAAAAGCAGTATTAGTTTATATTTTACAGTAATATCCTTTGTTCCTCCAGAATCTTGTTTAGCTTAAGCTCTTGGCTTTCTAGCTCCACACATGAGGATTCTTCTGAACCAATTAACCTCTTAGTCCTTTTGTGCAAGATGAACCTTTTCTTCCTCATCCCCCTCTCCAGCTTGACATTCAAAGCTAGTGTCCTGTTTTGTTGTTATTCTTGTTACTTATTTGTTTGGAACATAGTTTGATGACACAGAGATTTTCACTGGAAGTGGCTGCAATGATCACACCTCCATCTCCATTCCCATCTCCCACACCCTTCCGCATTATCTGAAGTTAACTGCCTTCCCCATTCTCCTTCCAACACACCAAAGGTGTCAATGCCTAATGTAATGATACATCCATGGCTGTCTGATGAAGAGATGTTTAAAACATTTTCAGCTCTGTTGCAGGACTTTGTCATAAAGGTTGAGAAGTATTCATACTAGAAACATGCTATCATGCCCCCTAATCTGAGATCACAGTAAATAGTAATAAAACAGAATACAGACACATCAGCTCAAGTGTTTTCTCTAAACTACCTTTCCTCAATTTTCTGTTGTCATTAGAGGCTCTTGGCATTAAAGGCACCGAGCGGGCATAATTTCATCAAGGTGCGTGAAGAAGAGTTTTACAAAAGGGTATGTCCATGTCAAAAAAGACATCTGAAGTTTGTGTCGGAAGGCAAAGACTGAGACTTTCGGTCTGCAGGGGAAAGCCATCAGAGGGTTTAGCTCCCTCTGCTTACAAGACGGCTGTTTCTTAATAGCTTCACTTTCTGCCTTTGTGTGGAGGAAGGACAGAGAAAAGAGTGAAGGCAGCAGTAAGCATTTCTTCATGTTAAGACAGAAAATAATCATAGAAAAGTCAAAGAGCCTCTTACAAACACTGGCAAGGATTGACAACACAATATTCCCATCAAAATGCAAAGGTGTAACAAGAAGACTGGGGGAAGCTTCCTACTCAAAATGTGAAAAATCTCACTATAATTTTTAAAGCTCAGGCCAATCAAATAAAAAACTATCATCTTCATGTAACTGGTCACTTACTGTGGTTGAGGTGATAATATGCTTTATTATCTCAATAAGCATTTTTATTAAAACCAAAAACCTTATTGTAATCTTATTTCCAGAAAAATAAAAATGTCTTCAGAAATTGGCATGAAGTTTACCAATACGCTTGCAGGTTAGTTTCCAAGACTTAATCTATAATGAGCAGGATATTCTGCTCATTACAGATATTGCCACTCTCCCCAAAAGTTCCTTTAAAAAAAAAAAACAACCAACCTAGTTTTCACGCTAAAATAGAGTACAATTTTAAGAGAACACCAAAAGAAATTTAAATTTTTCAGATTTACTGTTGGTCTACTTCGAAATCTTTGTGGCAGTTCGTCCCCCCCTGCCCCGGGCAGGAAACGAAACTCCTCCAGGCAGGGAGAAGGGGAAGGAGAAAAAAACCACCCTAAAACCTGGAGGCCGCAGGTGAAAATTTGAATGGGCCCATCGAGATGGGCCAGGTACACGGAGGTGACTGTCTTGGCCAACAGGGATTAATGACCCCAGTCAGATTCGACAGGGGTATAACCGGGGTCCCGCCGGAGGACATTTTGGGATTCGGTCCTCCTGGGAGCAACGGGTCTGGGGTCGGGGACTCCCCCGCGGGTCGGCACCGCCCGAGGTCACTCCTGAGGGGGAGAGCCCTCGGCTTGTAGGGGAGGGATACGCGCGTTTGGGCCATCGCTTTACATCTCAGGGGTTCTTAAGTTGCCTGTGCAGTGCTAATTCCTCTTACACCACCGTGCCTGTTGTTTCATAAAATGTTGCTGGACTTCTAACCAACTCTTACTGAAGAATAAATCTGAGCTTTAACTTCTGTTGGATTTGGTTATTTGTGCATCCGTAACAAGAGTGGACCACCAAATCTTCTCTCCTGAAATTAGACCTGGGATGGAATTACCCAGCAGATGGCAAAATCCAACAAGAGATATCTGACTAAATAAAAAATAAAAAATTAAACATACCTCAGAGAAGAGCTCTGGAATGGCAAGAAAGACTGCAACATAGTTTGGCGTTAGCTTTCTGTTTTTCAAGCATACTATATTATTTGGACCATTCTCTTTTTCATATCAACTTTTTCAAAAACAAAATTGTAGAGCAAACTTTACTTAGACTAAAAGTAGATTCATATTTATTAAAATGGCCTTTCTTTATTACCCTTTTTGCATACAACCTGTGCTAAGCCTGAATAGCAAGGAAGTCAGTACAGAACACCTAATGTAAGGATAATGAATACGTCCAGAAAACACTACAGGCGCTTGCGCAGACTGAAAAGAACATCTTTTTGGTTTTCCTGATACTGTGACTCTCTCCATCTTTTTTCAGCACTATCCAAATACTTAGTTTCTCTCCTTTTCAGAATGATGTGCTCAGATATAAAAAGACGATATAAAAGACGGCTGCTTGACACAACACAGAACACCTGCACTGAGAATGACATTCAGTGTTGAGGAAAGGTGAGGGACTGTTAGCAAGGCCAAAGCTTTAATACAGTCTCATTTCAGCAGCATGTTTATATTAGCATTTTTTATGCAGAATGGCCACCCTGTGAGACTCTGTCCTTAGTGAAGGCTGCATGAGCGGGGCACAAGGGCTGAGACACCAGGAGCAGTGGGGGACACTGATGCCGCCAGGCAGGTCCCATCCCACCACCCTACCCAGGGAGCAGGGCAGGCCAGGGAGCTGGGGGTAGTCCCTGGCATCAGCCAGCTCCATGGAGATGGGCCAAGCCAGGCCAGGACGTGGGCCTGGCTCAGTGCGGCCTATGGCCGGGCAGGGCAGGTCTGTGGGGAGCTGGAGACCAGCACCCTATGGTGTCGCTGGGGCAGGGACCAACAGGCCTGGGCTGGGCTGAAATGGCGACCTGGACCGTGGGCAGGGTGGGGGGAAGCCCTGGGGGGTGGTCAGGGCCAGTATGGCCTGTCAGTGCCCTTTTGGCCCTGACATCCTGGTTGCTTTCAGTCCCTGTACATGAGCAGATAATTGAGTGGGGTTAGAAAGTAGAGCATCTTTTGATATTTTAGTGGAGCTGTAAGTTAACATGCAGCCATTGTAACTCAAGGGAGAGTGAAAGGCCAATCTATTAATTTGCATACACATTTAGTTTAAATTGACATTTTCATTTTAACACTCTAGGAAAAAAAATATTAACAGGCAAGACATTTAGGATTAAAATATTTTGATTAGTTACCTTATTTTTAAAACCAGCTTCCTGCCTTGCAGTTTTTCTTGGATGTATTTGAGATTTTCATTATTAGTGGGATATTGAGATAATTAAACATTACTTTCAACTTATGTCAGAATGGAAGCAAGAGGTAACTGGCAACTAATTCATGGTAGAAAGAATTTTATGCCTTAGAATGGATTTGCTGCTTCATTTTCTTCAAGATCATGTTTGCCTAGAGATAGTGAACACTTAACATGTAATTTAGCCTCCCCTCCTTACAACAAGTTACCATTTAGCCTTGAAACCATGAGGGTTTATTTTCTCATCTCTTTCCATCTGTGTCATGTTCTTCAAGAGTTTTCTTTTAAGTCAGCAAGGTTGGCCCACCCAGGTTAGCTTGTATGGTAAGATACTGCACACTAGAATGCCATTAACCTCTGTTTTTCTTTGGTTTTTTCAATCTCAGTATTTCACAAAAAAAAAATTGAGGTCTAATCCAAATCAGTTACAGCCTGTTGAATAATCATTGGATTTGACATGACAGATACTGATGGACATTCATGAAAAGCTTTGGTCCTCACTTTGGGAAACTATTGCCCATTTTCCAGATTGTACTGTTAGATTGTTTTGTGAAACTTCCCCCTGTGAGGCTTCCCCTGTCTGCCTGACCTACCTGTCCTTCTATTTTTGCCATCTTCACCTAACATCAAAACTCTTGTTTCCCAGCTGAAGCTCTCACTTACATTTCCTTTCAAGAAGCAAGTTTCCCTCCAAACATCAATTCCTATATAGAACAATTTACATTTCATTGTTGTTCCCAAGCTTGTCAACATTTCTAAAGCACCAGTGCCTTCTCTGCAGAGGGAAAGGTTTGAGTCAGCTCTGTGCTACTCTTCTTAAAGGTTTGCATTGTGAAATCAAACCCACCGTCAAGAGGCTTCCCTTTTAAAAGACTTTTGAAGCAGAATACCAAAGGTGGCAACCTGTTAACACTGACAAGGTGGGATACACTGAAGGGGGATATACTGGAAGAAGAGGAGGAGCAAATCTGTCCACAGCACCTCACTTGTAAACTCACATCTTACAGGTTATGACATTTTCATTTTTAAATATTAGATCAGGAAGATGCAATTATCTTCTCTAGCTCTCAAGCATTGCCTATCCTACACGCACACACACATGCACCCCCTGCCTCCCAGTAACAATCAAAATGTTAAAAGACAGCCTGCAATGCCTGGAAAAGAAAAGTCAGAGCAGACTTTTTTGTGTTATTGAATCTATACTGAACTTCGTAATTTGTAGAAAGCAACAAGTCATAGAAGAACTGCAAAAAGCAGTAGCAATTCAAGATGGCAAAATAGTTTTCAGAGGAACGGTTTAACTTGCAAGGAGAAATGTAAACTGTAATTAACTTCTTTCTCTGACCAACAATGCCATCTAGCAAGCCTTCAGAAACAACTCTGTACACACTCTTTCCTCCTCTTAATAACTGATGAGGAAGTTAAACATTACTTACATTAACTTTCTAAGAAGTTTCATTTTCAGAATGCCTCATTTCTGTTTCTCCTGTGAAATCAATTTCTGACATGGCCACACGCACATCAACAAGACAAGTACTCCAGCTTTTCCAATTATGTCTCTACTAATTTTCATTAGCTTAATTCAGACTATCTCCCCAGTTCATCAACTTAGTTTTGAACAAATTAAGACATTATCTCTATCTCCATAGCTACAGGATAATTCACTAGATTCACTCCTAGGCTGAGATTCAGCAATGCACTTTAGTTGTGGGGAATTGAAAATCTATGTTAAGTATTCAAAACCGGTAAAATCTATAGGATTTAAGTGTATGTTTAAAAATAAGTATGTGTATGAAGTTTATCTTTACTGAATGGAGGCTTTTTTAAAGTAAGAATCTTATTACAGAATAATTTATCAATAAAGTCTTAAATGACTCAGAACAAATATATTCTGTAAATGCATTCAGATAACTGAGGACAATATGCAGCTAACCAACTGGAAAGGCAGTTTCAGTAAATCGCTGCCATCCTATTTATAGGATATAAATTATGACAATGGAGATGTTGGGTCTTTAGAGAGATAAGTACATTGACTGCCTACAGGAAGAGGCCTCTGTCCTTGACTTACTAAGGATGTTTTGGCAAGAGCAAGTTACGTGTATGTTCTTCTCAAAGACATTAACTGAGTTTGTTCTGAAACGTATATGAAGGCAAAAGGCTTATCCTTTGACTCCAGCTACCCACATTCTAAGATATCTTGACTGACTGGCACAACACAGTCATGTCTGGAGGATCCTCCTTATGTGGACTGCAGTGATCTGCCTTAAAGAAAAGTAGTCATGACACAAGGATGATCGAAACAGGAGAGAACACAACCCCACCAAAATCCCTATCAAAAGATCTTCAGGCTCTGAAGTGGAGGTGGAGGATATGCTGTCTGCTGGATGCTTTACTTTTGATACTGTCTTTATATAGAAGTTGCCAAGATGCTAGGCAAAACTATGAGTAAGTTAAAATAAGAACATAAACTCCCTGAGCTGATAATCATAATAGCTCTCTATGACCCAGTCTGCAGGAAAGGTTCCTACTTCTTTTAGTCCCTAAGAATTACAGCACAAAGTTGTGGCATTCAGAATTGGACTGTCAGGCAAGATGTCTGTCTGACTACAAGGTGCTCCAGAATACTTCCAAGAAAAAGTAATAGAAACTCTGTTGTGGCATTACTAATATAAAACCTAATAGAGAAAAATCAAGCTACATACTTAGTTAAGCAGCAAAGTTGGAAGTTGAACTTAGCTGTCAGAGTACATTTTATTTCAAGTTAGAACATGCAACACCTTTTGTTGGCTGGCTGGCCTAAGTGCTTTCTTTCCCCCTTATAAGGGTTTTTTGCTTAGATTCTTTAGCTGATGATACTTTTCACTCTATTAGTTGTGCAAGAATCTCTCGGGTCCAGCATTTATATCAATGTGTGCTAAGCAGCAAATGCTGTGCCACAGACAAGGGAGAGTACTAGGGATTCAGAGGTGCACTTTCTTATCTTGCCTTTTTGTGCATCCCATCAGACTAGCTTGTATATATACACTCTGTACAGTTGTATATGCATAAAAGCTGAGAGCCAGTCTGTGACTGACATGAAAATTATATTGTGTATCCAAAGCAGCGTAAAATCCAGAGTGAATGACATGAAAACATTTCAGCTTTCTTATATTCCTCCACTGTAGTGAAACCAAGCTTCAGAACTGTTTTTTAATGTTCTTTCTTAGTAAGTGAAATCAGACTCATTTTCACACACCTACCTCTAAAACCTTCTTTACTTATTTGATTTCATTTTTTAAGAAAATCATGAATAAAAGAAATAAAGACAATGAAATGCAAAAAATAGAATCACACTAAGAAAAGAATACAATTTTCAAATTAACTTAGAACATGAAATATAGCCTGACATCTATGTATTGAAAGGATAATTCTAAAAGATAGGCCATTCCCATTTTCCACAAACTTTACTTGATCATATCTCTGTAGATATAGTTTGTTTGAGGCATTAATAAATACCTACTTTACTAGAGTTCATTTCTTTGATTTAAGATGATATGAAAATAGAATTTTCCAGTCATATCTTCTCTATTCATCTTATAATGTGTAATGAGAAAGCAGCTGGCACTCTTCTAGTCACATGCAAATTGAATTAAATTCAAACATTTCTAAGTTTTTCTCGATATATTTTCTCATAGATATAACTCAAAATAATTCTATGATGAAATAATTAAAAATGTAGAGCTAACTTCATGAATTCATCTTGTTAGGTACTTTAGATTTACTATCATTCCCAAACAGATTAGAGTCTTGAATTTGTTTAGTATGGTATTTGCATAATATTTGTGTCCTGGACATGTACCTGAACTGAATTAATATCTTAGCTCACTCAAATCTGAATCCAGACTTCTCAACACAGATGAACAATTTAATAAATGTATATCCCAAAAAGCAGATAGCAGCTCTTAAAGTATTTTTAATTCATTTGGACTTAACACATATACCTAGTATACATAAACTTTCCTCATCTTAGCAGTGAACCTCCTCTAACATAAATCCTTGCAAAACTCAAAATGCCATATTATCAAATATTAGAATGATGTACAGTAAAATTTGTCTTGCATTACAGAAGTATAATTCCATTATTATGGATTATGAAATAAGTAGGAAGATTTTTTTTGTTTGTTTAAAATACAACTAACACTCCTCAGCTAGGAGGGAAATAAAAGCGAGAATTTAATTAAATACTGGTAATCAATCCCTTCTGTGCTTCAAAAGCTCAAATGATAACACCTCATTTCATGAAACCTCTGCTATTTTTCTGTTTTCCAGTGACCTTTGCAGAGACATGTATAACTGCTAAAGTTACCATTGCCTGAGCTGCACAGCTCTGACATAGCAATAAGAATTTATAAGATCTCTAAAATCACTAGTACCTTGAAAACCTCTTTCAAAAGTTAGCAACTTTAAAAGAAACAAGTAAAGGCATCGCTGCCTGTACTGCCTGCTCCCATTAATGGTAAGTTGATGAGATGCATAAAAATACATCTGAGCACCTCACAATCCATAATTAGCATTATTTTTGCAACACACTAGAAAAGTAAAGAAGTAGTGTCTGTCTTTTTATAGTTGGGGAACAGAGGAACCTGGTATAATTGAGACATATGCTTTAATTAGAGTGGCACAGGCACTGTGTGATAGCAGGCCTATCACAGCTTGTCTGCTCCAGAAATACAAAATGCAAGTTTCAGAAGAAATGGGCACAAATCTTATGATTGCCTAACTCAAGGACAGCATATCTTCTTCTAGACCAGAGGCAAAAGCTGTAGCCTATAATTTATCTGGTTTCCTTCCGTCGCTTGCTGCCTGTTTTGCACTATTTTACACACCCATTCTCTGCAGCCAAATGTATTTATGAGAAGGGAAAGGAAAAATCTGATCCCAAATGTCATCCCCATTTGTCAGAAACTGCCTAACTACTAGGTAACTTGCAGGTTTCACCCAGCCTGAGCTTAACACAGCCTCCAAGGAATCAAAGATGAGGCCATTAAAGGGCCCATTATTGCAGTCCTCTTTAAGATTAAACATCTCCCTGTTTAATATGCTGATTTATACTCACCTAAGCACCAGCATGGAGCTGGTGACACAGTACTAGGGAGTGATTTATCCTGCAGGCTAATCTCTAACAAAATCAATATTTTTAAAATCTATAAATACTGTGTGACTATAGACTAACAAGCTATTAACATTACTATTGGAATTCAGCATTTTAAAGGATATATTAATTCTGTGTTAATTTTACAGGGAGGAAACCAGAAATGTTTTCTGGGAAAAGCAGGAACAATAAACCTTTCGGTAGAAGCCACTGAAAATGATTCAAATAATATGATTTTTATGATATATCAAGTATTTCCACTAGAAATTGAAAAGGAGGAAGCAAAATATGAGGGAGGTTGTATCTCTGTGCTCCTAAGAGCAACTGAAAGGGTCTTATTTATCTTGAGGTTCCAGTACAGGATTTGTTCCTTTTGTGAAGATACAGTTTTCAGGCAAACCTTGTGATTTACACTTCTCATTTGAAATCTCCAGCTGACTGCTTACCCAATATTGAATACATCTAACCCTCCCAGGTAACACCGGGCCATTTTTTAAGGAAGAAATATCATGCTCTTGCCCTTTTGAATGAAGGACTGCATTAACAGAACAAGGGCTCAGAGACAAATCTAGGCAGGATTATAAGAAACAGACAGGTTGTGTGGCTCACTGCTAACATCAAGGCACTCAGCTGTCACCCCAAGCCTGAACATGAAGCCTGGGGCACTGGAAAAGCGAAGCAGACACCAGTCTTATTCTACCTTTTTTAGAATGCAGGAATAAGCAGGTTATAGATTAAAGATGGAGGCAGTGCTTTTTTCCTCTGAACATGGGCAGTTTTTGAGGACAATGGGAGAGGAGCTTGGACCTTAGGTATGTTTATTACAGCATATTTATTCAGTTCTTACAATATGCTTCCTGCTGATCAGGACCAAAAGAAAAATAATATAGGCCATACTCATATAAATAAATTATTACTGTAATTTAATTATCTTTTGAATATTTTCTTTTAAGTTATTAACATTATTAATCAGTCTTTTGGTCTGGTTATATTAGGGCTGTCCTAGTTGCACTGTAACATGCACAGTATGGTATCACTACCACACTAAATAAAGTTAGACACAAATTTGGAATGTACAAAATGCGTGACTTGATAACCTACAATATTATGAAATATTTCCTAAGCAGGAATTTTGATATGTCTCTGGCAGTGTAATATTTATATGGCCACATTTTGTCAAGCATACATAGTAACATGTAAATACTCGATTCAAGCAGAAGCATAATCCTTGCAGAAGATCCTACCCTCTACACTTGTTAATGTTGTTCCTTAAAGCTATTTCTTGATAATACAGTACACCTTCAGTGAAAATCCATGGCTTAAGCCATGTGGCTTAGTGATTTTAAACTAGTGAAGGTGTGCAAAAAGCCTCTCTGTGCACTGTTACATAGGCCTTGGTTCTGTTAAGAAACTGAATTTATAGTAAGGACCTGTGTTTGCTGGATGTAACGGTCATGCCTGTGACACCACTGATCTCCGGTCAGAGCATGTTGCCTGTTCCACTGCAGTTACCCAGACAGATGAACACACACATGCAAGTCATGGTTTGTGGTACTCTTTGAAGAACATTCCCTCATTAAGGTGAACCTTGAAGCTCCAACAGCAAAATTTACAGTGTTTGGAACAGTTAAAAATGTTGCCCTTCTGTTACAGAAAATAGGGGTAAGCAGAGTGGAATAACCAGGGCACAGGGAAAGGCTCACTCTGTTAGGAAATCTATCTTTCCAAAGAAATCTGTATTTCCAAAATTAAGAAAACATTTACAAGTATCAAGTATTATGGAGGAGTAGTTAATTCCCTACAAATCAAAATGAAAATGTGAGAAGACAGGGCTTCTTTCTCAGACTCAGAGAAGGATTTACATGCCAAAAAGTACATCTTTTTCCTGCTGCTGCCTGCAAGCTTTCCTTCAATTACATTCTTAGACTGCCATGGTTAGATTACTACCAGCATGGGCTTATGAACAGACTGAATCTCAAAATCATCTGTGCTCTATTGTTACAACATTTACAACCTCTAGAACTGGAAAAGACTGAAGAAATTACAGGCTCTGTTTCCAGTTTAAGAATGTTTTTTCTGTATAATACCCAGTGCAATTTATTAAAAAAAATTAACAAAGTATTATTGTCATTGCAGCATTTGCTAAAAAATACATCACAGCGTAGGTGATGATTATTTTTCAAACATAAGGCAAAGCTTGTGGATAAGTATATTATGGCATAATTACTAACACTGCATTCAACACGTGATCTGTTCTTTCCTAACCAGTTCATTTATGCAGAGGGTTAACATTTTTATTGGAATTTACATCTAAAACAACTGTATAGCAATTAATTTACCTATGAACTTCTTGATAAGAATTGATAAAAGGTTTTAAAATATTCATTCAGGATAATCGAGTCTGGAATGGAAACTCTTGTATTTGGTAGTAACAGTAAAGCATTTAAGTACTCACATAATGAATTACCTAGTGACCATGTGGAACACTGGAGTTGAATACAGAATGGCTTTGTCATGGTTGACAATATCTAAGAATACCAAGATATATAGTTAAAACAGCAGATGGCTGGTGGGCTGCTTTATGGTCAGGGAAAACCTGAGTGATTCAACAATGCTAACTTCTAAAAGTTTGGGACCAATTCAAGAAAAATAACTTCTCAGTCAAAATTTGCTAGAGTGACAAATTGCCAAAAGGTGGCTTTGTTCAATAATTTATTTAAATGGCTTATGACATTCTGCTCCCTTCAGAGTTGCAGCACGTGAGAGAATTCCACAGCGACAAATCTCAGCACCTCAGTGCTGGGGAAGTACATTTAAATGCTGGAAGTTGTTCTTCCTCACAATGGGAAGGATAAGTGAAATCTTTGCTTCCTGTTCCCCAGGTTATAGGTGTCAAGCTCCAGCTGACCATTGGGAAAATTTCAGAGATCAATTATTCCTCCTGTAATGTTAAGTGCAGGTGTTAGCCAAGAGAAATTTCTCCTGGATGTGCTGACATCACTTTAGCCTGTAGGACTTCTTACAGCATCACCTTCTCAAACAGCACTTTGATCCTCCCACAGTCAAAATGAGTCAGTGGCACAGAGTTTGTTGCAGCAGGTCTGCTTCCAAGTATGAGCCATCAAGAGACACTAAACAGGGTGAGTCATATCAGCTATCTTGATATTGTCACAACCTTTATCAGCTTTACAGCTACCATGAAACACTGATCTTTAGAATGGAAAAGATGATAGTTGATGAAGTTAAGTCAGGGCTAAAAGCTAGTTATTACTGACAAAGGGCCCATAATACCAGCTTTTTCCTTCTTTGACAGCATGTCTCTCCAATAACAGCACAAGGAAAGGACCTATTTCTGAATGAATGTACATGATTATTTTTTTTCTTTGCATGAGCTGAGAACTAAAGCGAAGATGCCCCTCTTGAGCAAGGGCTTGGATCAAATGACCTCTAGAAATCCCTTCCAACATAACATTTTTCTACATCTCTGACAGCAATTCTTTCTGTCCTGCATGTGTCCCCTGCTAACTCATGAAGCTATGTAAAGTGACTGCAAAGGCTCTGGGCATTGATCTATACAGCAGCTAGCTCAGAGACAAATGCTAGGTTAGGTGCTGGCTTGAGGTATTTTCACTCACCTTCTATGTCATCCACCACTCTTAATTTTTTGGTGACTGACACAGAAGGAGCCAACCTGGGAAAGGAGAGAAGCTATTGCACAAAGCTAAGTGGGCAAGATACACATACTCTACAGCAGCTGTATTTCCCTTCCCTATAAAACCTAGAACATAGCTTTGAATTTGCTGGACAGGATAACACTTTTCAGTCAAGAATTAAATATTAGGTTACAGGAGATAGGTCTATGAAAGTACCAGTTCACTGCTCAGTCAAAAAAATGAAAATCCCCAGAAATCATTTAATACAATCCTTTCTTCACTATATTTTTTTAATAAAAGAGCTGGATTTCTTTTTTTTTTTTTTTTTCAAAAGACAGATGCTTTGTAACTGCAAACAGGGTTTGCTCATTTTCTACTACCTTTCTGAAACCCTGATACCACTGACACAGGAAAGGGTTGCAAATCATTCTATCAGTGAAACAGGTGGATAAGCTTACTTGAGGGAGCCTGTCTGCACAAGGCACAGGAAGTAATGACTTTACTTCTAGTGGAGACTGCCCCATTACCATAGTGACTTCACATCTATCACACCTGAGTTTATGCAAGCTTGAGAGTTGCATAAACCTTTGCCCTGTGCAACCAGTGTTTTCTTCTGTGAACCTCTCTATGGGCACCCTTCTGCAGACCAGATGGAAAGGCACAGAGGTCTGTTGCAGCTCATGAAAGATACAGGCAAATCACTACAAAACATTAGAACACAGGTATTCCAGTGCCTCATGCTGTACCTCAACACTTAAATGTGTTTCATCTCCAAGGACTGAGTGCTAAAATTGCAACCACATTTACACTTGAGAACTTCAGTAGACTAGCAACAATGTAGTGACTTGAACCTTGTATGCAGATGGTATCTGCTTTTTCAGATACGTTTCAGAATGAGAATTCACCTTTTGCTTGCTTAACTGTAGATCCCCAAAGGTATATTTTAATCTTTAGCTCCTGTTATGGATAGACAAAATTGTTATTATTGCTTCACATTATCTCTCTTTCCTTGGAACAGGATAACGTGGATCTTGGTGACCTGATGTTTTCACTTTGCTACCTTCCAACAGCTGGTAGACTAACTATTACAATAATAAAGGCAAGAAATTTAAAGGCAATGGATATCACAGGAGCATCAGGTAGGAATGAATTTAATGCTCAATGTGGATTTCTGTCCCATTTCCCTCCTGAGACACAGAACTCAGCACTGTCAAATCCCAGAAACTAATTTAAATAAGAGTTCATAGAAGACTTAAATAATTGCAGGGAGTTGCAGAGCTCCCAGAAAGGAGCTACAAAGAAATAGCTGGGTTTACTACATTCAGGAGTTTAAAATAATGATAATTCTCTTAAGAAATATAAGCCACTAATTGTTACACTTTGAATTATATTTAACCATAAATCAGAAAATCCCGCTGTGTAGAATATTGTCATCTTCTGTGTGTCCTACAAATCTTACAAGTAATTAGGCGGTTCTAAATAGGCTGATACACAGGCTGTTGTATAAAACAGTCATGTATAACATGGTTCAGTGGATATTTTAATACCCTTTGAGAAGTTTGTACAAAACAAGGAGCTTCTTGAACCTAAACTGTTCATTATAAGCAGTAAACGAGGTAAAGCTTTCAAAGCTCCACTGCCTCCCAGGCATTCCATGGTAAAAAAGAAGCTCAAATTCCAGTCAGGTCCAGGTGACTAATTCTGCCAACAGGTATGGGCATACAAGAAGACTGCTCCATTCACTTTCCATTTATGTTTGCTTAAAAACAACAAAAGAAAACCAACGTTGTTCTTATGATTCACACAGATCCCTACGTGAAGGTTTCTTTAATGTGTGAAGGAAGGCGACTAAAGAAAAGAAAAACTTCCACCAAGAGGAATACCCTTAATCCCGTTTACAATGAAGCCATAGTCTTTGACGTCCCTCCAGAAAACATTGACCAAATTAACTTGTCGATAGCTGTTATGGATTATGACCGGTGAGATACCTGTAGCTGTAAAATAACATCATCTATTGGCTTATAAAATCTTGCACAGTAGATCTGTATCCAGAACCAAAGTTATCATTCTTTCCCAATAAATGGGAGATTAATGTCATGTTGAGTTTGGCAGAAGACTACAAGTTCTTGTATCATAAGGCAGAATTTCCTTTCTAAATCTTAAAATACAGGTTTGCATCCATAACTGACATAACTAAGCTGCATTTATGTTTGCCAGAACTGAAATAACTGAACATGTAGCTAGACAGTCCACACACTGATGTTCTGTTTGTGCACAATTATGCTAACCGCTTAGACACATGCCTCCCTTTCTAAAATTGTGGCTTAGAGTTTACTTGTATTTGCAACTAATTACAGAACACAGGCAAAGAACTTTTTACATT
The DNA here is from genome assembly GCA_026212715.1 of Elanus axillaris. Taxonomy (NCBI): domain Eukaryota; kingdom Metazoa; phylum Chordata; class Aves; order Accipitriformes; family Accipitridae; genus Elanus; species Elanus axillaris. The sequence continues at coordinate 19,734,234 of JANZLQ010000022.1, read as the reverse complement.
CTTCATGCAAAAATAAACAAATGCACACAGACACACAGTGTATGCTATAATGGGGAAAATACTAAATTATTGTGACTAGTGGGAAATGCAAAGAGCAAACCTACATATTTTATAGTTCTTTATATTTTTCAGGCAAGAGTTAATTCCAAAAATCCATTATTAATGTTTCTAATGAAATATGTAAATGCTATGGTTCTAAAGGTAAAATTTTAAGAAAAAAAATATTGTGGAACATTTTCACAGTGTAGGTCACAATGAGGTCATTGGAGTATGTCAAGTAGGCAACGATGCAGAAAGTCTAGGTCGTGACCACTGGAATGAAATGCTCTCATATCCTCGGAAACCCATTGCTCACTGGCACCCTCTTGCAGAGGTAAGACTTTCATTTCTTGCTTCTCCATTACTATGATTGTGAATATCCTTCCATATGGCATTAGACTTTGCATAAAATTTTATGAACAAAATGAAGAGCCACATGCATGCACTAAATCCTAGAAAAGGGCTTGGAAACTCTGTTACTAAAGTCAAACATAACACTCAAGTCTGCTCCTTTCAATTTTAGGGAGACAGAAAGTAATTAATGTGTTTAATATATACATGAAAACACCAACCATTATACACTAGATAAAGGGTTTGGTTTTGTTTTTTAAATAAGATCTTGGGGAACTTTCACTGATAATTGGTATAAAGAAATGGACCTTGTTTACAGAACAACCAAGACCTATTTTTTTTATATATAACAACATAATCTGACTTCTTCTCTCGTAACAATATATCATCCATGCCACTAGCACATCTCAAGGGATGCCTAACTGCACTGAAAAAAATATGTTTAAGTGTCTCTGGAGATCTGAGGCACTGATAAGAAGCGACACAATCAGAAAAGCTTTTCAAGGTTCCTATGGTTTTTTTGTTTTGTTTTGTTTTGTTTTTTGTCTTTAGGGCCCTATTCAGCAGAAATGTTATGCAGGTCTTCTGCGCTTGGATGGCTGCCGAAGAGGCTTCCTCACCCTTTTAACCTATTCAGCAGAAATTTGGCATTCCTGTTGAACTCTTTCTTAGCCATATCCTCAGGGGCTATTCCACAGAGTCCAGTGGGGTAAAGATGTCCTTTTAATCCCTCTGTCTAATCCTCTCCCCAATACAGGGAATACTAACCCTGATTCATGAGACAAAAATTCATCAAAGATCTAACTAATTTGCTTCCTAAGAGTTACCATGACTTACTTTTATTATTGCTGTCACTGGCTAAAGTCAGGCAGTAATCCCAGTCAGAAGGAAGTGCTATGTTTATGAACAGCCATGATGTTACCCTCAATGCTGAAAGACAGGAAAGACCATAGTATTCATATGAAGACACAAACGATGCCGTAAGCACCTAATACACAGAGGCAGGTAGTTTGCAGCCTCTGTGAGCATACTTTATGCATCAGCGTGCAGCCATGTTACTAGAATGCAACTGAGGACCTCATCTACTTGGTTGTAAGCACTAACCCTAGGCATTTCCATAAATAATTGTTGGGCAATAGGAAGATGCTACAGAATGGCAAAAATACCACAGTCTTGCCCTGTGTCCATAAGCGATTACATTTACTGGTGCCTGGGGACCACAGCAGCACAAGTTTCAGCAGGGAGACCTTTGAGTGCTCACAGGCTCTGTTGCAGTCGGAACGTACCATGCCTTTTCAAAGCATGGGTGCTGCCAATGTGCAGATATGTTATGGAAGAAGATTGAGGAAAGTGGGGGAGCTCTGCCTATATTTTTGTGCCTTCAGTGACAAGCTAGCTACTGGCTCAAGTACCACGCTTGAAATGACTACCTGGGCATTTGGGAGCTGGGTTTAGAAAACACATCACCAAGCTCTCAGCTGTAGCCAGGGATTGATAGGAATGGCTTGAAAAAGCACGTAAGGAGTAGTGTAATGGTTACTATTTCCCAGAGTATGAGAAGTGTCTCTTAGCAGAAGTTGTGTCTATCCTTGTATCCAACTTGTCTTCCCTCTGATAAATTTTATTGCAGCCAGAGCCCACAATTAGGTTTTGACAGCTCTTCCCTTTCTACAGGCATCCTGTTCTTTTCATACATGCCTGGCTAACTTCTTTAGATTTCATTACTGTGAATTGCTTTTCATGTCACTGAGCTAAACAGAGACGTATTTTTTTCCTTCCCAGGAATCAAGTGGGGGAGGGTGTCCAGCGCATCCAGGCTGTGCAGAGAAATATATACACAGCATATCATTTTGGTTCCTGAATCAGGATTAGACTCAGCGAGAGCTTCTGGAACCTCTGTGGCCACAGCCATAGGAATCTGAATATTTGCTGAATAGGACCCTCAGTCTTCTACTATGTGAAGAGCTATTGGTTTCAAGTAGTGTAATGTTATCCACTTGTAGCATTAATTCTCCAGCTGACACTATTGCTACTGATAGATTATTTGTATGGTCGTAAGCATTACCCAAATTCAAGTCATAACTTCTGTTCATTAGAAAAACCCAGGTTTTACAAGCAACATGATAGCAATGAAAGCCAACAAATGTGGGAAGCAACAACAAATATGGTTCTTGTATTTGCAAAAAAGGTGCAGTATTGTGAATCAATAGCTTTCTGAGTCTTTTTTTTCAAGAATTATTGTCATCAGACATTTATTTTTTGATGGCATCCTCCACCTCAGTTGGTGCCTCCTTTCACCTTACATGAAAACAAATTAATATGGTTCTTTACAGAAATCCTTCAAATCTGAAAAAGTGAAAAAAAGTTCTGTTGGGTGAGAACAAGATACATATGGTATTTATAATGACAGTATGTTCTTTTAGAAAGAAGATAACCATCTGTATAACATGGAGGCTGTTAGTCCTCAACCTTTGCAGATGATTTTCCAGTCAATGTTTCTTAGTTGTGTCCATGATGTTGCAAAATTTGGAAGCATATCGCAGGTGGCTATGCTCTATCATACAGACAAGCACATACATGTGCGTGCATGTGCACATACACACATAGTGTCATTTTAAAATGCTGTTCCAAATATATAGTGCCTGTGAAGACTTTATTATTTGTAGTACAATAAACAGGGCTATTTTACTTGTTGGTATATTGTAAATGCTGTCAAATTCTGATCATTAAAAAAAAAAATCACAACCACTGAACTCTTTCATATTATATCTATGCCCCCCAAAAAGACCCCCTGGGATAAATTTTTGCCACTTAGCCATGCATGGAGCTCTCTCTTCCTTCAAACTTTCCTTGAGATAATTTGATTCAAGGTTTTACATGGGGATTTTTATTCAAAAAATGCAAATTCAAAATATGAGTATTTTATACAATCTAGTTGCCTGCTATGTACTTACAGATAGGGAGCCCTGGTCTTTATATATACATCAGATAAGTTTATGTGCACACACAGTGCTTCATGTCTTGTATGTGTTGAATGCTCACCAAGCATTTTGGATTCACAATTTTGCTGACACAAATATGCATGCACAGATTGAAGAAAATATTTGAAATTTTGAGCCCAAATCTGAAAAATTAGTTTTATAACCTATCAATTGAGGATATTCCAGAAAAATCAGAATTGTTAGTGGGTAAAGCATAGCTTGGCACTTGCAGGAAATCTTGGGTCTGTTGTAAATGTGTGCTGCAGCTATATAGCAGAAGTCCTGTAAGTACAATGGTTTTCAAAAATCTCATGTCATGCTATGGAGAATACAGCTACCACATACAAAGATACACTTGGCAAACTAAACAACTCTTCAAAACTTGCCCAAGCAAAATTTCAGATGGGTAACTGGGCATTTCCAGAAGATAAGGTTGCCCTGGCAAAACTATTTCACTACACTGTTCATGCATAATCCTTGCTTCAGGTAAAATCCTGCACTCTTTACCCAGACTTGTTTCCCATGAGTCAACACGGGGAGATGGGCATAAGCAAAGAAGGAGGACCTCTTCCTTTGGAATAGAGTTCTTTGATTTCCTGGGTAAATCTCTGCAATGCAGAGCAGGCAGCTGAATGCTTTCCCACTGTGGTTAGCAACTGTAACTTCTGTAAACAGGAAAACACCTATGCAGAAGGCTCATTTTGTGTCCATGGAAGAGTTCAGAAGCCTTTCTGAGATTTGCCTCTAGCAAATCAAAGGGGCATCAACTGAAAAGTAGTATCATTATAATTGCCAGTGGTTTTTTTATTTTATTACCATACTCAGTTTATTTATTGCTCAAGGGTCTGGCATCAAGAGAATGATTTTGAACACAGCTCTATTAAAAAAAAAGAACCAAAAAGAAAAGAAAACTCTGTTCAGTGAGCATTTAAAGTGGAATACAGCACACTGCGAAGGCTTAGGGATGAGGAAGAAAAGCTAATTTTTAATTAAATTCTCCTAATTCTTGCTGACTCATGACTTGAAAATGGTTATTCAGGCTGTGGCATTACTATGTGACTTTTACAAATAGCTGCCTTATCACTGCAGTGCATATACAGAATGATAGCTTTTTTCTGTATTTGGATAGTTCACTCATCACCTTTATATTCCACTTAACCAATGCTACTCCCTAGACCTGAGATATTTTCATGTTATGGTTCTGGTGGGCCAGTAGACTGCTGCTGTCTTTGGACTGTAGTACAATAACAGAACAGCACATTGGAAGAAACAGAGGGTATACTGCTACAAAATCACCTGAGGACCCAGAGAAAACTATGATCCCAATACTGTTTAGCCTTTCTTTTCTGAACTGTGATTCTCAGAGGTAAATTAATAGAAGGATCACAGGAATACTTTCAAAGCTGTCACCCTCATTTGTTTTCTTATTTCCCGAGAATGCATAGTTACACTGTATGACAAGTATGGTCATTCTAAAATAGAAAAGGAAATCCCTTAGAAATGCATCTCAGCAAGATTTTAATCCTACTTCACTCATTAACAATGTGCTATTAAGCTGTTAGTTTTATTATTCTGTAACAAGACACCATTTCAGATGTTATGAGAAAGAAGTGTGTCAGTGGAAAGCCTTCCAAGCTGCTGACACGCAGGCAGAGTATAATGGGCAGTTATGTGATATTCCCATGCCAAAATACTCACAGCACAACCCTTCTGTAGTTGAGTGCTCAAATATTTCTTTATCTGTTTCCACTAAAATCGCAAGATATTAAAAGCATTTTTGTTCTCTTTTCTTTCCTTTTTCCCTGTAAATAATCCTGGCAGTGGACAAACACACATGCATCTCAATGTGGGGAACCAGACACTACCAAAGTAGTGAAAAAGAAAAAAGAAAGCAAACATGTAGAATAAAAGCCCCAGTGCTCAAACTGTTCCTACCAGCCAATGCACACTTAGCTTTCTATGCCAGCAGATCCATAAAGCATCAAAGCAGTACGTATGAAAAACTTGTTATATAGAGGTCTAATATAACTACCACTAGGGAAACTGCTGGTTCAATTCAAAGTGAGACAACAGCAAAGGGCAATGCAAAAGAGTAAAAAATAAGAGGTTATTTTAGTTCACCCTTCTTGGCTTGAGGGGATAGTTGTTGGGGGGGTGGCTGGTTTTGCTCTTTGTTTTTTTTGGTTTGGTTCAGTTTCACTTGTGTGTTTTTGAACACCAAACATGGCATGAAGCTAGCTATATTATCATGAGCACCCGAGGTCAGAGGTACAAGAGACATATTTATGTGTTTATCTCATGGCAACATTCAAGCACTGAGGGGACCTGTTTGCCATTGAAAATAAATAGCTGCAAACTCTCATTTAGTTTAAAAGTAACAAACAAGGGAGAAACAAACAAGGGTAGGGATAAAGAGGACTGGAAATTCAGCTGAAAAATCTATTTGACCCAGTTAGAAATCCATCTGAAATTACTGTTAATGCATTTTGTTTGAACAGAACGAAGTGAAAAAACAGACTAGGGGACTCAATCTGAAGTGTCTTCAATTAAATGCTTTCTTCCCTTTAGAACAGTGCATTGTCAAATGATTACATCTCAGTATCAAGTGAGAAAAAAATGGCTTTCTTATCTAGAAAGAAAAAAGCATGTAGAGAAAGTAATCCACAATAACATAGAATTTAATAGAAGCCCTCTGTGCTGGAAAAAATGGCAGCAGGAGAGACTTTGTAACAGCATCACCTTGAATATTGCTGTAATTAGTGCAAGGCCTTGCTTGCAACCATAATTCTGTTCTGAAGTGATAGCCTTAGAATATGTGAACCAAGCTATGCAAGGTGTGAATTTTCTTGTAAGGACACTACACATTCAAGACTGAGTAGTTTCAAAAGCTGCATTTCCAGTTAATTTCTAATACAGTGGGCTGGGCAAGGAGCTACAGCTGGAAATTCTGCAGGGTCCTGCAGTTCTCTGAAAGGACCTCCGTCTCCCTGAAGGTCCGTAAAGCGCACTAATCCAGATTGCAGTGATGGTGACTATTCAGAAAAGGTATCATCATCAGGACATACTTCAACTGCTGCCCAAACAGAGCACACATTGCACAGAGGGGAAGATGACTTGAGCATGTGTAAGCATCTGAGCTATTTGTTTGTTTTGTCCGGGTTTTTTAGTTCCTCCTTCTTTTGCTCAAATGTAGACATTGTAAAACTGGAATGTTTTGTTCAGTTGCATGCTGGCCAGCTGTCATTTTTAAAACCCATTGCAAAGGTGCGTGAAGAGAGGTGTGTTGTTTTGGTATACTTTTGTTTTTAATAATACATGAACATTGTACTATACTTTATTATTTCTTGTTCAATAAATAGTCCTGGTATCTCTATGTTTCATGTCTAATTTTGGAGAGTAGAGCCATACCTGTATCAAGGCTCTCTCAATTAGGTGGGCATTTTGTTTGTTTAGTAGAAATAATGCATGATTCCTTTTGCAGTGATGGTTTGAGGGACAAAAAAATTCTTAATTTTATAATCCGTATAACAATCTTCTAAACACAAGTAAAAATGTACTGTGATTTATTTATATAAATCTAGTCTGAACAAATAAGTTTTGATCTTAATAAAAACTCTGTAAGAAATCGTGCAATTGTAATTTATTACTATTTTGTATTAATATATTAAAGTTCAATTCATTATTCAGAAAGCCAGCAAACACTTTGGAAATGTTTTAACTTAATTTTAATACATAGATGTCGTGTTTTGATAAAATAAGTGAGACCAGAGAGACAAAGCTGTTAAAATGACAGTTACTTTAGAGTACTCAAACATAATTTGGGGGGTTGGGTACTGAAACCTCCTCTTGTTTCATCTCGTGGCCACAATCGTCATTACAGAAAGATTTTGAGGGATATCAAACATGAATCTCATATATACCTAATATTAAGAAGAAAATAAAGAAGCTACAGAAGTGTTTCCACCAAGTGACAGTGTGTTAAATTATCAAAATTAGTATTTAGCATGGCAGGGTAGCAAAATTAGCAATCCTCCTGTCAACACCTGACATGTAGCTCAGGGAAGTTCCCAGGGGTCCCCTGACGGAGCCCAGAAACAAATGGAAAAGAGAGAACAGATGTATGTGGTATGACCACACAAACTACACCTAAAAAGGCAATACTCTTTTCCTTTTTTCTTGTCCTTTTTTCACATCAATTGAAATTATATATCCATCAGCTAGGGTTGTGCATGACATCTAATTAAAGTAAGAGTTTCTCTGTCTCTTTAGGGATAAGCTCAGTCTCTTCTCATTTGGAAGATCTAGCTTACTTGAACATATTGCATTAATAAATACAAAATGTGGCAGAAAACAATAATTTCACTCAACTAAGAAAGAATTTAATATAGTTCTGTTCTCTTCTTGGGACTATTTGATATCACAGACACATGGAAAACAAATGAGAACAGGCCTGTAGTTGATATTATCCTTAGTAATGGTAACACCTTTAGGCCCTGCATAGACTGCTGTTTTTCTGAATTACATACAGGTATCTGTAAATGGTGCTTCTGCCAGCTGGTGTGCTAGGATAACAAGAGACATGGAAGATTAACAAAGGACATGTGTATAGGCATTTTGTCCCTGGGAATGAATGTAGGGCTAATTATCCCTCTCTGCCTTTTGCTCTGTCAAAACAGGCCCACACATCTCTTCTTCCAAGACACTTTTCCAGCAGAATCATCCTTTAAGTCTTTATATGTAGCCTACAGACTTGGAAACAAAACTCCATTAAGACTGGGACAGCTGAAAGACTGATTGCAACAGCCAACAGTTAACAGACTGTTAACGAACTGAAAATGAGAAGCCAAAGGTTGAGAATCCTCACTGAAAAAGCCTAATCAATAGCAAATAAGACATCCCACATAACATTAAACCCGAGAAGCCTAGTTATCCTGCACAGCTAATATCCAGTGAGATGAAAATTAAGGGAGATACCTTATTAATAACAAGGTTTATTAGCAGCTGACTATGACTTACCACAGGAGGAATGCTGGTGAGGACATGCAACAAAGTCTAAAAAGTGCCTAAAGTGATGGAACAGGAGCACAAGTGCAAAGTGATGTCCCTGAAGAGCTGAAGACACAGGCTAAGAAATCAGTAACTCAGAAAGTAGCAGAGATGCAGAACGGGGACAAACCTCTGCATCTAAAGACATGATCAAGTTGGCAAACTTTGTGACTCCAAAAGTAACCTTTCCAGGGAAGGAAATCACATAGTGTTTTGTACTTCAAACTAATTCCATTCACGTCTGTCACTGAAATTTGTGATGATGGGCCCTAAAAGAGATTTCTAATATAAGCAACATGCAAATTTTTATAAGGCTTGTGGTGTAAATTCTAAGCAAAATAGAAAAATACTTCTCTGCCTTGAAACAGAAATCAGCAGATTGATGGGGGTTGAATCCTTCCCTTGCATGGGTTGTGCAAATAGGAGGTTCCAACACTCAGAATTGAGAGCCAAAATTGTCCCTTAGTAGTGACAAGAACAAAGTCTGTTTCAGGCCACTGTTTTTATCACCCTGATTGGTATTCTAATATTGCCATTTAAACAGCATCAAATAATTCACTGGCTATACTTATGCATTTATCATTTCCAAATTAATTAACCACACACTTCAATCTGGTCCACCGCATCATCCTAAAGGTCATGGCCTTAAACCACTTAATAACTTGCAAATAACTTCCAGTGAATTTATGTTCCAATACAAGCAGAAGTAGGAAAATCTGTAAATGTTTCATAATGTAAGATATGCCTGCAGAGACAGTCTGGTCCAAAGAGCCTAACTAAAGCAGCTTTAATATTAAAAAATAATTTAGAAGTGTGAGAAATGTCAATAAGCCAGTTTAGCAGCCAGAATTCTGTTTCTAAAATGTTAGTATAACCATATAATTTATACCTTGGTAACTGACAGAAAAGTATTCTTAAAACAATAGATTAATAGAGTTCAGCTACATTAGGACTCCAAAAAATGAAATCTAATTTTAAAAACCATCTTTTAAAAATGCAGCAGTTTTGGACTTTTTGAATGACCTTAGCTTTTTTTTTTTTTTAAGTGATAGTTCACTACATAAAATAAAAAAAAATAAATGACTAAATAATATTTGATGAATAATCACATAACTTAGATTAAAAAACAATGCCAAACTCATCAATCAGCTCTTGTATCTTAGTGAAACTCAATTCCAAATATTTACTGTTCTAGTAGAAAAATCTCTTCCTTTTTCCAGAAAACAATCTTTTGATAATACTGCTGGTATTTCCTCACTTCAAGACCTCAGCTGTCCAAATATGATGGCATTTTATTTTCAGTCCAAAGTGTTTTAATGCATACCATGTTTCAGGAAGAGAACACAAAGTATTCAAAAAGTCTTTGCTAAGTCTGGCCCTGGTCCCCTCACCTCAGTTACCCTTGAGGAATCTCACCATCTTCTAGCTTAGGCAGGTCATGCAACAGCATACGTAACTGTGAAGTTCAAATAACTTTTTCAAGATATTCTGCTTCATTTTGAATTTCATTACTAAAATCTTACAAATAAATCAATCTTTTAAATCTAATGGAAAAGGAATTTGGGAGATAGAGGGACTGCAAACACCCTTAAGTCTTATGGCTGTACCAGTTAGAAACATAAGTACATTTTTGGTCAATAAATAAAATAAGTTTAGGCCATCATAAATGGTAAAAGACTCCCTAAAGTGGTACTATGCATCAAAGACTGCAGAAACCTACTGTACACCTGGGATGAGGATTATACTCTGTTCAGTACCACACAGTTCCAGCAGTAGTAATTGTGAACAAACATTTTACTACTATGGATGTTTTTCTTGTTATTGGTAGCAGGAGCTAAGGTTTTCTGTTGTATTTTCCCAAATGAATTTTTTGTACCTTTATCCAGTTGTTTGTAAGTGTCCCAAGACTTCTTCTTTCTGTACTACTTGAACAACTTGAAAAGTTAAAGTGGATTGAAACAGGAGAAATTCTCAGTATGACATTAGAGCTGAATCTCCTCCTTGTGAGAAAGGACAGGAAGCTGCTTCCTCCTACTCACATTTTAAATCCACTTTAAATGAAAATTCATTGTTCCAAACACTGCCAAATAATAGGTTGAGCTCACTCAAAAAAACCAATTCCTTCCTTTCATCAGGAGCATCTTTAGGTTTGCGTGGGGGGCTCTGCTGAATCGCTTTTTTGTTTCCTCTGATCTGTTTGAGAACTGGAGTGCCATTCTGTCCCACTCCCCTTTCAGGTCTCTCACCCTGTTCAGACAGAACAGCACATTTCAGCAAAACCATCAAAATATCTGGAGCTTTTCTGACAAGATCTAAGTCGCTTTGCCTTGGAAATTCCATTGCAAGTAGAAGTAACATCTAAGTTGCATCTAGATATCTGCCTAATAGATTTTCATTTTAATAGTTTACTGGTTTTAATATTATTTTTTTTTACTTCTGATATCTGCCTTTTCTTCTCCTCTTATTCCTTCCTCAAAACTTTTCCCTCATCATCTTTCCCTCAGTGATTTTTACTAGACAGATGGCTTCAATCATTCTCATTCTTCATACATAAGAAAACTTTCCTGAACATGTTGATTTCTCCTGCAGTTTTCCCAGTGAGGCCAGGTACAATGGACAAGGCTGGTAATGAGGTATTTCAGCCTTTACTCATGTTTCATCTGCTATTACCCACAGCAATAACATTTTCATTAGAAAGGTGTGTATTTTGTCTTCAGGTAACAGACCAAAAGTGTAGGGACATAAGGGCTGCTACAGAATGTTAGAACATGGTAGGATAAATTGCCAGATTGAAATGTAATGAGTTAATAGTAACAGCCAGGCCTGAACCACTTCTGATGAATGTTGCAAAATCCAAGGTGACAGCAAATCACAGTCAATAGCCGCTCGTGTCTGTTCCTAAAGACATCAAACATTTGTCAATAAGTGTGAAGTTTGAAAAAGTACATTAATAAAATGTTTCAGGCCATAACATTGCCTGAAATGTCAGAGCATTCTGACACTTGTCCAAAGTAATGTTCGGGAACACAGAGAGCAAATGGACAGGTGAGAGAGCTGTGTTTAGAAAGGTGTTACCAAAGGATTCAGGTGAACTGACATAATACTTATGCTATACAACTGCCCAAATAACAATTAATTGAGAAATACCTTCTGGAAGTTTTATTTAAACTAAAGGCATAGCAAACTTCTAATGTTACTGTCCTTAAGAGAAAGGACCTCTAAAGAAAGGAGATTTGGATTTACTGCTCTATATTAATTTCCTTTCTCCTTTGCCACATCCTGCACCTTCTATAAACTGTTTCAGAAAGGGTAATAACGTGAGACAAAGCAAAAAAACCCTGAAATCTCTAAATCATTATTTGTTTGGGATGCTTCAGTAAAAAGCACATTTCAGGGAGTAAGACGAGTCAGCAGCTCTTCAATGTGTGAGGAATGCAAGACATCATGCATTTAGTACTAATGATTGCTAGTTACTCACAAAAGTAGAAGAATTAGCTCATTTTCTGTTCTGCTGTCAGGATTGCATTACACATCATTTTAGGTATATCCTTCTGAGTAACTTCTTAAAAACATGCATGGAAACAGCAATATGCATGCTCATATGCCATACAAAAAGAACACCCTATACGGACATCAGAGAAATATTTGGGTACATAGTAAGCCATGGAAAACAGAACCAGGGAAACCCCAAGTCAGGAAGACTGACAAAACTATACCTCCTGTATAATGAGAAACATCAAATCATCTTACAAGCACCATTGCCCTTCTTTCCTAAATAGGTTTTCTGTAGGAATAGAGTTTCAGACCTTTGCTCACATCTCCTGTCATCTAGTCATCTGTTTTATGGACAGAAATGTATTACTATAAAGAAAAATGCATCTTGGTAGTTTCTTTCTACATCATTCAGAGCAGCAGATGACAATCAAGCAGGATATAGAAGTGGAAGAAAATCTTCCTATCTCGTTAGTTGCTGGCATGTTGGATTAGCTTCCCCTCAATTCTTTCCCTTGTAGAATAAGCTAATAGAAGGAAAGAAATTTCAAGCCGATCCTGCATGAGCTGATCTATGATCAGCCTCAACAGCATAAAACCAATCTGTCTTTTAAGTTCATAACAATTATCTATAGCACATTCTGAGAGAATTCTCCTACATGGCTCTCCAGAACACAGATTTCACTTTACTTGTACTGTACTCAAAGCAATAGGTATAAATGAGCTGCTGTAAGAGAAGGATGAAAGTACCTTGCTATATCATCTCCATTTTATATACAGAGTGCAAGAGCACAGAGAAAATAATAGTAACATATTAATTCAGGTGCCAATTCAAAATTTAAGGGTGTGGGTTTATAATAATAAGCATAGCATCTTGGAGCTGGTTATTTCCTCAAAATAGAGTTCTGAACAGGAACAAGCTAAGAATTCCGTAACCTTGCTCTAAGGAAAGCACTCTGGACACAGATACAGTACAAGACATGATGAATCATGAAATCTGCAACATCAATGACTTGCTTAACATTGTACAGGAACTCTTCGGGAAAAGTGGGCACAGAGCACCCAAGTTACTGCCTTCAGCCAGGAAACCCTCTTTTCTCTTTGGAGAATTCCCAACCTGATATACCATAGCCTTCCTGCTGCCTCAGCAAATAAGGAAGCAGTCTAATAGACAACTGATAACCACACACCCTTCCTTATTCCCCGGAGTGCAGTCTGCTTCAAATATGGCAGGAGTGTGGGGAGCTGAGGTAGAGTATGACATTATCTGCTTTCTAAACTGCATTATGTCTCTTACACAAACTCTCCTAACATAGTATTACAGGAATAGCATTCACAGTGTGTTAACAAGCCTCAATTTTTATCAGGAAACAATTCACCCTGACTTTTCCAAGCCCCCAAATACTGACACACAGTGATTTTTATGAAACACAGTCTGCAAATGAAACCTGAGGGTTTTGACCCACAAGATTCAACGCAAAACTTAAAAGAAATAATTCCACCAAAACCACTGTCATGCTCCATGACAGTGAGCCCAGGTAGAGATCATAATAATAACATATATAGTACTCAAACCAATTCATGTATCTATTCATGATGCCACATTACCTTAACTGACATTAATTCATCTTTCTGCCTTATGTGCTCCAACAGTGGTTCTGTGTTTGTTTTGAATTTCAAAATAAGTACCATGGGTGTGCTGCAGACTGTGCCTAAAATAGCATCTGGTTTGTAATTACTATCTGAGACCTAAATTACAAAAACCTGTAGCTCCATGAAAAGATATAATTATTGAAAAGATCTTGTATGCATAGTTAGTCTGCATGCTCAACCATCAATTAAATCATTACCATTGAATCCTGCTCATAAATAGAATTTCACAGATTCCCAAATTCCTGAACCTACAAAAATTTCTTTCCAAGTGAAAAATTACCATATTTATCGAATGACTTAAGAAAAACACATTTCTTTGATGGAGATCAAGGCTGTAAGCAGAGCCTTTTATCTCTTTTGCCAATGAAAGGACACACAATTGCCAAGTTTCTAACTGAGGGATAAAACCAAGTATTGTTTATCCAACAGTAACATTTCTTGGTCTTTCAAATCTGAAGCATCTCAGTGCTTCCACAACATATATATATGTGGCATCATTGAAGGGGGCTAGCATTCTGGCAGAATGCACTAGGCACAAGAACAGCAGGGACACAAAGTAATGCCCCATTTCCAGTAAGTACCAGAAATACAGAGACTTCAGGGCTTTGCAGTATTTCCTTTTGTCTATTTTTAACTATTAATCACAACCTTTACTTGCTAGGTTATCCTATAAACAAATTCTCTTTAATGCTATCTTTTTTAATTACATTAGTCATAAATCCATTTTCAACTCCTTGGTATCGTGAGTGATGGACGTCATTACTGATTATGTAGAGCATACTGAACATATCAAACCAGTGAAGGTGATCTTTTTCCATCATGCATCCTCATGTCATTCACCATGTATCTGGAAAAAGCCTTGTACTACATCTCTGAAAGAGAAAGATTTGGGTTTTGCTGAACTGGATGAATGAATTCCAGCATGACTTTAGACAAATGAATGCAATCTGATATACGAGTTTTGTGCCTTCAGTCCCTGATGTTACCTACTCCGGTCATTCCTTTCCTGTGCCATGATTTCTATTCTGGAAATAAAGCCAATATAATGAAAAAGCTAATATAATGAAAAACACATGACATATCCTGGGAAATACTAAGAAAAGTACCACGTAGGTCTGTTTCTCATCTCCAAAATAATCTTACTTCATTCATCCTTTTACAAGTAATTTCCTCCTTCCTCTGCCTCCCTGTAACTCTGGCTACACATACTTAGAAGGTTTTCCAGGGGTATGTGTATTTTCCATTAGAAGAGTATTTCTCCTACGGACTCAGAATTTATTTCAAATCTGTCCCACTAATCATGTCTTCTCTAGCAAAATGTATTTCAAAGGATCAGCCAGTTTTCTTTATCTTCTCAGCAAGAAATAATGTTGCCCTTGTTCCTGCCTACTGCATCAGAAAAGGTCCCTGAGAATAACAACTTTTATAGGATGAATTTTGCATGGCTCATTCATACAAATTCATATGAATGTGTTTGAAGCTCTAAGCCTTAAACATAACCACAGAAATGAAGATCAATGAGAGATCATTTCCAAGACGCACAGCTGCAAGTCTGTTTCTAGTATTTCCTATTACTGAAACTGGATGTTAGATATGTCTCTTAAGTTTAGCTGCAGATTTAAGCCTATCCATAAAAGTTCTTCGGTATTTATACTAAGGTCAGACCCAGTACTGCCTCACACCTGCTGTCCACAACTTCAGCTGGAGTCCCATTAAATGTTTTTGCTTCTATCAGGATGATGAATTGGACAGGGTGACAGTAGTGGAACAAGAACACAGCCTTTTATTCCTTCATTTATGATGCTGGTTTCTGCAAGTCCATAAGTCATCAACCCATGCCTTAATTTCCCTCTCTGTAAATCAGGGATCAATATTTTCACCTCTGGGATTTATCAAGCTGTGTAAATGGCAAGAGCTACAATAGCTGGGTGACAGTTTATTCTATAATTAATAAAAAATGTTATTTTTGCTTTATTAATCTAAATTACTCAAGAAACCAATTCAGAGAAAAAACGGATACAGATTTTTAAAAATGCACCATTTTGTGTTCCCAGCTGTAAATAAGCTGCCATTAAGTTTCAAAAGGCATTTGAAAAGGGAACATTTACAACACATACTAAACATTATTTAAGAAATTATAAACTTCAAAACTGGTGTGATCAACCAAATTACTGGCTATGTCAAAGGACAGTAATAGTAGAAATCATTAAAATACTTGTAAACTTATAAAAAAACCCCAAAATGTTTTATTACAGAACTTTTGTTATTTAATATTATTTCGTAAATTTGTTCTTAAGATCTGAACAAGCTCTGACAGTGTGCAGTCAATTAAATATGACTTCCCTAATTAATGTGAAAATATTCAAGCTAAATTACAGTTAAAATTAAATAGTAAAATGTACCAGAGCTTGTAATTTTTCTGAAGTAACAATTTCTTCTGCTTCAGATCTTTTAACATATCATTGCATAGCTATTTGCCTCTTTTCAGCATATGCACTTATTTGGCATCAAATGACAAATACAACACTTGACAGTCATAAAGGGTGTTGTAATGAATGATTATTTTTGATATTTCATGAAAACAGCGTCTTTGGAGTTAAGATGATGCACACTTCACAATGGGATGCTAATTGAAGGCGAGTCAAACCAGCCAGGCATAAAGTAGATTTTGTAATAATGGTAGATATTAACTAGCTATAACCAGATGCTCTGAAGAAAATGTAAACTTCTGATTTGAATCGATATTCATACTCTTTTATAATTGGGGTAGATAGTAGAGAAATAAAAAATGTATATAGGATCTACAAGTCTTTTGTTAGCTGGAGGTTTCAAACCTACCAGCTGCCACCTCCCGAAAGATTATGAAGCCACTAACTAATGTAGTAATAGGTTAGACTATAACATAATAATAGGTTGTGTGAGGAGAGTGTGGTGATAACGTCCATTTTTCTGAAATTTGTGGGAAGAAATGGAGTGAAATGGAGTGGCTGAAAAAGTGAAAGATAGTCAAAGTTCTGTCTGTTAACTGGAAGAGTCAAGCCCATGTTCTGGTCCGTTATCTGGTCCAAGCTGTCTCTGTATTTTATTCATTGTCTTTTTCTTGTATAAAATATAACTAGATATCCAGGTCTTCTTCAGCCAATGATTCTCCACATATAATTTTGATAAGTCACTTAAAACCTTGTTATCTCACAGATCTAATGCTTTTGCAAACCCCACATAAATATCTTAATAGAGCAAAAATATTCAAAATTGCAGCTTTGGATTTAGGCACCTAAATTCCATCCAAATGCCTATTTCATGCCTTTAAATCCACTCTGATGATTAGTGACACAAAACATCACAATTTTTTCATCAGTGTTGCATGTTGAGCATTTTTCCTTAAAATCAGTGTAAAACCAAGACACTGAAGGAGGATCCCAGCTTTCACTTAGTTTCTGAGAAGGTATCTAAAGAAATCTGAGTGTTCAGAAAACAGAGAGTAAATTAACTCATCCATATTAGTTAATTCTAGACTTCAACCAATTTTCACATGATCTTCACATGATCTACAATTTTTGAATTTGTGACTGTCTAATAAACTTTGGGTTTTCTGTTTGCATAGTTTTAAGTATCCAGTGAGTGTGGAGGTCTCACAGCAGATTCATGGTGATCTCAGGCTGGGCTGTAACCTTGTTGCAGTCGTAACTTTGAAATGGCGAGTCCTTTGAAAAGGCAGAATTAGAGCTCTTCTTTCATACTTAGTTTTTTGAGGCCTTCTGGCCACCCGCTGAGAAACTGAAAAACTACAAAGTGCTACTGACTCCATGTAGTTTCTGAGGGAAGCTTTCCATTACCTTTGCTAGAAGGCCTTTAGTCTAGACTAGCATGGAGCCTCTGTCTTTCAAACAACTGTTGCTCCTTCCTAATTGCAGTTAACAGTCCCTGTTAGAGATGCACATTCTGTTTCAGAGCACTGAGCTTGAATGACACCGTCCTTCATTTTGCATATAATCTAACAGATGAAGGCATTAGTACAGTCCCTCAGTGACTTATTAAAACATTTTGGTCAAGTTTTAGTGCCCTTTTCCTGCAAACAATGACTACATGTTGCTCTCCCATAAAAAAAAAAATAAGGCAAACAAATAAAAAAACCTCCACAATTGTTTTAAATAGGCTCCAACTTCTTGAAAGAGTAATCTAGTGTACCCTCATTTAATTCAAGCAAAACCACCTTTCTGGCCTATTCTTGCACTCACTAATACTACTGGGAATATTGCCATTGACTGCAGTGAGGAAAAAGAATACCTAGTTTAATGTATGCTTCAGTTTATAAAATACCAAGTTAACAATTTGCTTCACATGGCATATATCTGTTCATTTATTTTTATACATAAAATACAAGGACCTGAACACATAGGGCAGACAGAGGTAGGACATTAACAAAAGACTGCAGTGCTTCTTTTTGTTCAGTATTAAAAATCTAAAGCCTTGTTTAAGGATATTATTAACTTGGTATTATTAACTTAGTAGTGTGCAAGGCATCCTTTTTGGAGGGATATATTGCAGTTGCAGATGCCAGAATTGTCCTGGGTTCAGCTGGGATAGAGTTAATTTTCACAGGGACCTGGGAGGGGGCACAGCCGGGACAGCTGACCTGAA
>JANZLQ010000022.1:19686390-19700926 GCA_026212715.1 Elanus axillaris | reverse complement strand
AGCTGCATGGTGCTTAGTTGCTGGCTGGGGTTAAACCACGACAACCGTGGTTCAATATTCTTCCAAAAATTCAGTTCTATTAGCAGCAAATACTAATGGAACAAATGAACATTAAATCCTCAAAATACACTTAAACCCCAGAAATTGTCTGTATATGAGCTTCAAAAATTTGCAAGTAAAAATTTGATGGAAAAATAACATGCCTGAGAAACAAAACCTAGGTGCATTTATTGAAACAATCACATAAGATGAATCATTGTGACTCAGGGAGTCCACCTCTTTCATATTCACCAGGTTGTGCACCTGCTTACCAGAAACTTGAAAATGGCACAGGGAAGCAAAACAATGGATACATACTAACATTTGTTCAGTTTCAGGTCTTACTTTTTCAGACAAGTGAAACCTGAGAAAAGTTTTTAGAACATAACAAGCCATGGTTTTAAGTGACAGTCTTTAGAATAGAAATAAAATTGCGTTGTCTCACAAAGGATACCAGTTGTTTAACTGCCACAAAAGTTTAAAAACAGAGAAACCTCCTGCACTAGGGCACCAGCTATGCCACTATCCTAATTTGGCTAACAATGATCATCAGGTAAGTACAAATAAAAAATGCACCATATTGAATCTTTTAAATAAGATTATTAATTAGATGACAATGTAAGTAATAGATAAAAACATTAAAAAATATTATATAACCTGCTCACTTACCAGCAGGCCTGATCTTAAATCATGCAAAGCTGATTGCTAGACTTGGTGGCAGTTAATCTAAAAGATGAGAGACTTGCTCTAGAAATTGCTCCATAACATGTAGATGGGGAGATCTGTAAATTAATTCTTCATCAGTAACCTCCTCAAAAAATTATTCCTCTATGTTTCTGCTGAAGTCAAGGTTCCTGATGCACTGACAAATGCTCCCTGAAAGAAACATGGGGATTTGCATGCTCTGTGGGAACTTATGACATCAGTGAGAAAATCCTGTTCTGAAAGCTTTAATCTTGCTCCTTGAATGACAGTCATATTTCTAAGCTATCATCTGGAAAATAGCTTACTGGTATTCATACTTCTTGTCTTTAGGTTTGTCATAACAGACTGCCAGCTGAGAAGGGCTTACATATCCCTCTTTTGAATGCTTCTTCACATACTTACTCTCTCTTCATATAATAATGAATTTGTAACATTTAGTTGACCCAAGGTTCCAACTCCATCCCAGGGTATTTTCTGAAGAAAACATACACCATCATGTAGCTAGATACCTTCAAAAGAACTCATCACTGTTTGAGAGAGACTCCAGTGCTTTTCCATGCACAGATGACTTCTGTGAAAACTAAAGAGCTGCTCAATAAATAAATTTATAGAAAGCTTTGGAAATTATTGACTCTACACTCCAAAAAATGATAGGTCACCTGTGAAACAAATGTGACCATCTCCAGCATCTCATTTCTTTCTTTTTTCAACCTTTTTCCTTCTTTTTGTCTTGTTTGTTTGGGGTTTTGTTAAATATGACATCAGGGCAACTTCTTCCTCGGACACTATTTTACAATAACACAAGGTGTGAATTTACTCTTTGAGCCTCATGGATTTGACTGTGAAACTCAGAAATTATATTATAGCCACATGGTAAAATTCTCTTGAAGTATACCAAATACATAAGTAAGTGAGAAGTCAGGAAAATTACAACAGGATAGAAATCCTGAGTTGTTGGGGTATTTTTCCTGAAATGTGTGATGGTATTGTACTGGTAATCATTAAAACTCTTATGAAAGTGGATCCAGTATTCTAAACAGTGAATAGACTCATCTCAGCCACTACACCTAAGATTGATTAGTTAGCTCACATCTTTTTGACAATACTGCTTTACAGACAAGAATTTCAGTTCTAGTACATTTTTTATATATTTTATTGAAATATTCTGCTTTGAATAAAATATATTGGAGAAAGTTGCAGTCTAAGCTACCTCATTTCTTTTGTGTGATGTCAGGGTACTTTATTTAAATAATATACTGGCACTTTCTTCTGATAAAGTAAAAAGGCTTGACTTTATTTTGTTTCTGTTCACATTTTTATATCAAATATTGTAATAATCTTTCCAGAAGCTCTAGTGACTGCAATAAAACGATAGAGTTGTAATTACTTTGCTATATTCTAAACAATATTATAATATATGGTATAAAACACAAAATACTGTAAAAATATTTGTATCAGAGAGGACCAAGAACAGTAGAGAGAGGGCTTTGTGCTTTTCTAGTGTGTATGTTGAATTTACACTGATGGTAATTGTAGTTATATACAAGTATTAAAGGAAGTAATGAAGACATAGTGGGTTGTAGCCATAAAACTAGTTTTTCCAGTCCACAGACAGATAGAAATATGCACTCTGATGAATCATTAGGGATTCAATCTACAGCCTCCTTTACTGCTACAAACATGAACCTTCCTTTTGTAGCTAGTTCAGTCAGATGGCAAGCAATCACAGTACATCGCAAATTTTGCTGTGTGAGGCAAACATGTCTGAGTTAAACACCTCTAGAAAGCTTTCAAGCCTGGCTGAGAACAACAGGAGTCTCCCAGCTTAAAGAAATCTTCACAGTATGTAAAACTGGTTTTACAAAACAAATTTCATGGCAGTCCTTTCTTGCCCTTCTAGTACAGTAAGAGTTTAAGAGCAGGGTAAAGTATTTGGAGCCGGGAGCACAACAAACACTGCCAGTTCTCCCTAAGCCAGTATTTTGGAGATTGTGGTTAAAGGATACCTTTAAGTCCAGCTCATGTAAGTCCAGGTGCTGCTGGTTAATATAAGATGGTTTTAGTGCACAAAAAAAGTCCTGGGTTCTACTTAGAAAGTATAACACAGATAATCTAAAAGCCTACTTCCTTTTCTTCCAGATGCAATTTAAGCTGTCTCAAGCTTTGTCACGGATTAAGTACTTACATATGTGATTAGACCTTTAAATCTCTGCACAAATTTCTTTGTCCTTAATATGCTCTTTGCAAATTATATTGCTATTCATTCAGTGTGATTACGCAATATTTTTGAAATGTGTGCCTCAGAGTAATTTAACTCCGTCTTTTTAAAATCCTAAAATAAGAATTTTTAGTCTCTCACCTGCAATTTAATCCTATCCATACCATTTTAAAAGGCAGGAATACTATGCCTTTTCTATACTGGTCTGTTTTATGCTGTAATCCCTGCTGATATTTTAGAAATTCATCTTTCCCAGGCTGATTGAATGTGAAAGAAAAAAATACAGTTATCATCAATTATCTGTGCAGAAAATATTAACTTTATTACTCTTCTATACATTCATTTATCTTTGAAACAATAGATCATCAAGAACTCATCTAGGAACTGCAATATTAATCGTACTTCAGTTATTTGTTTCAATTTAATGTAAAATGTTCCAGATCATTTTAGAGTTGGAAACTGAGATTTAATGTGAAGCTAAATTACTATATGCTTTAGTAAAAGAAATAATAGTGACTGCTTTTGAAGCAGAAGCCTTCTCCTTCCCTGCCAGGGTCATCTTACAGCATGGTTCTGGGAGAACAAGAACATATTTAGCCCCATTTTTCTAGTACAAAGTATGTCAGGTTAACAGATTTCTCTGCACATTAGGCCATTTCATGAGCAGGCAGGGAAACCAGACAACTTTCCCACAATCATACAGAAAGTCTGTTGTATGATGAGGGTTTCAACAAGCATTGCCATGTTTTGGACAGGACAACCCTTTCTCTTCATCTGTTCCCTAGCTCTGTAGGAAGGAATACTCCAGCCATGGATGTCTACACAGGGAGGTTCTCCTCATCCCTTCCCAGAGTTCTCCTTCAACCTCTTTTAAAAGAAAAAGGAGTCTAATGAGACTGTCAAGCTACACTTTTCCTCTTTTAAAAGTAGACAACAGGCAAAGGGATAGCAAACAACACTCTCCACATCCCGAGTACTATAGGCAAACTGAGTGTAACTGAAAAAAAACCTCCTGAGATAAAGTAAAGCTAATCAAAATCCCTGGGCATCGCTTTCTGTTCTGAATTGTTCTGAAATACCTGTCTCTCTCTCCTGAAAATGAATTTCCTCACTCAGTTAAAAATTGAGGTAAAGTAATCCATTTTTTCATAAGGAAGATTTTTTAAATCTAAAACACATAATATCTTCATCAAATACCTTTTGTATCATAAAGAACATGAACACAATGTAAAAAGCGGCCTAAAGGATGCATGACAAATATATCACTTCCCTCAAAACAGTTGCAAAATTTATTTGTATCTACAGCTCTTTCACAGGGCAAAATTATCCCCCACAGTGATTATTTTTTTTTTCCCATCAGGAATTATCAATTGCATTTTAAGTGCTTCATGAAATAGATCTTCCATCATTTTACATGAGAAGTTGCTCTACAGTCTAATAGCTGAAGATCCAGAAAACACATCCAAGTTAAGAATGCACTTTACTTGGTGCCTGTTCAGATAACCTAGTAATTATCCTTTTTCTGAAGTTTAATCCTCAAATGAACTTATCTGGCCTCAGTCCTGTTAGAAGGCTGAAAGAAACCTTAAAAAGATGATAGGCAACATATCTTTTTTCACAGTGAAATATTGTATGAATTACTAATCTGGCCCAGAAAAGATCACAATCAAAACTAGCAGGGGCCCCTTGAGCACTGTTAGTGCGTAATTCTACCCTCTGACTCTTGAAAGCTTAGGGAACTGATACATGAAGGACCAGAGCAAAAAGCGTACATCAGTGATAGGAATTTTAAAGAACAATTGTAACATCTACTATAGCGTTTCTTATATATAAGGACATATTTTCAATTCTTCCTCTATTAGCATCTCTTTTAAAACACAGAGGGAGATACTTATAATCACTTAAAAGTAATATTGAACAATTTCATAATTTTGAAGAGTAGGGGTCCCAAAGAAAGTGTACTGGCAGAATTTAAAATTTATTTCTTAATTACAGAACCATTTCTTTAGAATGAATAGAACAGTTACAACCACATACAAGAAAGACATCAAGAGGATCTTAGCTTTATTCAGTGCTGAATACCGTTAGTCCACATCCTGAGACAGGGAAACGGTTGAGTCATGGCTTTGAGTGAGCAAAAAAACTGAAGAAAATAGTCCACTAAAGATATTAGCATAAGCATATTCAGCAGCTGTAGCAAAGTTGCCTCTACCTTTGTCTGCTATAAAAATAAAATGTTGATATGTGTTGCTACTGCATGTGTTTTGCTCCTGGAAAAAAAGGATATCTTTGATTACTTTCAAATAATCAAAGAAATTACTTAAACTAATCCTGAGTTACTGATCTTGTTCAGCTGTTCTTAATATGTCAGATCCTGCTAACACAGGATAATGAAAAATGTATAAAGTCTTACTGGTTACATGTAAAAATAAGTAAAAAGAGTGAAATTAGGACACTAGATTCTAGATCTTACAGTGCTTGACAGATTTTCTGTGCTTGTATTAAATGAATTAGTTCATCATCTGCTTAAATGCAGGACAAACTATCTATAGCATCTTGCATGGACAGAAACAAACAAAACAAAAACTTCTTCATCTACTTTCCTCAGAATATTCCCGTTATTACACTTGACCTATATCAGTATAAAGCAGGGTTGATGATGCCTTGTAGTTCGTTTGCTCAAAGCATACACAAGTTTCTAGTTGCCTGCTCATCCAGACATGAGTATCTGGTATCATATAAAACATTTTGAAAACTGTAGCCAAAGAAAAGTCTTTACACTACACTTCATCTGAGAAAGTCACGTAAGGCCAATCTCTTATCCCAACAGGCCTGAAATCTACAAAATTGTCTAAAGGTTTAATGAAATACAAAACCTTTGCTGTTTTCTCCTGCCCCTATGGGATACACACAGCATAACTCTTAATGAACCTTCAGGCTAGCTCATTCTTATATATATTATTATTTATGCAACAGATATAGGATTAATTATTTACAGTACATATTTAGTGAGGTACACATTCATTTGTCTTTAAAATCAGCTTTCCATTTAATTAATTTCTCATTATTTTCAACTGCGTGCTTCCTCATAACCAGACTTTGAAAAGTAAATTTTTCTCTCTAAGTTCAACAACAAAAAGAAGTATGCATGAACAAGCCTGTAGCCCTTATTGTCCAAGGGACAAAAAAATCTTATGAGCCTTTAAGTAAATAAATCACAAATTACTAGAGAAGACTTCAGAGCAGACAGCAGTTTTAAGTCAGCCAAAACTTAGACACCAGTATGTACTGCATTAAGATGAAACTTTTTGGTGTGTATCTAAATCATCCCCATATTACATACAGCTTTGTTTCAAAACGTATCAGAGGATGTACTTGGATAATCCTTATTATAGTAGTTTCTGAGCACTTCACAACCCTTTATGGTTGTCATTTTCTAAGGAAATACTTTGACAGAGGGGAAGAGGCTCAAAGGTCCAGAAACATAAAAGACTACAAGTACATAACTGTCTACTTGAAAGTGTTTTTCCTATAATAATTCAGATGTGCAGCATTAAAAATCAGCAGAACATGAAGGGTGCAGCATACATTTGAGCATGGATCTCTTTTTCTTTTTCTGTCCTCATCACTTTTTCATTAATGGTACCAGAAACCTTTAGAAGACAGTATACGTGAACTGATGTGGCTGGTTTTTCTGTTTTGGGTATTTTAAATTGACTTTATGCAGGCTGTCACCAATGGTTTTGTTGTTTGAATTGCTCAGGAATGCTTTACATAAACACAAGGACTGATTCTGCCTTGTGGTCCTTATTCCACCCATCACAAGAGTGCAAGCATAACTTCATGCAGTCTGCTGAAGCCAAGCATATGTGTTACAAAGTGTTTTGTTAAGCTGGCACAAAAATGTTTAACATCTTACAAGAGTCAACCCCGACATTTAAAACTTCATTATGAAAATTTATTTGTGATGCAAAAGTCTCTGATTAGAAGAGGAAATGAACCTAGACAGACACCAACCTGAACATTCCTATGCAAACTACCCTTCCCCGGCCTTGCATGGTCTCACAGCTAACGCTGTTTACTAGATTTATTTTTAAATGTTGCAAATTGCTTTTGCAGTTCCAGTCCCAGATAGTGATTTCCAAAATACAAAGCTTCTGAAAGAGTTTTGTGTAGAACTAACTCTCAACCATGTTATGAGATTTTTTTTTCCCAAGATCTTTCTGACATAAAACCAATTTATTTTTAAAGGAATCTGCAGCAGATTATGTATAGACAGAGACAAGACAGCAACAAATGCAAATTAAACATTTAGAGGAGTATTATTTGCAGAGTTTTTGGAATTCTAATATATCTTTCACTTCTAGCACATTTAGACAGGGGCAACAAACACCAAGCCAAAAAAACATTGCTGTTGATTTCAACAGGTTCAGTAGTAGTTGTAAAGTTGAATATCCCAGCATATCTGTAGCCTCCAAAATAATCAGAAGCCATAAGAATTCCAGTAATTACAGAAAACATTCTCTACATTTGGAATCAAAATCATATGGGCATTTATGTTTGAAATCTCATCTAATATAAATCCCATGGAGTACAAGAAGTATTTCAGGCAAGGAGGGGAAATTGTCTATGCTGGCTTCATAATCTAACTGTAAACACTGTTGGAACCCACTTTATTATTTCAGCTATCAAACTGTTACTTTACCCAGACCCACAAACTGTCACATGTCATATAACTCAGGCTCGCTTTGGCTACTCCTGCAACTCCAGTGGAGTTCAGACCAGCTCTGAGAGAGTTTGCAATCACAGCTACAGCTGCCTCAGGCTTCTCTGGCATGTGCTGAACAAGAATCTTGATATTCTCTGAAGATGCACAGGCTCAAAATCCCAAGACGCCTTCTGTCATGCCCTCCCTAATCAAGGCTGTCATGTTCCATCTGATCTCAGGAAGTCCTTTAAAAGCCACTTTGTTAGCTTTTCTGCAAAATACTCAGAAACCATGCTGAACCCCAGCCCTTGTTTCCTGCACCGAATTCCAAATTCAATTTCCCATAGCTTTGCCCCGATGGACACCTGCAGAAGCATAGCTGTCCCTAAGCTTTTTCTCCTTTCAGAGAAAAGGCTTACCTCCCCTTCTATCAGCTTTCCACATTAATCTGCTTGATTTTAGGAACAGCTCTTCTAATAGCAATCTGCTACCAAACTCTTCTAGTGCATCTAAGAAACCCAGCTTGCCTGAACAGTACCATAATTTAATCACCCCATTTTCTGCAACACACAGCCAAACACATGCAGAGACAAAACCTCTGTTCTCTTTCCTCCAATCATCCACAAAACTATCCTTATCAGTTTTTTAAGTGTTAGCAGCAGCACACCTGCTCCTGCATTCATTTCCCCAGAAGACTCCATATGGCCGTAACAGTTTGTCAGCAATGCCAGCCTCCTCACTGGTAATGTTTTGCACAGGCTCCTGCCTAGCCACCGTGAAGTTTACAATGATTGACATAAAATTTGCCAACGTACACCTTTTTCTTGTGAGGTAATGTGAAAACAAATACAATGACACATGGAGCGTCGCAAAGCCCCACAGTTAGAGATGCAGGTGAATGTTGGGTAAGTCAGCTGGAAAAGTGGTTTTGAGGTAAAAAGCCCATGAGAAGCAGCTCATTTCTCAGTTTTTGCTCTTAATCTCCTTGTTCTTTAGTTTTCTCCTTATCTCACCAGAACAGAAATAAGAACACAGTAGTGCAGGGAAATACAGTGAATTAACAGTTCTGAAAATACTGAGATCATCATCCAGAATTGCAGAATATTACTCTCTAATATCTCAATTTTCACCAAAACTCAGTACTGAGGACATATTTACAAGTGAATTACTCATCATCATTGAGATGTAATATAAAGAATGGGGAAAACAGTTGTGCCCACTAAAAAAGTAAATTAGTGCGAACTACATATTTCTAATAGATCTTCAGTGAAAAAAATCAGTCAGCATAAAAAAGTAAATAATAACTAGATTATCAACTGTTTCTAAAGATTATCTGATTATATAATGTTCTATTACTTTCTGCTGATGAATTTTTAAATGGAAAATATTTTCTCACATCCCTCTCACAAATGCAGCTATTTTTTTGTGCCCAGAGGCAGGTTGTCTCAAAGGAGGTACACAAGCAGAGACTAAATCACACAGACACAGGCTTTTTTCACAGAACACTTTAATTTTGGCCTTTATCCTTTGTTGCTCTCAGAAAAAGTAAAATGCAGCCTCCAATAATTCCAAATTTTCTGTTTTTTGCAAATTTGAGATTTAATGCATTCTCCCCAATTACTTCATATTACCATCTTTGGCGTTTAAATTGAGTTGAATTACACTCTTTACTATAAACCTATAAACCTTTGTGGTTGTTTCGGGGGGAGAGGTCTTTCTTTTTAAATACCTTTTCTCATTTGGAAATGTAACTAAAAATATAAAATATTTTACATACTGAAAAACAATGCACGGAAAGAAGGTACATGTGTATATGAATACTATAAGGTCTGATGTAGTCATCAAGAATTTGAGAGATGAAGCTGCACATCTGTAGTTTTTATAGAGCTGGTATGATAACCCCTTGACCTTCAACCTATTTATTAGTCGCTCTAATGCTGTGAATTTCTAGCTCAAGTATTTGTTCAGACTCTGTTGTCATGGAACCTCTGACTCTGAAATAGTTGGGACTTTCTGTTCCAAGAGTTTTAGAGTCAACAACTTTTCTGTTACTTGACTTGCATAACCTCCCCTGTCTTGTTTTATAACATATGTTTAAGACCCCCAACATTCATAATGATGTTAAGAACAGCTAGAACAGGAATTTTTTTACTACATTTCTGTACTCACTGATGAACAGAAGATATTTATTTCTGCCTGATGGATGAAAGTGGTTAAGAAGCTTTCGAACTTTTTATTGATGTTAATTTAAATAAATTTTATTTCTAATTCTTAGTGCTCTTCTGTAGTTCAGATTTTTTATCACAGAAGTGAATGAGAGTTGTGGAACCCAGTGGTGATGGAAGGCATATTAACTGCAGTTGATACTAGAAATAGTTCAAGAAAGCAAAGTCAATGACAGATTTATGCCAGATGAGACAAGACAGTGCATTGGCAATATATGTGAAGATACGTGCTATACATAAGATAGCAGTTTATTTAGCTCATTACATTTTAATTTTAACATTTAAAACATTTAATCTAGCAGTTCAAGTTCAGTACTATGTATCAGGTGGTAGATATTCTCTATTGGTAAATGGTGGAAAAAAATTCTTCCAGATTGTTAGAAAGCTTCTCTGCATCTACCAGATATGCTAGATCATACCATGCTGGCAAATAATTTCACATATCCAATTATAGGAATTCTTAATGTATCCTAACTCATCAAAACTATTATTCTCAGGTCTATCGATCACAAAATGAGATCAGTGACTTTTCAGACACAAGGAAAGAACATTTGGCCACTATTTTCAGATAATGTATCTCAGGAACCCCAGTGTCATTTTATCCTTTCTGTAACTCAGTCTCACTGAAACAAGCTATCCTGAGTCACATAAATCCAGATATATTCAAACTGCATGCATTCATCAGAACTTCTGATACTGGCTACTCATGCATGCATTTCTTTCTCCATGGTCCTCAATGAGACGTATGGTTCTCTGATGTCCTTTGACAGAATGAAGAAAGGAAGGGAAGGAAGAGAACTGTGGCATTTGTGACAGAAAACAGGCAGATGCATACAGGCTCTGGCACACACAGTTCTAAGGAATCAACATCCTGACTGGGAAAGAAATAAAGATATCTTCTTCTTTCATAGAGAAGCTGCTAACTATGCCCTCCTGGAGCCATTCCAGACTGTGAATGGCACAGTTAACACTTGATGCTTCCATACAACTGCACAACATGTTACCCTCCAGAATGAGAACAATCCTATTATTTCTTAGAAAAATTAATGAATACAGCACACAGAACTACCCAATTAGTCTGCAACTCACTGCTGGAAAAAAATCAAGGCACTGCTGAACCTCACGATGTTAGCAATGAACCTTTCCAAAGTTTAATGTACAGAGAGAGCAAATGAGAGGGCAAATTTTCTTTACAAAAACCTCAATTTTAAAAAAGAAGGGAAATCAGGGATGCTCAGTCCTTGCTGATCTTCAAAAATGAGCCATCCTGAGCTCATCTGTATTTTTTAAAAAACAATACAAAATTAGTTGACTACAACATAGCACTAACATGCATCCATTCTTAAGTGTTATATATACAGATAATAACGTAAATCTGCAATTGCCATAAATTGAATGAAAAAAAGCTGATGCAGGAAGGAATTATACCATAATTTCTTGGGATTTATTAAAATTAAAGAAGGACTACAGTTTAATGGTGTTCTGTAGTAGTTCCCTTGAAAGCTCACAGAAAAATTATTCTCTAAAGAGATTGTGCAGTTTACATGGGAGAGGAATTAAATTAGGGAAGCAGACTTGCAGAAACTTGCAGAAGTGCACCATATTACTGCATTTTAAAATAAATATATCAAATGCCATTTCAGCTACAGCATTCAGACTCATGATTCTAACTTACACTGGAAATCTCAGTGGGATGCTGGCAGTACATAAGAACACAGATGCCCAGAGCTGTGAAATTCTCTCTGTATTTTTAGAGGATGTACTAAAAACTGTAAAAGAGTTCATGGCACCGTATCTTTTAGTCTGCTTGGATCTCTGCTTATCAAATGGCAGTAAAGAAGTTACTGGTTCTGTCCTGAAAAAGCATCAAAATCCTACTAGCTGGAAAACCATAATTAATGACTGGAAAGATGACACAAATTTCATCACTGCAAAATAAATATTATTACATTCACTCCATTCAAAATTGAAAAGCAGAATCTGTGTATTTTTCATCTAAAAGTATTTTGAGTTGCTTTGACATCACAGTGTCATAGCACTGAATAGTCATCGTTATTTATACACATACACAATGTCTCTTATAAGACTGGCGAATTTCTTTCCCTCAGCAGTTCTAGATATAGCTGGGTTTGATTCTTTTGTAAAGACCCAAGCAAAAAAGTTGGTTTGCGAAAGGACTATGGTCAGCCTGGTGAGTTATTTTACGATGACTACCATAGACATAAAATAGTTACGGATATCTCTAACAATACTGAAAGTACTACTCACCAACACTGTACACAGCTATTTCAAGCATAGTCAAATGAAAAAGCACTCTGTATTAGAGCCAATGGGGAATATGAACCTAGAGCAGGTACCAGAAATTAGTTTTGAATCAGCAGCTTATTTTAAACAGCCATAAGCTTAAAAGTATTTAATGATTTCTACTGATAAAAAAAGACAGTGGGAATCCCCTGCATAAAATTCCAGCTTCAGCCACGATAGTGTGAACCATATGTGCTTGACAGTATATCCACATGGTATTTATCCAAAAAAAAGAGCTTTCCTTCCCCCCAAATAAACCTTTTCTCAAAAGTTGTCAACATGTTCTGATGAAATGAAATAGAATTGCAAGCATTTTTAAAACAGGAGCATAACTCAAGATGTTAGAGATAAACTGGATAAATAATATGAAATTAATAATGCTGCATTCCACAACTGACTGTGGAACTGTTAACACTTGGTACTCCAAAGCTGAACTAAAATCTCACTCAGCTGAGAATTCTTGTCTCAACATAAAATCAAGTTTTACTTTTGAAAAATCAAAGTAAAATTATTATGCTA
This sequence comes from Elanus axillaris, assembly GCA_026212715.1. Taxonomy (NCBI): domain Eukaryota; kingdom Metazoa; phylum Chordata; class Aves; order Accipitriformes; family Accipitridae; genus Elanus; species Elanus axillaris. The sequence goes on along the minus strand of JANZLQ010000022.1, from coordinate 19,688,208 downwards.
CTCTATCAGAAAATTAAAATTCATAGTCAGCTTCAAGTAGTCCCAGCTAGAACTGGTACTATGGAAGGACACCTTACAGGTCCATCTATTTTAGCTCCAAAGAAACTTTACAACATACAGGTTTATGCTTATTAAAAGTTTATTTCTGAAACATGGGATATTTCATTGGGGTTAAATACTGTCAACTTATGACTCTTTTGCCTTTTCTTAAAAATATAAAGACACAGTGGATACTCAGAATAATTTTTTTATGATGACTGAGGTATTCAATGTAATGCATGATAAAAAAATGCAAAACCAAATAAAAATTCATTATTTACTCATCAGTATATAAGGGATTGCAGTACTGGTAACACAATGAGTTGAACATACTGAAAACTTCAGCACTTGTAAATTTTTCCTTTGTTACAAATGATCTTTCTGTACTTGATGATGATTCTATCCTATATAAAGTTTTCTCATTTCCCCTGTTCAAGTCCCTTTTATTGACCACAACAGAAGGAATTATTTTCTGTCAGCCTGAGAGATTTTTGAAGATCACAACTACTGAGATTATTATTCAAACAATACTATTTACAGACACAAAGACTGAACTGTTCAAGTACTGTAGCACAACAATTAGTGGAAATCTGACAGATTTCTATTGCACTTCATAACCATACTAAGTAATGCTTCTATGAAAATTGCTTCTTAAACAAAGAACACTGTAAAACTGTGTTTTCCCTCTGTAAAACTGAATAATTGCATTCCAAAAAATACACACCAGGACAGCTGCACCCAGCTACTCTTCCTACATATAATTGGGCTAAAGAATAGAGTTGACATGCACATGATAGCTTAGGTTGTATCACATAAAATAAGATAGTATCTGTAATCTTGTCTACTACCTGTTGTCTCTCAAGCAGTAGTGTACCTATGTATTTTCTAATTTATGCAAAACTAATCATACCATTTTCCTTCAAAGCTCTCATTTAAACCTTCTTTTACTGCAATGTCTAGAAGAGCATGTCTAAGCTTCGGTCTGTTTTGACCAGTGCTTATCAAACCATTCAGAGCCATTCTACAATGACTTTGTGTCTCCTGCCTGTTTACCTTACTGAGTTTTTGTCTACTTTATCCCAGAAGCTCCTCAAAAGCAAGAGCTATAATTGCTCCATTTATAGAGTACCACATAGATCAATTTGTGACTGCAATTGCAAAACAGAGTGATAAAAAATTTTTTTAAAAAATTAGTAACATCACAACTAGCTCATTTTTAATTTGCCAGAATTTAGCCATAAAAGCATGGTGAATTTAGTGCTTATTTATGGGCACTAGAGATTTATACATGCTTTCTGTAAGCATTCCGTTTGTGACTAAGGACACCAAGCTGGGCTAGAGCTTGGACACAAGACTGATTTATTGCAGGTTCTCAGTTAATTGCAGTAATGGACTGTGAGGAAAAAGAAACCACTGCATTTCTTTCACTGCTACAGGCTAAAAGCATGTTCATTATCTCTTTACAATTGGTCAACTGACATGTTGTAACTTAATCGAGTATGTCAGTCCCTAATTTTGATGTTACAGAGAAATTTTTATAAATATAGAGGGAAAACTGAGGGGAGACACATGTACTTTCCATGACATATTTTTCTCTTCTTTTTTTCTTGCCATCCACTTTGGCAGTATATGATGTGTTGGTCCAGGAGGACGTTGTTCAAGTAGAATACATGTGTCTGCTGGATTACTGTCCTGGTTTCAACTGGGATAGAGTTAATTGTCTTCCTAGTAGCTGGTACGGTGCTATGTTTTGAGTTCAGTATGAGAAGAATGTTGATA
>JANZLQ010000022.1:19675386-19686290 GCA_026212715.1 Elanus axillaris | reverse complement strand
ATTATCATTATAACTTTCTTCTTTTCTGTTCTATTAAACCATTCTTATATCAACCCACGAGTTTTACTTCTTTTCCCGATTTTCTCCCCCATCCCATTGGGTGGGAAGGGAGTGAGTGAGCAGATGCGTGGTGCTTAGTTGCTGGCTGGGGTTAAACCCCGATAATTACGGAGAGTGCACTATGTCCCCACTAGAAAATACATTCTCCCAGTCACCTTTAAAAAGGCAGGAGACTCTCAGTCATGTAAATTACTGAATACTGTATCAAGGTACTGAGCGTCAAGAATTAATACTGAATGCATTTGAGAGGAAATACAGTGAAGATTCTAGCACAGTGGGAAATACTCAAAAATTTTAGTTTAATTTACAGAGCTGTAAAAGTTCAGGAGTTTATCAGAACTAAAACTAATCATCAACTGCTGGAAAGGATAGGGCGGAGAACCATTAAAAAATTGCCTGGTACTAGAAAAGGGCAAAATTCTATGACAAGTTAGCAAACTTTGGTTGACTGGACAACCTTACTATCAAAACAGAGGGGTTTGTATAATAAAGAGTAACTTTTGAGTTTAAAAAAACCCAGATTTTTCTCTCCAGATCTTTGAGAAAATATACTTCTGGTCAGGCTGGAAATGCTGCATGGAACAGACGCTCTTAAGGGACTTCATAAATTCTGTTTCCAAACTCAAATTGCCCCTGGCAATGCAAGGCACATGGAAATAAATATATTGGAAAAACAATCTCAAATTTTTCATATCTTGCTTTATTTTTTGTGTGATAGCTTGAGCTTTGACTTGCTACTATTGCTGTCTTCAATATATTATTTGGTAATGTAAACCCGCAATCTTTTTATTCCTTAATATGAAGTTCCCTTGCCTCTGCATTTCTTCCTCTTAATAACTTCAAATTTCTGAGGCGGCAATACCAGAAAAAGGTAATTAGTGTTTTGAGTAGGGAATTAGCATCAGGAAGAGAGAAATTCTGAATGAATTCTGAATGAAAGATACTAGCTTTGCAATTGAATTGCAAGACAGGCTCTTTTCAAGTTACTGTTCCTTCTGGTGCAAACAAGTACCCTTTACTGCTTGCCTTATACCATTAATGGGGCATCTGAATGCTCTGGAAGGGTGATGGTGGACAATTTTATTGAAATTAATTGACTGCAGAGTAGCACAGTCTTAAGAACATCCACCCAAATTACCCTCATTATCCCTTGGTGTTCATTCAAATTGTTACCTCCTAAAGAAGTCACTGGGCTTGAATGTAGAATGAATTCTAAGCAGATATTGATGCCAGTCATTTTATGATCAAGAAGAGCAAAAATATTAATTTATGTAAGTAGTTTAGTAATGTTGAAAAATGTGCTGATCTTATTCTAGAGTTTTGAAGAAAATGAAGTGTGGCCACTGGAGGTATTGAGCAGATCTAACTCAAAATCTTCATGGAAGCCTCAGGCTTAAGTTATTCTGACAGTCAAGATTCAGAGCAGGGTGAATTCAGAGGCTGTGGCAGTCATCACGAAAAAATCACTAGCACAAATAAAGTGTGAAGAATGCAAAAGTACAAAGATGAGGCCTCAGTGTTTATAAAGCACATGCAGTCCTGACCAGGAGAAAGCAAAGCAGCACTGTTCATCTGTAGCTTACAGAAAAGATGGAATCACTAATTAGAAGAGAGTTGCAGAGCACATTTGAAGTAATAACCTGAAAGAGAATAACCAATATGGATTTCAAAGGGAAAATTTTCATCCACAAAGATGGTTGTAAAAGGTTATGGAGCTGATTATGGCAGCTCATTCAAACTGTTTGATATTCAGAAGGCATTTGATGACACATCTCCTGCTGAAAACCATAGAAAAAATAAATTTGGGACACATAGAAGGAAATATCCTATGGTGAGCACTAATTGCGTTCATCTTTTATTTATATATGGAAACCTCATAAAACATTCCCTACCCCAGTGCCATCCAAATACTTTCTAGACTGAGCTATACTTAGGACTTTTCTCCACTCCCTGGAGATGGAGGTTCTGCCACATCTAGCTCACTAAATATCCTAAAATTCTAAAAGAAAAGGGATTCGCTGTTCTTTGTTATAAAAACTTAAATTAGTGGAATTTGACTTTACCTTATCCATTTGCACCTTTCTGTCATCCTTGCCTCACATAAAGAAGCATTTTGGGGGGGCAGACAGACTTTTTATTCTGATTTCTTGAAAGCAGGGTCACATTTCAGAACCTGGATGTCTGCACACACTTGCATTTCAAGTCATGAGTTATCACCATCAATTACCAATAAGTACCAATTCCAATGACTGTATCCTTGAGACCTACCTAAGCAGTATTGGCACAATTCCACTAATTTTAATGTCATTCCCCTTCCCAGACATTGGGTTAACTAGATACAACTTTTGTTTCTGTCATGTTCTTCAGTTTTTTTCGGTGGTTCAGCTTCTCTACTTCCCTGCAATGTGTCTATTATTTCATCAGACCATCTTTCTGCATTTGTCATTTTACTAATGATTAATGTTACAGAAAATCATAGAAAAATTTCATTCCTTTTTCATCACTCCATACAAAAAATATGAATAGGAAGGATTGTTTCTTATAAGTCTTAGTTACAGGCATTCACATATTATATCTGCATGGAAATACATAAGTACCTTAATTTGCAGAGATTATAATTAGCACCTGTAATCCCAAATGTCTTCACTGTGAGTTCTGGATAATATGCAATTTTTGCTAGCAACAACAGAGAGAGTTAAAGAGTATGTGGATATGATCAGAAAACATATATCTTAGCACAGAATATTTGAGCTATTCTATTTTAACACATTTATTATCATAATACTCTGGTGAAACAGATAAGTTAATCATTGGTTGTACAAGTAAAAGTTTTAAAATAAATGTCATAAAACTTATTACGTAAATCCATTAACTAAAACTGCTTGCCCTTCTCAAGTTAATGTATTTTTTTTCACATATAATTTAATCAGAAAGAGGAAAAATGGGTAAACTGTGTTTCAAAAAGCCTAATCCAAAATATTAATACATTCTTAAAATTGCAACTAACATTGTATCTGTTTTATTTGAAAACCCAGAATTTTTTTCCACATCTATTATTACACTAAATGGTAAAGTCAAAGTTGTAAAAAGAAAAAAAAAAAGGGGGGAAAAAAAGTTTATAGTAACATTCTTACACATTCAGAATATTGAAAAAGATCACACACACATAGAACTACCTAACTACCTGCCATTTAAATCCACAGAAAAATATTGTATGTTCTGTACTGCCAGATATTGTACTTCATGCCTGCACATCTATGCTCCTCTAGGTCAGTTCTTTCATACATATATTATTGCCACACATCTCAAAATAGAGCCCTTTAGTTAGGGGCTGAGCACACAAATCCTCTCTGACTACTGTGGGAGCTGAGGGCACTCAACACTTTGAAATAACATTAAGCACTAAATTCTTAAGTCATTTCTGCAAAGAACAAATAGCTGTTGTGTATTAATGCTGAAACATTTCATTTTTGCTTTTTTAAACCAAGGCCCTTGATTTTCATTTTGAGATGAAAATTTGAAAATTAATTCCATTACAATTAATTTTACAAACAAGAAAAAATACTTTTTTTTTTCTGAAAGTAGGTCTTGGCGATGCTAGTAAGTTAATATGCACAAGTCTGTTCATTGGCCCTCAGGCCAGCTGGCATGAAATGGCTCATATCCACACTATTAAACTCTCCTCCCGAACAAAACAGGTTACATTCAAACTACATATTGGGAAGGCTCCCTGACAATTGCTGACTCCTGCATCACACCTAGCGATTGTTTGCAAAAGTGGCAGTGGGCTCAGGCCAAAACTGAGCAGGAAAACTTTTTAAAAGTGTGACAGTACAGAAAATGAAACTGCAATACACACCAGTGTTCCCTGGCACTATTAAATTTACTAGAATCAATATACCCTGAATGTTCTTGAACTGAAAAATTAGTTCTTTTTAGAAAAACAACCTGTACCATACACACCAAGACCTGGTATTCTATACATATTTAAGCATGGTGAAATCTGAATATATTTTCTAACATGAGATAGCAGTGGCACATGAACAAACAGCTCTAGTCAGTTTTGGGCTCAAGTGGCCTAATCATTTCTTTTTAAATATCCTACCTCATGATGAAGCCTTGGACAAGGGAGAATGGCAAAAGAGCAGTTTACTTCCTGACATGCTAGTCCTAACTGTTTTATTGCAGTACTTTTTAACAAAATGAGGAAACAGTAGTCAGCTAAAAGCATCAAAATTACTGTACCAATTGTATTAGTGCAAATCATCATACCTTTTGAATGGGATAAAACACAGGGCGTGAAGCTAGGTATGATGGCTGTATCAGTGATCTTGACCCTCAGGTCTGTTAGCCTAAGAAGGCTGTTCTAAAGTTGAGCTAAACCTGGTTTAAAACTGTAGAAACATTTTCTTGTACACTGAAGGGTAGTAAAACATTTTAGGTAGCATTTATCCCTCCATGAAACCTCAGAATGCTGCTGGTGCCTGCCATGAGGAAGAGTGACTACTGCTTCTTAATTTTGGCTACCTATAAACCTGACCATGAGGGTGGGATCCAGCTGTACACTTTTAGGTATTTTAGCATTAACACTGAGGCACTGAGCTTTATGAGGTATCATCACAGTCAATGAAATGCTAGTCCACTTCTACCTTTTCCAAAAGTACCTATGAGATCTCCAAACTGCCACACAATACTTATGACTGCTTCTTTTATAGCCACTTGCAACAGCAGATAAACCAGCTCATTAAAGGTCTGAAGCAAGACAATTCAATAAACTTCAGCTAAGACACTTAGATTTTCCACTCCCAGTCTGGCATGCTGTACAGTGAGACCCTGTACCATCATGAATAAGTGATGAAGTTCCTCATGTGACTTCATTACACAAATGCTTTAAAGGCCCTGTAGCTCTATTAAATATCTAAGACTTTTGAAACAAAATATTTCAGCACCATGCAATCTTAATCATTTTTTCTAACACAGTGCTATGAAATGTAAAAGTCCTCTTATCGTCACTTCACAGAATCCAAAAATAACTACAGTCAATGGAGAATGAAAGAGGGGTCCTTCTAGAAGATGACTGCGAGTGGCTAAGCTAGGCTTTTCCTGCAAAATGAACACTGGAGATGCCTCTGACTTTCCAAAAGGCAGGCCTTCAGAGACTGCATAGCTAAAGGTAAATTTCTCTAGCCAAAATTAATCTTTCTGAATTGCCTCCAAGTCTGTTTTTTGCCTCTAAAATGGGTAAACAGTTCTACTATATTTCACAGCAGTACTACAATGATGAACACATTAAAGATTATACCAAAGCAAGGTTTAAAGGAAGTATCCTCTACCGGGGTGGGGGGAGGAGCAGAAATGATTTTTAGCCCAAGGTCTTCAGGACAATATGAAGTGTCCAAATATTACAGTTCTGTATGTGCAGATAATCAGAAGTTTCCTAGATTTGTCTAATTCCCACAAGAGGTCAGTGGCAGTCCTTGTCCAGAACTCCAGTCACCAGACTATTCTCTTTCCATGTGAATGAAAGGTTCTGCACAGAAATTGGCTTGCCTAATGTGCAGCACTTCAGCAAAACAGCTGGTGACCTACCTGCTACCTACAATATATAATTCCTTAATTTTGTATGACTTGAAACTGGAGATAAAACTGGAGAAAGTTCATGGCCTAAATAACAGGCCAGAGCATAGAGAAAATATTGCCTTCATAAATACCCAAGCAACCCATTGATATTATTTATTTTACAGTTAAATATTGCTATTTGTTTTAATTAAGCTTTCTCTTTGCTCATTAAATGAGGTTTTAAAAAAAATCTAATTTACAAAGTTCTCAGCACAGTCAATATTTCCATACTAATAACAGCCCTAATCATCCGTCTCTTTTTAAAAACCATTCTTGCTTTTCACCGTTTCTGTTGAGTGTTTCAAAAGCATCAACTTCGGAATCTTCCCGTCTGCAATAATCTTTCTCCATAGACTGCATATACACAGTATGATCACATCATTCACAAACTTCTGAGCATTTTTCAGGGTTTCAGTATCATAATCAGAGTCCTAAGGTGCTATACAATAAAGTCAACCTGTCCTTGAATGGGGACAGGTAGAGAAAAGATCTCCTAGTTCAATATGGAGCATTCAGGATTCGGTGAATGATCTTGATCTCAAGATCCTCATTCAGTAAGCAGGCAATTATTGTGCTATGTGGAGTGCATCAAGGAATTAGGTGAATCAAGCATCTCTGTGTTAGAAGCTTCCTGGGAAACCTGCCAGCAATCACTTCCTGAAAGGCTATTTCTTACCCAATTCTTTCACTATGACAAGTCTTGTAATTGCTGCTTTATGACCCTGTTCAGTTTTCTGCATCAACTGGGATTATAATATTGCCATAACAACAAGCCTCTATCTAATGAGACCAATTATTCAAAGGTTATTTCTTGTGACAAATCATAGGCAGTCACTACTTCCTTTTTCTCCAGTGACAGAATATCAAGACTGACTTCAAAGTTTCCTCATACTGGGAAGTTTCTTGTAAACACTAAAATGTGTCCTTACAAGGCAGAAGCACAGTGCTCTGCTTCAGCAGAGCAGAAGGGAACAAAGGGGACTTCTGCTTGCCCTAGCGAATCTCAGGCCCGTGGAATCTCAGGTGCTTCATTCTGACTCACATAAAGGCTGAAAAAAGCAAAAAGTCAACTAGATGTAATCGTGATAATGGGCCAAATGAGAGAACAAACAGATTAAGCCAAGTGAAACCTCATTTACTCCAAAATAACTTACAACCTTGTCAACACTAGATATCGAAGGGTATAAAGAGATCTACCATAACAAAACACATGCTTTTCCCAGACAAAGTCCTGCTCTAATATCTGACTGTGATGCATACAGAGATTTGTGAAAGGTGATGAGAGGTCAAAATAAAATGCTATGCCAAAATCATAAGAAAGCCAGTGTCCAAACTGAGAGTATAATGCAAATTCCACAATTTTGTACTGACTCCTGTCTCTCGCAGCAATGCTTCTTCTTACTGGAAAGGATGTGCATGCTACATAGGGTACAAAGCTCATATCTAATGACAAAGGAAGACATTTAATATCTATTACCTGGCTTACTGGATGTGTCAATATACTGGCAGTGGTCTGACTGATATGATTGTGCCTGAGACTCTTTAGAGCAAATGTGGGCTTTGGGCTGTTCACATATCAGTCTCCTAGCACTCTCTGAATTAGCGTGCTTCTCTTTACACCCTGTAAAGACCAATTTCTGTGTCAGTTACTGCATTAAATTACTTAAGGTGTAGCAAAGCTGAGAAGTGATGTGAATTAACAAGAGACAAATAAATTGTGTAAATGGTGTCATCACAGAAAATGAAAGCAAAGCAACTTCACATAACTAAATTTAATTTCTATTTCTTTTGAAAAGAGCCACACAAAAATATCTGGAAGATGTTTACTGAATGAAGATTAATAAATAGCCGCAGAATATTTTTGGCTTGGTTTTTAAAATCTTCAATCATAAAAGAGAAAATTTTGATGTTCATGGATGAATTCACAAAAAGCTTTTATTCTGAACAGTATCACCACCAGAATTACTCATTATCCAATCATGCATTTCTTCAGGCTTTTCTGAAGTCATACTTTCCTTCATATTTGCATAAAAGAACAATGCAGGTATTTCTGGGTTGTTAAATTGATCATATACTTTTGTAGATGAACACTAAACAATCTTAGTCCATACAGCTACAAGATAGAGAGATATGCTCATTGACACACTCTACCACTTAGACTGACATGTGCCTTAGCTGTCCTCTGATCTTTGTGTGTGTTTCCTTCCCATGGAAAGCAAGAAATGGATGAAAGGGAAACCTGGCTTGCACTTGAGTCTTGTCTTAACAGGGAGTCATTTAAAGACCTAGAGCCACAATTTGGACATAGCATTAGACAGTCTATTACGTACACAATTTAATAGTCTGTTGGGAAGTGGCTAAAGAAAACACTTATGGATGTGTCTAAGTCCATCCCTATTGAAACATGGAATGAAGCATATATATATAAACATGTGATCCCATTTTATAAATTCAGTGAGCCCTAGGTATATACCTGTATGTTTTTCTGGATAGAAATATTTTCCTGTATCAGAATTTTTGTCTGGTTTTAAGTACATTGTTGTATTAGTTGTCTACATTTAAAATACACAAATATCTTGTATTGCAAGCATATGTGGAAGAAGCTTACTACTCTTATAGTAAAATAAATTAATTCAACTTGACTGTACCTGAATTTAAAGTCAAGCATGTTCCATAAATCATTAGGGTATCAAAGACAAGAGAAAGCAGAAATTCACAGGATCACGGAGGTATAGTGGTTTTAGCACAGAAACAGTATGAAATGGCATAATATTGAGTTATTAATAATGTTGCTAGAACTTGTCATTAATGTTTGGTCCCAATCTTGTGAATGGAAATTTTACTGCAAACTTTGGTGGGTCCAGATTTGTCTTTCCCCTCCTGTTCAGTCTCACCAGTTCCCCAGAAAGATAAATACCCATGGTAATATCTTGATTCCTTGAACTTCAAAGAAATAACTGTATGTATGGAAGCTTTGCTTCAGTTAGAATTACAGGATTGTTGACTTTACCAAATAATAATGTATACATTTCAGAAGTGTAAAAAAAACTATTCAAGCATATGACATTGCCCACTTAGCATGAAAAATATTCCAATTCAGAGTAGAGATGATGTATTCCAGTGACATACAGATTAATTAAAAAAACCCAAACACCTCACCTCAGTGTGAACATCGCAGCTTCATACAATACATTTTGTATATAGTTTAACTTTGTAATGATAATGCAACATGCATGATCTTTAACAAATAACATATAAATACTAACTAGTCTAAGCTGTGTAGACAGGTATGTAAGGCTGTGATAAAAATTACCTTGTCAACAATATCCTGGTGCAATCTTCTCTGACTTCAGACGTGCATATATTGGGTGACATGCTTTAATCCTTCCTCAAATGCACCAGTAGCATGTTTCTAAGTTTGGAATACTGCAGAACTAGATGATAAAAAAACACAACACTATTTAATCAAAACAATGAACACAATCTGCCCTATCAACTTTAAGTCTTGTACAGAATTTGTAAAAGACATGATATTATTTATGTGAGAAAAAAATTGCTCAAGACTAGAAAAACTGAAACCATTAAATAGTAAACATAGTAAGGGTAGCATTAGTTGTCTCTGCATAAACATATGTTTTGGGGTTTTTTTTTTTGTATCTTAGCAATATAAACTCTAATAACCCCACTATAGCCAGGTCACAGTTTCAGTTGGTTCCTGAATATTAGTGTCTAAAGTATAAGTCACACAACAAAACTGACTTCACATAATTTCTATTTTTGTTTACTTTCTAGATGATAGGATTTAAGTTCAACTTGTGAAAAACAACAAACAAATCCGGAACATATTTATTCTTTTTGATTATCATTCCACTATTAGCAACTTACTCACTAATAGTAACAGAGCAGCCATAACACACGGTTTGCTAAGCTTTTAGAAAGATACTAAAAAAAACATGAAAAAAATCACACTAGGATATGGGAACCTGGAGGAAAATGGTGATGGCATGCCATCAAAAAACACTACTTTGTTATATATTTTTCTAGTTACATTACTTTTGTAGAGATATAATGTGAAATTCTGGCCAAATACTTGTACCTCTAACTTCATCTGGTACATCATTCAGTGTATTTTCCTCTCTTTTGAGATTTAGAATATTATTTTTTCTTTTTCTCATTTTTCTCTGTACTTCGTTGTTGCACTGCAGCTAGACACAAAAGTTCATACCTGCTTTGTAACTTTTATACTGCCAATGCAGTCCTTAGACATGGACTCTAGAAAAGATACAGTGGTGTCACCATTGCAGTCAACTGCATTTCTTTCTTCCTTGAGAGGATACTGGTGCTAAGCCTTAACATGGGTGCAGCATATATACAAGTGCCTAGAAACTTAGTAGTAGAACCAGCTCCCTTGTCTGCCCATTGGTGTCTGAGATGAAAATGGGATGTCAGGAATTTCACGTATTGCTCTATGTAAATAAAACTATATGGCTGGACACAAAACAATAATCTATTTATTTTTAACTTCTCACTTGTCTAAGTAAATTCACCTACACATAAATTAATTGGACAGATAGGATTTACTTTTTTTCCAGGGAAGCTTACTGTTAACTAGTAAGCCAGCTTACTAAACTACCCTAAAGTCTCCTTTTAGCATAATCCTATCCAGACATCCATCCTGAGAAGAAAAAGAATTAAGAAAAATCAAACTAATTTCTTCTTGTAATAGTTATATTGCCACCAGGACCCAAATGACACACGTCACCTTCAGGTTATTTTATTCTCTAGAAGTCCATATATAGAAGTACCTAGAAGATCCTGTGTGGAAGATACAACCTCAATGAAAACTTAGAATATTCACAACCTTAACCTTGAAACTGCTAAGAAATTCACATTTTCTTCAGATGGAGATGTAGGTGATACAATGCTGTTGGCACTAGTTGACTGCTAACAAAAATGCCAAATATTTTACCCAGTCTTTTAATCCTATGCTACACACGTAAGCCCTAGAAATGTCCTTCTGCCACCTTAATGTGTACTGAAAAATCAATGCAAATTTTTAAAAGTTTTTCAAGAACCTATAAAAGCATTTTCCTCTCTCCTGGTTTCAGCTGGGGTAGAGTTAAGTGTCTTCCTAGTAGCTGGTACAGCGCTGTGTTTTGAGTTCAGTATGAGAAGAATGTTGGTAACACTCTGATGTTTTCGGTTGCTGCTGGGTGGTGTTTAGA
>JANZLQ010000022.1:19646387-19675286 GCA_026212715.1 Elanus axillaris | reverse complement strand
ATTATCATTATAACTTTCTTCTTTTCTGTTCTATTAAACCATTCTTATATCAACCCACGAGTTTTACTTCTTTTCCCAATTCTCTCCCCCATCCCACTGGGTGGGGGGAGTGAATGAGCGGCTGCGTGGTGCTTAGTTGCTGGCTGGGGTTAAACCACAACATCCCCACAGGTATTTGTGTACATTTATATCTATCTCTTTGCATTTTTTTTCTTTTCTGAAGAAAAAATCAGTGTTTATTTTTTTTCTGAAGGATCTCAGGAAAAAAAGAGGTGTTATAAATAACTGTAACAGCTACAACTAAATAGCAAGGGTTTTTTTTTTTCAAATGGTAATGTTTGGTCCATGATAAACTAACAATGGAAGAAAGATAAAGTTTGTGAGAAGAAGTAATGTCTTTTATTAGACCAATTTACACAGTTGAAAAAGACAGACTGCCAAAAATGGCTGAGCATTGCATGATAGGGTGTTTATTTTTCAATATGTATCAGCTACTGTAATACCTTCCCCTGCAAGATTTCTATCTCAATTAATGGTTTCATTACCAGTGGTGATTTCATCGGTTTGGCACCTGCCTGTTCTATCCATTGCCAATAAACTGTCTCTAGGCAGTAAGGAAAGACTCTGGCCCATGGAGCAACCGTTTAAATAAACCTGTCTTCTTTGTTTCTATGGAAGCATACATCTTGCAGCTTTCCCAAGCTAATAGTCAAGTTAGCCTCTCAGTCACGTTCTTTTATTTTAGTATCTTTCCCTCAACTGTCATAAGATATTTTACTCTCGTGACCATCTTTTTTGGAGAAACTATGCTACAGCCACTTCTTGCCCTTCAATTCTGATTGGTATTTGTTTAACCTTGATTGAGCTAGCAGATTCTTTTTGGTTAACAGCCACACAATACAGTTCCTGACCTCTTATCTGACTCAATCTGTCAAAACCCCATCCATTTTGCTACTGTAGTTGTCAAATATCTTCTATGACATTGAAACTTTTACTTCTTAATTTTTAATAGCTGTAGACTCTCCATTTTCAATCTTTAAGTGATCTAGATCTTTTTGATTAGTGAACTTTTCCTCTACCTTTTACATAGGCATGTTCTCTGGAAAGAACTCCAGACAATGCCTATACAAACAGTTAGGCCAGTTTCTGGAAGTCACTTGACATATCAACAAAAATGTACTCCAGTAACCAAGGAAAAACGTACACCCATTTGGGTATTAACTGTTATATGGAAATTCACAACAGTATTTCATTAATTTTCCTGAGTGCTATAGATGATAATGTGTCAAAAGAGATCTTTCCTTAGTTATTTCCATACCTAATGGTTACTTTTCTTAAATACGGTCTTCAAATAATCTGATCTTTTAATTCCAATTACCTTATTTCCTGCATGACTGACTATAGGAGGCTTCTCATAAACTTATCTGTCCATGCCCTTCAGACAACATACTGAGAAACAGCAGTTTTAATTAGAGGTGGATTGGAAAGCTTTCAAATAAAAAATAACTAACAGAACTGCCCTTGGTACCTTCAGTACCAGATGAAGGTTGCTGATATGTTGCTATCAACCTGAAGAACCTCTCACTTTGACCTTCAAATGTCTGCCTGTGCCCATCGTGAGAAAACATGCAGTGTCCTCTTGCATCACTGGGGATGAAGTTTTCAAGTAACTACAGTCATGAGTCACTTTCAATTATCAATACACATGGGGAAGTTTTCACAGGGTCTCTAGCAGCCATGAACACTCCTCCCATTTGAAGGACTGCCAAGAAGATGCAGCAGTGGATACATGCCTCCCTTCTCTTGAAGTTAACATCCTTCTAATGTGGCAAGGGGGGAACAGATTCTCATCATACAAAACCTCTGTTCCTATTGTCATGCAGCAGCAGAATCTTTACCTTTTTCCAAATATTCTGCCGTTTTTGAATTCTGTTAGTGACACAGGAACATTTCCTTCATCAGAAAGTGTACAATGCCCATAAGAAAGGGCCGTCAACCTATGGATCCTAGATGCTGTTGCATTAAACATTTAAAATAATGAGCATAACCACTGATATAGCTCTTCCTAACTGTATGTTCTTTCCATGCTCCCCTCAAATGCATAGTTAAAACAGTAGCCTGCCTTCACCTTCAAAATAAAACCATTTTTCTTCTATTTAAGCAGAGAGAAGGACGGGCTTCCTTGTCTCGCTCAATTGCAGCTCATTAGAAAGGCCTCTGTGACTATTAAAAATGTTGATTTCACCGTGACTTTCTAAAACACAATCCATCATACCAGCAGCGGACATGAATGCAAAATGGATGTCTAGAATAGTTCAGGTCTCTTCTGCAAAATTCACAGCTCCTTTCTCTGAAGTATATCAGAAAGTTTCAGAGCTCTTTGAACAAAATCTTTCAAATTGGTTTGATTAATTAGTGTAGTCAGAACCTCTTACAAGACAAGTATTATATCTTAATTAATTGCCTAATGCTTCTTTTGCCTTGGGAAATTTGATTAATGGTCTTCAAATAAAACATCTGGTCATACACAGAAGCAATCCCTCACTCTTCTAATTGAGTCTACAGATCATAAAGGCACTAGGATTGGTGCAGATAAGGTACATGTAGCACACTCTGCTGCTGCTGTGTCTGTTGTTCCAGCACACAGTATCCATTTTAGGTGATTTTCAGCCAAATCTTTTCCTGTGCTTGGTGTACGGGCACTCAATCCCATTCTTTGTTTCATATGTAAATAACTGCAACTCCCAGCTTGCATTGAACAAAATATTCATACATCCAATTTTGTACAGAGTGCCTTTCCAGAACCTGTACAATATTATTCCCATAAACAACCACAGGAAACAAACAAAGAAACATATTCCTCAAGCTTGAATGATCCCAGCCTTTTCTCAAGGATTTTCTGTCTCTACCATCCTGATTTCTTTTTCTTCAGCAAGCCATGCCAGGTCTATTATTTTTGCACAAAGAAAAAATACTGAGTTGTCAGAATAAGTCAGTAAAAATCACTCTGCACCATTATATGAGGTCCTAGCACTTCTGCACAGGATGATTTGAATGACTCTGTATGATCATACAGAGGTCTTCCACCCAACCATCTGTTAGTGTATGCACATGCCTGCTCAGGCAGCTGCGCCTGTGAGTCAGCCCATTTTATATTTTCAACAAAAAAGAGCCATTTCTATTCGGTGCCTGTCCAGGGTAAGCTCAGCAAGAAAATCATACAGAAAATTCCTCTGCAATATTCCACAGGATCTGATAGAGGAGTGCTGAGGTTGTGCATTTTAAGTATCCAGAAAGGCTTAGTACAGCTTACTATGGTAAAGTCTTGATCAAGACAGCTTCCAGAACTCTCTCAGTCTCTCAAAAGCAGTTTCTATTCCTGAACTGCAGTTCTAATTCCTGTAATTTTGAAGCACTTCAAGAAGGCCACTTAAGTTCTCAATCTTTTTTGCCAAGGAAGTATACTACTGGAAATCTAAGAATATAAAATTATAAAAATTTGGTTCGCTATTTGAACTCTGGCATCCTTGACAAAAAGTGTCTTAAATTAGTTTTTATATTCTACTTTTTAAAATGGGATTTGAGAGTCAAGTCTTCGGCACTAACTTTCAAGTTAAAAACCAAGGTGATTTGTGTCCTCAGAGATTTTAATAAATATCTCAGTCATTAGAACTTTCTCCCAATACCTCCAGATGCTTGTGCAAAAAAAAAAAAAAGATTTTCAAACTCAGAGAAAAATGAATGAAAACTAAAATAAAATTTCTTCACCTATATGTGTAATTGCATATCCTTTACAATTAATGTTCATAAAATATTTTGAGATCCCTGGCTATAAACACAGACACATGGTGCACTTATGTGCAATGTATTGTGGTTATTAAATACCATGTGACATTCTGAGAAAATAATATGTTGTGATACTAAGTACTTTTAACCACATTGTTATGCATTCACCCTCTGAAAGAATGGGTTATATTTGCATATATCACAGTGAAAAGAATAGAAACCAAAGATCAGTACTCTACTTAACAGCCTCAATATACCTGTATCTCTTCCAGGCCAGACACTGAAAAAAGTATCATTCACTTGGATGGTTACGTATGCCCCGCGGTACAAATCTTTAATGATTTATAGTGATGCATTTCTAAAATACTTTTTCAGACACATTTGTGGGAGCTATTCTGGGTACAGGAAGGCACCTTCATCTTCTGAGACGGCAAATCTGAAAAAGTCATCAAGAAATGATAAAGTCATGTTTTGGAATCAAGACAAAATGAAGAGTAAAAAGTACTGCCTAAGGTAATGGCTGTTAAGCTATTTAGAGTGCTCTCAACTGACAGTATCCATTTTTTATCCTCCTGGCTTGAAGAAGCCAAATGACAAAATACCCATTTGAGGTAGTCAGTGACCAATTATGTCTGAAGCACTCAGGACAGAAAATTCCAGTGTTTATTTTTGTCCAAATTAGTTTGAAGGACATCTGAGAGGTAAAAGATCATCCAGGTCTATCCCATGATGGATATTCTACTCTCATCTGTCTATGGCATTCCTTGAATAATGAAAGAAAAGAGAAAATAGAGATTTGTGGTGAAACTTTAAAAAGCAAGGGAAGAAAGTGGCTATTCTTCCTGGCTCAACAGGAGAAGCACATTCATTTAGTAATCTAAATTCATATGCGGAACCAATTTGATACAGCAGGCTGGTCCAACTGGCTGCCAAAAGAGCCCATATAGCAGCCCAGCTTGGCTCACCAGCTCTGTCTCAAAGGAGGTGAGGTAGCAGTTTAGGCTGAAGAGAAGAACGTGTAGTAGCAGTCCATGAATTAGCACTCAGACGGTCATGGTACAGCTCATGCCTAGAGCCCAGAGCAAGGTACAGTTCCACAATTAGAAAAGATAGGTCATGCTGGCGGATGGGATAAAGATTACTGCAAGAATCAAGTGTGCGGCAAAGCCAAAACAAAGCCATAATACAGAAAAGCAGTTAGCATTAAGCCCTGAGAAAGCAAACACAACCTTTTCTCTGTTGTTAGTTGTTTCAGGTCTGTGTCTGCTGTCTGACTCCTACATCATATATCCTTCTTCCCTGATAATACATTAAAAATGGGGGGGGCGTGAAAAATAGTGCAAAAAAATGTTTGCATTCCTATAGATCTGAAAAACACCTTGCCAAAGCCCATCACTGTTTGGTTATTGTATCACTGATTCTATACTGTGCTGTTAACGACATTTGCATTCATGTGATATAAAAACCTTGGACAAGATTTGGTATCACTCACTTCAGACATTAATTAATTAATATTATAAATACTGTTATATATGAAAGCAAACAATTAAATTGCATTCTGTCTTTGTCTTCAGAGGCATTATGCCTAATACCTGGATGGACTCCTATGTTATTTCACTATAAAGGCTATTTAGTAAAACAATAAATTGTATGTAATACAAAACCAGAGCCATTGAATGCCTTCTGAATTTCCTGCTAGTAGTTCTTATTGTCAACACGTCATATAATACAGACTTCACTGAACAGCAGCAGAATGTAGCTTTTCACTGAAATTGTTGAGACTGTGTTTAGCAAAGGGTGAGTAGTAAATTATTCTGCTTATTTATTATTCAGATTAAGCATTCCAGAAACATTTCCTATTCTATTAATTAGTAATTTGAAACCTACAGAAAATACAGAAAGCTATGAAGAGACAGCCTTTTCAAATTTATTGTTTCATATGCAGAATGCAAAATTAAATTGCAAAATTACACATTTATTTGCTAAGAAATAAACAAGCAGCCTTGCTACTCATCACTTCTGCTGTGCAGCTTCCCCAACTATGCCTGCCAACTGTTTACAGGAGCCAGAATAAAAATATTCTAAATACTAACATGTAGTTGATTGCCTAATGTATCAAATTCTGTCTACCTTATTTTACACTTCTCCACAACCTGGCTGTAATGTTTGTCCAAAATCTGGCAAATTAACTAACGTTGTTGAAGCTACAATAGCCTAAGGATATAAGCCAGGCAAGATTTACTGGGATACATAATACCTTTTATCAGATCAAGTGATGCAAATGGAAAAAAACAAGTAAGCTTTTCAAACACACAAAGCTTACTTCTAAGTTAATTAGTGTGCATATACATATATATGCACACAGGCCAAGCAGGTGGAGTTCAAAAAACATAGAACACGGACCTATGTCCAAATTTAGGGGTTTTGTTCCAATTTTACTGCAAAATTCACATCTTTCTAAAATCTCTGAGATGGCAGTGCTACATCAGATGTATTATAATCAGTTCTGGGAGAACTGAGATTCTTTAGCCCCCATAGGCACTGCTGAGAATTAAAAGCCACAATCTGTCCAGCTCCCTCTGTTTGCCAGTTGTAATTGAATAGACCTTCACAATTTATATTCTCCCCACAATGTTTTGCATACAATTAAGGCTCTTTTAAAATTAATTTATCAAAACACATATGCCTTCTATTTATATTAAGGCAGGGCTTCTTCCTTTGTTTAATTTAGTACTCAAGACTTCACACTGAAGACTGATGTTTGAGATTACAACAAACTATTTGTTTGAAAATTGTAAACTAGCAGACATTCCTGACATTAAGACAGATGCAACAGAAGTACATTCTGCTCTGTATTTTCTGACAGTGTAAAAAGAACGTTAACTTATAAATAAAAGATTTAACCATGCTTGCAATTGCAAAATCTATGACTGCTCTTGCAAGTGTGTGTAGTCCAGCCGAATTCAACTCCCTGAACCAATCTTTTACAAACACACAATAAACTTCCTTTGGGCAAGAGAGCTGGGTTTCTATTTAGGAGTATGTAGTTAATATTACAAGCAGCTATGAAAGGGAAGAAAAAGGAAATCAGAACAAGTGAAACATCAGGACATTCCAAAATAGGTAAGCATAAATTTCAAAAAGAGATTTTGAAATTCAATTGAATAATCAATCTGTATTGGGTACTATTCAGAAAAATAAAATTTGCTGCTTTTGGATAAAAAAAATACTATTACAATGCAAATACTTTGGCGTAATGATGTAGTTCGTAGCCATCAACACTCTTTACCATACCATCTCTAGCTGCATCTTTCTCATGAACACGTTACGAGAATACAAAAGTAAGTGAATGATGGAAACCTCAGCAAGTTTGCACAAGTTCCTTAACTTAGTTCTTAAGATACTAAAGGACTGGCGAAAGCTGCAGGAGGGGAGCACTGCAGACATCAAAGCCGTCTTGACTAAACTGCACCACTTAAAAAGGTTGAACTCAAGCCAAAATGAAAAAAAACCAAACTGAAAAGACCACCAGATTCAGGGATAATTACCACTTATTTCAACAGCATAAGCAGGAATGAAGTTGGAGGAGTACATTTCAACTTAATGGGACACTAGTCCTGAAAAAATAGTGGTGCGATAGAAGTCATGTAAATAAAACCAAAT
Organism: Elanus axillaris; assembly: GCA_026212715.1. Classification (NCBI taxonomy): domain Eukaryota; kingdom Metazoa; phylum Chordata; class Aves; order Accipitriformes; family Accipitridae; genus Elanus; species Elanus axillaris. Next base: position 19,667,837 of record JANZLQ010000022.1, on the reverse strand, counting down.
TCAGTCACCATTTCTATAGACTTTTGCAGAATACTTTACCATCTTAGAAATGTTTCCTAACTTTAGACAATTCCTTGTTTAAAAATACAATTCCATACAAGGATTGTTTACCTTAAGGATCTAAATCCAGCCCAAACTATATGCACACTGTTCAATATTAAACCACTTTGCGATTTTTTTCCACATGCATGTGAACTGTTCAAACCAGAGATCAATCACTATGTACATATATTTATGATACAGAACCATATTTTCTGAATAACTAATCACCAATTAACTCTTGTAATCTGCAATGCTATGCTTAAAACAGTAGAATTACATTTTCATTTCATGCTTGACTCTAACCTTGACTATGAGGTTGCAGAACTTCCCCCTGCCCCCAATGCTACTCTAAGTAAATCCCATCTGATACTATCAAAAGAAGCATTACAGCAGCCAACTATCAACCATATGTCACAATCTGGAAAAAAAGTGTAGTTTACAGCTATTCTACAGTATCACGGATACTGCTGTAGAGAAAAGAAGTATATCATACTAATCAGGTAGTTTTGGAAACTCTGTTTCTCATTGAGCATAAATTGGCAATTGCTACCCGAAGGTTTCACCTAGGTGTTTTGGAGTAAATTAAAATTCTTCTGTAAGAATTAGTCTGTGCAAAAGTCCTGCTGGGCAAACTGATTTTTCCATGTGTATATTCCATTTTGCGTACATTCAGTTAGATTGTAGGGGATTTGAAATTTCTCATGGGAAAAAAGGTAATGGGGATCTCACAGCTTGTGAAGCTTTTGAGCAGTAAGAATAAAGGCAAATGTTCTGTTTGTATCACTAGCATTGTAAAATCTTTGCATGGCTTTTAAAGTTTATTAGCCCAGTTGTAGAGAGAAACCCTAGGTAATTAGGTAGGTAAAAAAGACTCTCAAGTGTACAACTGCATTCCCAATAACTACTTTGGAAACAGGTCCTGTAATAGCACTCAGTGGTCTGTGGTATCTTTCATCCAAAGTGTATTTTACCTATCATGTTTATGACTGAAATGTAATAACTGTGAAAAATGTAACAGCTGCTTAATAATGCCAAGCAACGAGGTAAAGTTTAGAGGGAGAAAGGAAAATGGTGTTCAACTCATTTCAGTCAATGGTATCTTCAAGAAGAAAGAAATTATTAAGGGCTTACTTTTACCAGACCATCCTACTGGAGCCACTCTCCATATTACATACCATATAGTGGTATCTGCAGTTACCACTGACTAGTCAACTGGTTTTATCCAAGAGCTCTCTCTTTTGATGTCATACCATCCCCTAATAGCTGTCATACCAGCTCAAGACAGTTTGCAAGTCTGCATAACCCCATTTAAAATAAATGGCATTATCCACATTCTTATCTAGTCTGGATTTCAGTCCACGTTTGTAACCTAACTGACAGCCCACCTATGCAGTTATGCTTAGTGCACTGATGGCTTCACAGCAGTTTGCTCAGGAGAGAGACAGCATGACAAACTCAACAGAAGTTCAAGTTTCTATGCAGTGAACAGGTTTTAAGAGGCAGGGCTTTTAGTTCCTGCCTCTGCATGCTACCATAAACTGTTCCTGTTTCCATTTCAGAGTCAAACAGGTTAGCTTAATTTGTGGATGGTTTAAGTCTCTCTCTACAATGGAGCAGAACAAAAGAGAAACACCCATTACCAGTAGGAACTGAGAGGTCATGATGCTAGCAATCCAGTGGCTGTTACCTCCCTCCTGAGACAAGTACCTGCCCATCCTGAACTGAAACAGCTGCTGAAGGTCAGGATGATTGCTGGGCCAAAGCTTAGCTCTCACAACTGGGTCACAAGCAGAATAAACAACCACCAACAACTTGATGTCCCTTGGCTGTGTATGCAAGAATTTTCTGTAATCCTGTTTAACTGCTGACAGTCACTGGATCATATTCCTATTTTTCTACACTTGGCAGAATTATCTTGCATGCATTACAATATACAGAGGGCACAGGTTTGACCATCTGGCCATAGATGTCAAACTGAGACATTTTCCAGTGGCAGCATCTGATTTCTCTACAAAAAGCAGTGTGTTTGCAGCTTTGAGCCTGTTATATGGTAGGGCTAAGATGCATTACCCAAGCTGTCAGATCTTCTTGCATTGCTTTCTTTTGATTCATCTTTAACTCTCTGGTGTTTTCTTTGTTTGTAAGACCATGTACAAGCATATTTGTTTGGTAAAGGTTTAATAAGGAGCCAAAGCTTACACTATATATTTCTTTATATGTGCTATATCACATTCATCTACCTGATACTTGAGCCAAAACTATTATACAGAGATGGTTTTGGAAGTGCTAGAAAGAAGACCTCATTAGCTTCTATGTGGTCCCAGATTTCCCCTGTCTGTATAAAAGGTATAGATACTTCAGACATATGGAGCAAAGACGACTGGGGTCAAACATGAGTTGTTTTGAAAGGGAAAGCTATCTGCAAAACTGTCACTACTTGAAAAAAAAATTAAAGAAGAAAGAAAAAGAATAATAAATTAGTGAAAAAAAGCCAGATAAAGATAATGATTCTTGTTATAGCCTGTGTGAAACATACACAAGCAGGAAATATGTGGTCCTGTATGGAGACCAGAAAAGGCAGTCGGAGATGCTAATCTGTACTTACTGGGTCACAGCACATCCTCAACTGTGTAACAACTTTGGCCCTTAGAAGCTAAGAATAACACAGCTATCAAATGGTAGTACACAAGGATATAATTCAAGATAGCTTACAAAGCTGTCTATACTTTCTAATACCTGGCATATGTCAAGCATGGACAAAAGTTATAGTATTTCCTTAAAAGGGAGTTCCAACAGAAGAAAACACAAAGCCCACAATTAAAGATTGAAGCCTCTTTGTGTAAAGTCTCTGCAGAAACATTCCATAGGATTTTCATACATCTTATGCTATTTCATTCAGTGTGACATTAGTAAATGACAGATACACTTAAGAGTTTGGAGAACCAGGAACTAGCTTGTAACAAAGACTAGGAAGAAAGTCACAAAAAAACAGCTAGTGGGCAAGCCTAATTTGTCACTTATAATTACACCATGTCAGGCAGTAACACCTTTTTAAATCACCCTTCAGGCAGACATATATAAATAATTTTGTCAAAGGATCTAAAGAATATACATAAGCACCTATTCATGCATTAACACTAACCCAGGCAACAGAAGACACACAAATTCTCTGCCTAACTCTGCCATGGCAGCACAGCATGTGAGAATGACTACAGTGATTGCTTACCCCAGACTATTCTCAAAATTAACACAACTGTGTTCATGGGCCCTGCACGGAGACTCTGCAATCTTTCTGCCAGAGGTAGAAGGGCACAGAGCAGACAGTGATTTTGTGGTAGAGCATTTGGATGTGATACTCACATATCATGTGCAGAAAAGGGAATATCTTGCTATTATACCAGTAGGCCTAAAAGACGCAGTAGTGTGCTAGCTCCCAAGTGCCAGCAGTAAATATGTCCCCTTGGAGGACTACCCTGATTCAAGTGCAGAAAAGTTATCCCTTATGTACAGATGCTGCTTGTCCTCTGTTGCAGAGAACCACAGCAGGAATGTTATGTTTGAACATATGGACGAGTTAGTCATGCCCTATCTACTCAGAGAAACAAACAGAGCAGGCTGGATAGCTTGCAGGGCAGAACAGCGCTTTTTTTTTTTCCCTACAACCCAGTAAAAGGCCACAATGGTGGCACTGAATTTCTGTTTTAATCAGTTCATAGAAACAGTTTCTGATTGTCTGGTCAACTGAGAGCTAAAGAGATGAAAATTTGACCACATATGTATTACTGAAAAGATTCAGTCCTTTTCGGCTTTCCTCTTAAGACAAGTGCTCTGCTTTTTTCCTAAGAAAAGACTCTATGGATTGCATATTTTTATGACAAAACTGAATTGTCTTCAGCAGAAACTCACATTTCAAACCATACAAATTCAGTGTGCAACGAGCTCTGACAGATCAAAGGAAACAGATCAAATCCACTTGATACAACACTGCAGAATGTTATATGCTGTGCACAGATATATGTGACCTTTTTCCTGGATGAAGATATTTAATTTTGGTGATACGACAAAGCTTGAGGAATGGATTCAATATAACAATGATAGCACTGCTAAACAACAGGCTGAACAACAGGCTGACTTCTAAAGAAGAGTTAAAGAAATGCTTATCTATTATTCATGACAGCTTAACGTGTTTATGTCCTCATCAATCAGCATAGTGCCTGTGTTTTATTATTCATCATGAACTGGCACTAGGACCACCTCATCTGATACAGACTTTCAAATGTGATAGCTCTAACCTTAGAGAGAATATAAAGGCCACAAAATCCATTTCTTGCATGTGTCGTGCTTCACATTCACTCTGTTGGTTTGGAAGATAGTATTTCTAATCTGGACGCTTTTGTGAATATTTTATTTTCTATTCATTTTCAGAGATTGGGTGCAGCTTAACATGAAGCCTATGTTAAATGAAAACATGGAATTGTCTTGACATGATGGGGCTTTGAAAACTGTCAATTTCAAAAGCTGTACAGCTGACTGCTCTGCAGGGCCAACTGATACACCCTCTCCTGACATGGACCTTGTCTATTAGGAGATTTCTCTGAACTAATGCTCAGATTAAAGTGCATCAGAAAACATGTTCTCCTATTATGTACTCTTTGTGTACTTATTAGCTCAGATCCCCTTGCTTTGCACCATAATTACTGAGAGTTTATTTTGCTTAGACTCTCTGGCATGCATCAGGGATAATTTTGAGATCATAAATAAGCTGGACAGAATAAGAATCAGAAATAAAAATTGAAGTGATGAAATTTATTTTTCATACCAGATTAGAGAGAGACAGAAATCTATACCTGTGAATCTCCATTTAAAGTCAGAGCATGTCTCTTTGGCTCAATTCCCAAATGCAATTCTTAATTTTCAATTCATCCAGAGAAGTATGATTGAAGAGTGTAAAAATTTAACCAACTTTTCCAGAAGTAGAAATCTCAAGACTCCCATGTAGAAATCTGAGAATGCAGCAGGCCTCATTAATCTTACCTTCAGACCAAGATTCAGCTGATAGCAAGCAGATATAAGTAGCAAGAAAGATAATCACAGATATTTTCTTATTTAATCATATTCTGATCTTTCTTTTAAAAATTATTTAAAAATACCCCTTATTTTTAAGTATGACTCTTGAGTTTGGGCTTGGCCCTTCTTCCTTTGCAGGACTCATTTTTATTAGTAATGTGAAAAAAAGAGCACAACAAATTTCAGCCATCCTCATCAACTTCTGCATGGCCCCTTCAGGGCCTTCTTTGTCCTAGTTCCCACATTTCATAGACATTTTCCTATCTTTTACGTTTTGGGTAGATTTAATTAGACACTTGCTAGCACAACTCCATTCTACTCAGCTCAAGTTTCTGATACCATAGCTATCACCATAATCTCTGAACATGTCATCAGTGATCACTTGAAAATTTAATGTAGGGTCAGAGTTTTAGTTTTAAACAATATAACTGAAGAGTGCTGAGTTCACTAGTATAGTCTCAGAGTATATCACCCTGTTACAAAATCTTCATATCTGCCAATGAACTACAAAAGTATACATTATTCATCAGCAGTAAACCTAGTTTTTCTCCCAGTGACATTTAGTCATCTCAAAGGGAAAGTTACTTAATAAGTTTTAACAGCTTTCCCAGGTATAATTACATACCTTCTCTCTTCTTTGCACTGTGTAGGTACACAGGTTATGGATACATCCATTCAGTGAAACAATATATAAACTAACACTGAAATACAATGAAAAGTTATAATGACAGTGTCTACTAACAAAAAAAAACTAAAATATAAAACAAAGTAAATCATATCATCATAGACATTTAAAATTTAAAAAGTATCTTTTCAGGTTTTCACCCTGGTAAGCTTTAATATGATATTTAATAACCAGAAGTCATGCATCACACCTAAAATATCTGTTTCAAAAATAAATACAACCAAAAAACTACAACTGGCATTGTCAACTGAACTAAGCTGGGCAATTGTCATAATTGTTTCCTGTAAATACTCTGAATTTAAAACAATGCTATTTTGACTACTGTACTCCTGTGAATAGGTTTAATGAACATGAACATTTAAGCAAAACAAATTTTAGTGAGAATATTCATGAGTGGATTTCACACTGTAAAACAAGCCAAAAGCTTTATTTTAATATTAGTTTATATTGAATTGTACAATTCAAGGTTTGTTTACTTTCAGGGTTATACAAATTTAAGCTTCAAGGTACAGGAAATTGTCTTGGATCAACAGTACATGTAATTCTGAGTTTTACAACCAAACAGACCATTCAAAATAATTACACATGGTTGATTATGTCGGACTATTTCATTATCTGTGTCCAGATGAAGTTCTGTGGATTATTTTAATTCTTGAAGGGGGTTTATCAGAAAGATGGGGACAGACCTTTTTAGTAGGGCCTATAGAAATAGGACAAGGGGTAATGTTTTTAAACTAAAAGAGGGTAGATTCAGACTAGATATCAGGAATAATTTTTTTTATGAGGAGGGTGGGTGAAATACTGGCACAGGTTGCCAGAGAGGTTGTGGATGGCCCGTCCCTAGAAACATTCAAGGTCAGGTTGGATGGGGCTCTGAGCAACCTGATCTAGTTGAAGATGTCCCTGCTTATTGCAGGGGGATTGGACTAGGTGACCTTTAAAGATCCCTTCCAACCCAAACCATTCTATGATTCTGTAATTTAACTAGCTCCAGCTGTAAATCAATACAAATTAAATGGGGATTCATTTTGCCTTTGTGATTTCATTTTTAAAGCCAGTCCTCATGACAGTATTAGTTTTTCCTGCAGATACTGGACACCCTGAGCCTTTGCTGATTCCAGGAAGCACTGGCTTTCATCATTTTGGAAGGCACAGACCCTTAACACTTGTGACCTTGCCACTGCAGAAGCAGAGTGCTAAAGCCTACTAGAACTCAGCGAGAGTTTGGAAATGGTGTGTTTCAGGTTAGTTTGCCTTTCAATTCTAAGGACTTGAGAGCCGCCTAGTGGAGGCACCTGTCTGAATCCCAAAATTCAGCGAAGTCTCCTTTTTATCACGGTGTATTACATTACATTCCTTATTGGTATCACTCACGACACTGTTCTTATAGCTGAACACCACATAAGGACTTCAGCTGGATTTCATATGTTTGTCTCTTTTACAGAAATGTGAAACTGAAAGTGGTTTAAATAAAATAAGGCAGAATTGGAATTAAGTGTTGATTTCCCACTATGAAAAAATCTTTTCTAACCTCACAGATCTCCGCATTAGACTACCTCATCAGATAGTGGCCAGTACTATCAAGAAACCTAATTGTGTAGACCCAAGTCTGAATAAAATTAGAAAATACACAAGAAGACAATGATACACTACATATTACTAATATAAAACACCATTATGATTCATCAGCGCCAAAACCTACCAAATTAGGCAACCATAAACTGAACAAAATTGCAATTACAAACAAAATCCCATTTTTTAAGATATTTATCTCTTTTCCTCATTTTGCCTGTAACACATTTGATCATGAGATGGAAAACCACAAGGCACACGTCCACTGATGTATCACTCACTGATGCATCAGGCTGAGTAGCAGTTATTCTAATACATGTATACATCTATCTATATTGCTTTACATGTAGAGGTTAACTAAAGATGAAAAACATAATCAACCCTGTTTTAAGCCAGTCTGGACTTCAGGAGTAAATCCAGTATATATGTATACGTGTATTACGTAGATCTAAGCAACAGGAGTGTGGGCTTCCCACATTTTTCAGGTTTGTAATAATGTAAGGCATGGAATTAGGAGAGCATCCATTGCCCAGTAAAAGCCAAGGAAGAATGATGAGCAAGCTTGGGAGTCAGGGAAGTTTCCAAAGCTCAGAAAGAAAAATGTAAGGCTGGGTTTAGAGAGCACACTGTGAGTCTTTTAGAGTCACAGGCATGGACAGACCCAGTAAAGACACAATGTGGTTTATGTGTTTATGGCACTCGTGGGACAACAAACATGTCTCATGATTCTTGTGAGGAACTAAGGCATGCCTGCAAGATGCCACAGTGGGACTGGAGACAAGTCAAAGAACTGAGGAAGACCTGGAACAGGAAGCTACGGCAGTGATGTGGAAGAGTCAGACGTGTGACAAATTGGAGAGACTCATCTCAGACAAGGCAAGGAAGTGCCTTGAACTGTAATCTCAAGGTCTCTATGGCTGAGGTTCTATCTAATAATAGATAAGATTGCCCCACCATGAGTGTGATGGAGAAATGAGTTTCTGCGAAGAAGTAAACTTACAGTTTACACACATTCCCCTTGACTGTAACAGGGTTTGCAGGTAACATAGAGTGCCGCAAGCTGCTGCAGAGGCTGACTTATTGTGGCACTGCTCTAGTTTTGCCAACCGAAATGCCAGAAAGAAACTGACTTAAAAAAAACCCAACCAACACCGATAGCATGCAATGGTATAAGACTAAAATAATATCTTAAAGAAATGTAATTTTTTCCCCAAATCTAGTATCTGCTCTGAACTGATTTCAACATACCTTTTAAAACACAGAAAACTTCATCTAGTATCCGAAATCAAACCACAAATACAGATGAGGAGCTGAAAATGCCTAATTTTCATTTGGAAACCTCAAACAGCTGCCAAAACAGAGACACAAAAAGGTAAAAAGATAGAATAAGTGCAGCAAAGAAGCAGCACTGACAAGAAAAGAATACCATCTTACCCAGAATGAGGACAGGAACTGTGAAAAGGCATATAAATCAACATAATTCTTTGCTTTTAGAGGTTTGTCTGTCACATCAAGATAGTGATAGGAAAACTATTCCAGTAGTTCACAAGAGAAACAGTGGTCCTTGAGGTGAGAACAATCTTTCTGTTCTCTTAGTGTGTAATATCCTGTGCACCAATAACAATGTCTTCCCAGGTATGCCAAGCAATCCTGCTTTAAATCACTACCATAAATATATATATTCATTACATATACAGTTAATATGTAGCTGGGGGGAAAATAACAACATAAAAAACATGTATATATATACGCAGAACAGAACTGGAAATATGTAACAACTAAAGAAAAAAAAAAAAACAAAACACAAAACAACAAAGCTCAGTTCTTAACCATATGCTATAGCATTCCCTTCTGGAATACTGCATCTAACATGGACCATCATTGCCATTTACCATGAAATTATGGTTTAATAAGGATGGGAGGGTCTCATTAAGAGAAATCCTTGGAACCTTCTGGTCTTTCAGCTGCTGATAATTCTAAGAAATGATGGAGCAACATTACAAAATCCAAATTCTTAAACAGCATGCTTAAGCTTTTACAGGTTGTTTAGCAGTTCAAAATATTTTGCTTTGTAGACGATTTGTCCCTGTTTTAAGATGAAGGAAAGAAATTATATATCTATATCCTGACTTTTAAATATGCTTTCTTGATAGTAAGTTTGTAGTATTTTGCTTAAGGTATTTTATTTGCTTAGGTGTTCTGGATTCAAACAGAAATAAGGTTGCTTTGAAACTGAGAAATGGTATTGTTCATCTAGTGAAGTCTGAAGACTTGTCTGTAATTATCAAAAATTCAGACACAACCTATAATAGCCCTTCTAAGGAAAACTTTTCAGTAAGAAGTTCTGCTATGACTGATGCTCTGACATACTCCAGTAAAATTCTCCAAAGAAACTACTGCATTATTTTAGATGGCAACCTAGACTACAGAATATTAAAAGTCATAAAGCGAAGTTGCTGCTTCATGTTACCTTAAGATAGGACTTGCAGTCATAACTTAAGTCAAGCATGTTCCAAACAGCAGGCAAACCATGACAGACTTTTACAAGTATATGATTTCTCCCTCCACTAAATGAAGAAATTAACCTATTGACTCCCATAGTCTTCCTCTCCTGATCATTACCTTCAATTACTGTGATAGACATACTAAACTCAGAGATCTACTCTGAAGGATTCCAGGTTCACCTAGGAGGTTAGAAAAGGGATTGTTTTTCTCTGTTCTTCCCTAGTGTTGAAGCTGATTATTTTGTGGGAAAGAAGACAGCACACTTTGTCAAGAATTTCCGTACAACATAATCAAGGAAGATGATAAACTTCCTAGGGTGTCTGTCCTTAGTGCATAATCCTTCAAGGATGCAAGCAGGCAAGCTTTCCATCTTCCCAGGCAGGAGTTCTGGAGTAAAGTGAAATGACACTGGAGTGAAGAATGAAGTGTTAGCCTCCCTGTGCATCACTGACTTTGCCTGTAAATAGGAACTGGCAAATTGTTTAGGCCTCTTAGGTTAAAGCAATATTAAAAGAAAAAATACTTATCTGTGTGCTTCTGTGAAATTTGCCTGTAAAACACGCATAACTGTACCTCACAACAATTAAGCAAATGGAGGCAAAAATCTGCCTGCTGTGACATTTTTTCATGTCACAAGTCACATGCTTACACACAAGGCAGAAAGAAAAGGAAAGCTTTCTAAATGTGAGGAAAAAAAAGTAGAGAAGAAAAAAAATGGGAGGAAAAAAAGTGAAAAGGTGGAGAATTCTGAGAAAGAGAAAGGAGACATCCAGTTTGGCTTCACATACAAAGGGAGCTTTCTAACATTCTAACTCATGGTTTCCTAGTGAATAGGAATAGCCATGTATATTTCCAGACAAGGCATTCAGTCATGGAAATTATGAAAAGTATAAATAAAAATTGCCTCAAATGCAGTAGGATCATGTAAGTTAATTGTAATTAATTTTTAAGTCATCCTAAGTAGAATTATTTTTCTGAGGCAAGAGACCTATCAAGAACTCCATTAAATTGACACAGAACTGTGTTAAGGATATTGATTTTAGCTGGAAAATACCGGCAAGAGAAGAGGGGAAGGAAAAAGATATTTTTTTTAAATAATTTTATCTACGGTTTTCAGTCCTACTGTAAATGGGCTGCATGCTGCAAAATGAAAACAATTGCTTTAGATTATTTTACAGTAACAGCTGTGGTTGTTGAAATAGCTACAGACATTATGCATCAGATCTTCCTGTGAAAAAATGACCAGTGCTCCACTGACTTTGAATCTATGCTGACTTTCACCAAGTACATACTGCACAGTGTTGGTCACACGGGAAAGCAGATGGGAGGAGAAAGGAGGGAAAATAAATTATTTTTATTTTTATTTAATAAAATTTCGCCTACAGGCTTTGTGTGACTCAGTACTAAACATCTGGGATTGATCATAGGATCACAAACTGGAAAGCAGTCATCTGGCTTCTACAAATAAACACATTCAGTTCCTCTTCAACAACTTTATTTTTTTAATGAAAAACTGCAACAGCCATATTAAGTCTTTTTAATACTTGCAGCCACAGTATTTTTAACTTTTTAGTTATTTTTAGTATTACTTTTTCACATCACGGCATCAGACAACTGTTAAATTTCCTTTAATCCTGGACTGGCAGTAGTGTTTAGGATTGCCCTCCACGCACACACACATACACACAATTCACTACTATTTTGCTTCAAAATTTTATGAAACAATGGTAGTCTTGCAACTTCGATTTTTGTTAGTTCCATTCCTTACAAGCATCATGGGAGCAGCACAATATATGATGCAAGATGCAGCATTGATGAACTACATTGACCAGCGTTTCCTGTCTTTAGAGGTATGTGCTAGCTGTTTTATTCTGTAATACTGCCTAGCTGCAAAGAGGTTTGAAAATGTATAAATGTTCTTCTGTGTGTTTGTGAACACAGAACAGTTTGTATGATAAACAATATCAGGAAGATAAATTTCCAGCTTTTTCAAATAAATAAGTAAAATTGTAGCTAAACCTTTAACTGTAATGATTCCTAAGTACCACATCATTATTTGTTGCAGGATATAATTTCATTATATTATATATATATATACTTGCATTTTTTACGACATCAGTGGATTTAGCTAAATATGTAAATGTTTATAGTACTGTCAATGTCCGTCCTAGTGAACAGTATAACTATATTGTCACAAGTAGAAATGCTGTCAAGCTTTAACAAGGAGATAGAAACTTATTAGATATTTTTCCTATGTACAAATGAACCTACCAGAAAAAGTAGTTCAAGACACATTTCTGTAAACTAGCAGTGTATCTGCATTTTAACTAGGAGATGAAACAATCCCTTTACAGCTGGAAGGCTGAAACAGGTATTTGCTTTCAATTAATTATATAAAAGTACCAGTACCTGCTTCTTTTTCAGCAGTAAAAAACTATCAGTACTGCAAAATACCTTTTCAGTATTGGCATGCTGTAATCATACATAGTTTATTGTAAATCATTAACATGTCCTTGGCTCCTGACTTGCATTGGCAGACTTTTAGAGAAGCTTTAACTTGCCTGAGCTTGCACTCCCTTTTTGTACCAAGCTATCACTGGTCTTAACTTCACAACACAGGAGGAACTGAAGGACTAGCCTGGCGTTCTGTTCCCATTGTGTAGACTGAGATTTAAACTTTCTTAGCCACTCTAAGAATAACTTCACATGGTAATTTCCATTCCTTTGGCCCATTAAAAATGATGCAATTCCACCTGTGACATTTGGTGCAAGGCGCACCAAATAAAGAAAAGGGAAAAGGGTGAGGCAGGTATTGAAGAGAACACTTGAAAACATTTAAAATAAAGTTTTTGTAGAAAGTAATTAAACAGCTTCCTGGGGACTTACAGTTATGTATAAATGGGGTGGGGTGGGTCAGATATTCATGGGGCAGGGCACTCGCAAAAACCACACCTCGCAAAACAAACAGACCACCACCACCAGGTTTACACAGAACACATGCATACTGCACTAATTATTCAGTAAACTCAGACATCCCCTAGTCAAACACCACCTTAAAACAATACACCTGAAATCTGTGCATAGAGCACCAAATCAGAACACACAGTCTAGAAGTTAGATCTTCTACGACTGTGTGTTTAGGCTTAAATATTGGCTCAATTTCCTCATCTTTCCAAAGTGGCAGTTGGGCTTCTATTTTCAGGCCACTTATGATCTTTACACAAGCGGCTGCATTACAACAGAGAAATCACTTTCCTCACCTTTAAAAATGTTGATAATTTGGATCTAGGTATAAAGAAACAACTGTTTTTTTTTTTAAGATACAGCCAACAATTTGGCAAAAAAGACCCCCAAACGTTCTCAAACACAGAGATGTCAGTATTTCCATTTTTCCATTTTAAATGGATGAAAAATAGCCATACTAGATAGTGTCTTGGTCAGAAGAGGTGTATTTATGTGAAACATTCACATTTGTAGATTTCCTACAGAAAACTTTTTGAGACTACTTCACTAGTGGTCCTCAGGAGGAGTTCTGAAAAGTTTCTGGAAAGCAAGTAATCAGAGATCATGTGCCCTTAAGTATCTCTGGCTCTTTCCACCAGAACACTTTTCCCTTTTTAGGCAGCAAAACAAAGCAGATGGTTGTCAGTAACAACATCAAGAAAAAAAAAAAAAGTGTACTTCTGTCCAGAAATGTGAATGTTAGTGCCAGTCTAGTAAGTCCTTTTCACTTAGATACACAGCAACAGATGATCGGTTTGAAAGAGATAGGGGGGCAGGGGGACTGGAAAGAAGAGAATAGCATGGTCTTTAAAGTAATAGTGAATGAAGTTGTAATCTATAGCAAATATACACATAAATCCATGTATTTTCTTCCTGTGTTCTAACTCAAGAAGAGGCTGGAAAAATGCAATCAAGACATACTGGATTATGTGGAAGAATTCCGAGACTTTTCAAAGATGGTACTGTCACGCCTGGCAGGACTGAACAATTATAAAGCTGAGGTTAAAAATGAAGTAGAGAATTTGCTAACAAGAATTGAACGAGCACAAAGGGACATTGACTATTTCGGATCTGTCACAGATTCTAATACATGTATAGAAGTACATGAAGACCTGGTGAAACAACAGCTATTTGAGGAAGCAGAAGAAAAAAAGAAACTTAAACTCATGCTTAATGCAAGTAAGAACAGTTTACTTTTCAGAACTGTGCTGTTAATGAGCCAGTCCTCTAGCCAATGCATGCATGCTGTTACAGGGATAACAGATTTTCACAAGTTATATGAATACCACAGATAATTGCATAGGGTTTGGGCTGTGTAAATACTAGACTATTAAAAAAAAAAAAAGGTATGGGAGAGGGAGGGAAGAACGTACAATTCAAATATTTATTTTGCAGATATTCTACTGCATATCAGATTGATTCTTTGGCTGCTGCTTTTTATTATAAAGTAATGTAAAAAGCCTCTGAAGGTATGCTCTTGCAAAGGCCCAGAAAAAATGCCAGTGCATTTCTGAGTATTGCAGCTATACCAAGGAATTAATGGTGGTCTTTGCTTTTCAGAGTGGGCAGGGGTCAAAACCTCAACTCAAAAGTGAACTCATGAGTTAATAAAGAGAGTTAATTCACTTCTACAATTTGCATCTGTTTTACTGTCCTCATCTGTTATTCTCTCCCTTTCCCCTCCACATACTTTATCAAGAGAGCACACTGGCTTAGCTGCAAGCAAAGCTCAGTTCTGATTTGAAAATTAAGTGTTAAGGTACCTAGTATGAAGAATATAGACACAATCTATACTTCTTTTAAATAAATTGAGTTTTATAATTTTAAGTGTCTGTACTTAAGAAAGTTGAGTTATAGATGTAAATTACGTATTGTAGACATATTTGAAGTAGTCTGTTTCCTTTTCATTCAAAAGTAGTATGAAATTAAAAATAAACAATAATATAAACTGCCATTTTTTTAAAAGCCAGGTGAAAGATCTTTAGCATCATCAATTATACAACTAACTTTAACAGAATTAGACTGATTTAACTTTACAAGTAAGTTTACAATTTGTTCCTTGAACTTTTCCAGCAAAAGAGTATTAAGACAGATGGCAACAGAAGAAATCAACTATTCTGCTCCTAAGTTCTAATCCTACACCACAACTGAGTGCTCTGAATATCAAGCTTTCCTTTTCCCATATATAGATTTTTTGAACATTAGGCATTTTTTTGAGAAGCAGAAAAATTGGGGGATTTTTAAACTGACTGTGCTAAGGACACTTTGAAAATTATATCTTTCTGAGAGTTTCACAGGGGAAAAATTACTTTCTATTTTCCCTTGTTGGAAATTATTACTTTTAATTTTATTGAAACAGTTCATAGCAACTCTGCTTTTGTCAATTGGAGTCAGATGCTTGTCCCATTGAAGTCAATGGCAAAACTAGTCCCTGTGTAGATTTTACAGCACTTGGAAAAAGCAGCAAGACCCTTAACTCGAGCAAATAGCAGCTCTGCTTCTATGCTATCATATATTAACCAGAAGTTATGATTATTTTTGCCACTTTGCTCCAAGGGTCTAGCAAAAAATGTACTTTTAAGTCCAACTTTGTTACTAGTTTTGGTTCAAGTTCACAGAGACTTGAAAATAACAATCAGGTAGAATCACTGCTTTTACATGCAGCAGCTGATACCTCATCCTGCTTTGGGTGGGAAAGGGGAAATTATCTACTGCACATTTTGGGGTGTGATAAGAAACAGTGGATTTTGAAGGTATCATTATGGAGAATGTGAAAATATTTTGGTAAAATTTTTGTTCACTGTGAATGTCTCAGTTTCTCAGTCTTCCTCCAAGCTGTTATGAAAGCCAAGGGGAGTTAAAAATCTTCACTCAAGAAGAGAGACACTATTCATAGATTTCCGATAGTAATCTGGTTATTTCTGCTGCAGAGGAAGATGTTGCTAAGGCTGGCTAGGTATTTTGTTTCAACAGTTTTAATTTTTTTAGAATCTATCTAATTAATAAATGTTAGTTTGGGGAAAGCTATTGTGGCTTGCTTAAGGAAGATGCATTCAGAGTGAGGCCTTCCAAGAAAAAAAATCCATGCTGTAGCAGCAATATCCAAATGCTTTGGTTAGAGGCTATCAGTACACACAAGGGACATAAAGGTTGCCTTCTACAGGCAACTGGAATCTTGCCACTGACTTCATTAGGTTCATATCAGGCCAAATAGGGAGGCTGGTTTTGCTTTCTCCATTCCATCTACTGCCAGAACTTCCTGCCTTAGGGCTTTGTTTGTTCTGTTTACTAAAATGGCTGCACTTCACTAAAGGCAATTCTTTAAACTTCAAATAGTGACTCTTGTAATTTATGAGTGCCTTTGGTAAAGCTTGTTAATATGCTTTGCAGTAGAGTTTTTCCTGGAAACGATGGTACTTGATAAAGATCTTAGCATCTAAATGCCTGAGTCTTCATAATCTTGATGCTTTGTGGTCTTAAAACATCTGTGCAAAGCACATACAAAACATAATGAACTCAAAACTATTACTTGCTCTCTGCTGGTGCTAATTTTATCCCTACAGTGAGGTAAACGACTATGTAATTCCACCAGCCATGCTTCTAGCATAAGAATTGATAACAGAGGCATACTAGTTCATTTAAAGAACACCTTAATATATGAGCATTCCCGATTTTGTGACATATATATTTTTTATAGTTCCTTTGTGCTGCAGATGTTGGGAAGGGGAATGGGAAGCTAACCCAGTGTTTTGGCTTTCAGCTATGATGATCTATTTTTATTTGTCTTTATATTATAAATGCAAAAAAAAGAGGCTAACAGAGGACAGGAGAATTCCTGAAACAAAAATACTATACACATGGTATATCAGGAAAACAGATTTTAATTTGTATGCCTTCAATAAGAAATAAATTTGATTATTTGACTGTGTTGCTCTAGAACAGAAGTCACTTCTCTGAAGTAAAAATTACAGCCTTGTAAAAGAACTGACAAGAATAACCATAGAATCACTAACTGTGCTCTTGGTCTCCTCTCAGGCACACAAATAGAATCCCTTTTGCATAACACTTGTCTAATAGAACAGAAAACAACACACTATGTGTAGCTGAAGATACGCAGTTTCCTTAGCAGGAGACACTGAATGTATTGTATAAAATTAGCTTCAACACTACTTAACATAGCCATGCTGATGACACCTTTACTGATATATTGACCTTGGCCTTATGGCTTCATTAAAAGGAATCTAAGTTATTCAGAGAAAGGAAACTAGAAAATTCACAGATATTCTAATTTATTTTTTTTCTTTGGGTGTTTCCTTGCAGGTTGTGACCACATGCTTGCAGGTATTAAGTCCCTAAAGATAGTTAAGAGGACTGGAGATAAGCATGGCTCTTGGATGAAAGATCCTGGCAAAAAGCACACAAAGATTTATTTATTAAATGGTTCTGTAAATAATGTTATTTTGGAATTTGCAAATATCATGACATTTGTTGAAAGCAATCATACACTAAAAGCTCGCAGAGTCACCTTGCCATTTCCCTGGGAAGGAACTGGCCACATCATCTATCAGGGTTTCCTCTTCTATCACAGATATGGCTCCTTAAATGAGATAATTAAATTCAATATCCAGAAAAGAAATACAGCTGACCAAATGCTACTGCCAGGGGCTGGAAGGATTCCTGCGTATCAGCTTTCTCCGTCTACAAAAATAGATCTTGCCATTGATGAGCAAGGGCTCTGGGCAATCCATGCAGAACCAGAGACTGGAGGAAACATTGTAATTACTAAAATCAACCACATAACCATGGCAGTAGAGCACATTTGGGACACATCATGCAATAGCAAGGATGCTGAAGCAGCTTTCATGGCATGCAACACACTCTATGTTGTCTACAACTTTCCCAGTGGAGGCACCTCTCGCATACAATGTGTTTATGATGTTTTGGATGCTATAAATACTTATGAAATCCCAGTACTGCACTTTCCAAAACGTCAGGGTAGCCATTCCACTATACATTACAATCCTAAAGAAAAGCAACTCTTTGCTTGGGGTGATGGATCCCAGATCATTTACAAGCTTCACACAAAGCAAAAAGTTTAGAGTCTTTAGCAGCTTTTCAGCTACACTTAAAAGCTAGCAGTCCCATGTCAACATGGTCATTAAAGTGTATTAAAATTTCATCATTCCCATCTGTTACAACTTTCATCTATTTTACATAAATTCAGGCTCACATACCCCAGTGATCTTAAACTAATGTCAATTACGAATATATAAAGGCTCCATTTATATGAATTACATGATGACTAAATACCACACATGTACAACACACACACACGCACAAACTGGCCCTAAAGACTAAAGTTAATTTTAAAAAATAATAATCCATCTCTGACATTCTCTTCCTATCAAAACTATATATTCTGCTTCAGTGCCATGGAATTCAAATCAGAAGTCCTTCCTGTCCAACACATTATCTGACAACCTTCACTACCCTGAAGCTCACTGTAGGAAGCCTTCTTGTAAGCACTATAACATCACATGCATCCAGAGAAATTATCTATGAAGTATTAACAGGAGAGGTTTATTATATCACAAAGCAAAAGATTATACATCCTCATGAACACTGTTTATTTTTAACATATAGTTCTTGTACATTACATCAAGGCTATTCCTAATCATTGAACTTCTACATTATTTCCATGAAATGTACAGATTTTTGTTACCCATATAGCTGTACAGTCCACTTTTGATCCTGGTGATATATTAGCTGCAGCTAAATATTCACTTTTATCAGCTTCAATTTGCCACCTTTCAATGTTTTTCAGCATATCACTGCCTGTGTGTCAGAAGAAATGTTCCTAGATAATCTGTTCTGTATCATACACTATTTTTTAATGTTTTACATATCACTCTTTCCTTTCTTATTATTCCTCTTTCAGAATCTAGTTGTGAGGCATTTTCTCAATACTTCAAATCATTTTCATTCCCATAGTGGAATCTTTCTCATCCTACCCCTGACTCCAGCAAAATACCTGTACAGAAAACGTGGCCCTGATGAGCACAATAGTGCAAGTGAGGGCACGCCACTGGTCAGTCTTGGTTTTGTGAGTTACAGAAAAACTCCAGGTAAATATAAACACATTTTTGTTTCAAAAATAGTATTTAAAAAACAAACAAACAAACAAAACCCCCAAACAAACAGAAAAAAACCCTAGACCTTTACTTGTGAAATACAGGTACTGGCTGTAGGTTTTGGATTTAAATGACAACTGCATTTTGGTTTAATAACAACAACAAAACAAAAAAAAACAATGACAAAAAAATGGTGCTTGAAAAGCAATCCACAGCTGTTTCTACAGAAAGCTCATTTTGTTCTTTACTCTGAAAGACTATTGTTCTGTTTAAAAATAGCTTCAACAGAACAGCCAAATATCAGCTAATGATTTTGAAAACTAGTTCCAGAATACAACTAAGAGTGTACGGACTGCTGAGTTGGAACAGTGCTGCTCAGCTTTTAGCAAAAGAAACTATACTGTTCTAAGCAGCCTTAATGACTATAGCATTGCTTCTGTGTTACAGAAGCCATAAGAAGCACAGTTAAACACATCCTCACACTGAAAGTAAGGTGGGCTGGCACTGATTTCCTGTGTGACTATGGATCAAAGGCAGATTCAACTATTTGGCCTTTTATTCCTCATCTCTAAAATTACAAACACAGAAATACAAAATGGTATTCGCCACCTTTGGAATGCTTTGAGATCCTTTACTGCAAAAGGATGTGTAAACTTGTTTACTTAACAAATAAAGGCTTTTGATGTAAATAAGAATTGAGTCTGCTCTTTAGAAAAGGCATTCTTGGAATATGCTATGCGCCACACTATTACACAACATAGAAAGGCTATGTTATTATTCCGTGTAGAGATTTCAATAAGCAGTCCTCAAGGGTTCAGGCAGGATCCCCTCTGAACCTTGCTACCCTGGAAATCCAAGCTTAATTATCACAGAATCATTAAATGGTTTAGGTTAGAAGGGACCTCGAAGACCATCTAGTTCCAACTCCCCTGCCACGGGCAGGGACACCTTCCACTAGACCAGCTTGCTCAAAGCCCCATCCAACCTGGCCTTGAACACTGCCAGGGATGGGGCATCCGCAACCTCTCTGGGCAACCTGTTCCAGCGCCTCACCACCCTCACAGTGAAGATCTTCTTCCTTAGATCTAATCTAAATATATCCTCTTTCAGTTTAAAGCCATTACCCCTTGTCCTATCACTACATGCCCTTTTAAAAAGTCCCTCTCCAGCTTTCTTGTAGGCCCCCTTTACATACTGGAATGAGTGAAAGGTACTGCCTAGTTTTGATAAAAGTATAAAGCTTTGTATGAATGAACTTCACTAGATTATTTCATATTGTACAAAATGCAAAAGAAATGAAACCAAGAAAATAGAATAACGAAGTTTTCACAAATCTCAAAATTGAGGTTCAGTTACAAGGAGGGGCAAATTTTCAAGCCTTCTAGTTTCAAAAAAGTATATGAACAATCAAACAATTTAAAGAGCTGGAGTTCCCAGATGTTAATCCTGATACTGATTTGTTGGCAAAACATTTATGTACAATCGTAAGAGAACAAGGACAGAAGAAGGCACCATTGAATTAGCCTGTCTCAACTATTCTTTAAAGTCTTTAATGATAGGGACTCCACAACTTTCCCAGGGAATTTACTCCATCAATTCACAAGCCAGCCACTATAACATTTTTCCTAAAGCACAACTTCAGTTTTCCTTGCTGCAATGCAACCCCATTGATTTTTGTCCTGTCCAGCATAAGAATGTAAGAGTAGCTTATTTAATCAACCAGGGAGTTACCCAACCCAATAGCCAATCTCAAAGAGGTATCAAGAAAGAATACATACGGAAGAGCATAAGAACAGTATAAACACGTACCTCTCCTTTTCTCCTTTTAGTGAGTCAGGCCAGAAGCATTGCCTTTGTGCTTAGTATCACTGAAATTTTTTTTTTTTTTTCATGAACTTTATAGAATCATAGAATGGTTTAGGCTGGAAGAGACCTTTAAAGGTCACCTAGTCCAAGTCCCCTGCAATAAGCAAGGACATCTTCAGCTAGATCAGGTTGCTCAAAGCCCCATCCAACCTGACCTTGAATGTTTCCAGGGATGGAACAAACCTCTAGGCAACCTGTTACAGTGTTTCACTGCCCTCATCTTAAAAAATTTCTTCTTTGTATCTAGTCTGAATCTACCCTCTTTTAGTTTAAAACCATTACCCCTTCTCCTATTGCTACAGATCCTGCTAAAAAGTCTGTCCCCATCTTTCTGATAAGTCCCCTTTAAGTACTGAAAGGCCACAATAAGGTCTCCCCAGAGCCTTCTCTTCCCCAGGCTGAACAACACCAACTCTCTCAGCCTGTCTTCACAGGAGAGGTGCTCCAGCCCTCTGATCATTTTTGTGGCCCTGCTCTGGACCTGCTCCAACAGGTTCATGTATTTCCTGTACTGAGGACTCCAGAGCTGGACACAGTACTGCAGGTGGAGTCTCATCAGAACAGAGTAGAGAGGCAGAA
>JANZLQ010000022.1:19588857-19624975 GCA_026212715.1 Elanus axillaris | reverse complement strand
CAAAAAAACCCCCCCACCCCCCCCCCCCCCCCGAAAATCTACCCTCCACCAAATAAACAAACAAACCTCCTGTAGCTGAACTTAAGGTACATTTATGCAAGTGCTATGTAAGCATATATACATATATAAGTAAAGCATTTGTTGTAAGCTGTTTTGTAATACATACTTTAATAATTGTTTCAAGAAGGGAAGAACAAATCTTAAATTTCAGAGCTACTTATATTGACCAGAAGCACAGACTGGTTGTAAAATATTAATGAAAGTAGGATATATAATTTTCTTAAGGAATATGTTCATTGCATCTGAAAAAAATCAGAATAAGTAAATAGTTTTCTTTCCTTGAGGTAAGTCTTCTGTAATGAAAAGTGTATATACAAAGTATTTTAGTATTAGAACAGATTATATTAAACCTGAAAAGTTGTCATAAACATTATAAGTTCTTAGTTAAATATTTCCTGAATTAAAATGTTCTTCAATGTAGGAAGCTGAATGTATCCAAAGTAGTAATCTTACCTAAAACTCAAAAAAGCCATTTATGTCTGATCTGGCAAACTTCATATGTACAAAAGGAAAAATCATATTAGAACCTTTTGTTACTAGAAGAAAGGAGACTTGTTTTAACAAACACTTGTGCAAAAAGATCTGTTCTGGCCTACTTTGCAGATCACACTATAGTGTTGTGAAAAATACTTCATAGTCCACAATAGTTACTCACCTAGACTCTGTCCAGTGCATGCAACATTTCATAATAGTTGTAGATTAGGCTAAGGATTAGAAAACTGTTGCAAGAGTTGTGGTCCAAATCTGTTTTGCTTTGATTATATTCTCCATTTTAATTAGGAAATTTGGTAGCATCTTCAGTTTTATTCATAGATTGTGAAGCCCAGCTTGTTCTCATTTCACAAAAAATACTTGCAAAAGCATATACAGTAGAAGACTGCATGGGTTTTTAACATGGGGAGAAGAGTTTGTGTTCAGAGTAAATTATTTGGTACAAAGAGAGCTCATGCTCTAGAATGAATTTAGTTTGGATTCACCAGTCATTTGTAGTTTTTTATTTAATCAAAGCTTCTGATTATCCAGGGACTAATTGCAAAGAACAGGACTAGCAGCTGCTCACTTCCTTTGGAAAGCCAGATTTGGGTACTTAGAAGCAGAGGTTCCTAATTAGTTAACACTGATAAAACTGCCATGCTAGGCAGCTTGCCTAGTTTGCCATGCAGTATGCCTGTAAATATAATTTCACAGCAAATGTGTTTTATTTGCTCTTCCTAGCTAACAAAGTAAGCAGTACTGTTTCTGTCATGGAGCAAAGCTATCCCAAATCAATAAGGACTAATAGAGAAGAAACAATTTCCTTATTGACCGAGCAGTATTTCACTGTTTGTTAACATGACCATATTTATCTTTTCAAGTAGAAAAAGACTGGATATATATTTTTGAGGGAATTAATAAAACTGTCTTGAATATTTCCACTTGGAGTTTTTGAAGACCACTGAAACACAGGGAACTTCTGAGATATTTTTCATACAGACAAATCAGCTGGTAGCTGTTAGGGATTAAGGATTTTGCAAGTCATTAGTCTGAAATCATTTCATTTTGTGGTTGTTTTAATAAACAGATACAATAAAGGTATTGTTATGAAACAGTAAAACACATGATTAAGTTATTACCTCAGGAAAATCCATAGGTTTATTCACAATCAGACCAAATATGAGTAGTAAGCCTTTCAAACAGTTCTAAAAAGCTGCTCTGAACCTTGACATGAAATACTCTGAAATAAGGTAGGATGTGTAAAAGCCCGAGACTCAGTATCCCCTCAGGTGTTATTGCTGTTTGGGACTGTGACAGCGCACTTTTGGACTTCTGGCCTTGCTATAATGACACTCAGGCCTTTCAAAGTAATATAAGAACTCTGTTTCATTTGTCTTCTATGTCAGTACAAAGGTGTCTAATGCATTTATTTCAGACCCAGTAAAATTTGACTAACTTCATAACAATGTATTGCTTCAGGTGCCGTTATACTCTAGCATTTGCAGTTACAACTGCAAATTTTCTATTTATTTCAATCATATGAAAGATTTTTTCTCTAGAGTGGAAGTAACACATAGTAGCACACATTTTAGGCTACAGTTTTATTTTTTGGCAAACGCTTCTGGGTCATTGTTCGTGTTCAAGTAGTTAATTAAAATACTTATCTGGAAATTAATCTAGAGAAATCCTATGTATGTTAATTATGATGATTTAACTTATATTTTTTTCATGACCTAAAACTAATGGGAATTCACTATTAAAAGAGAACAAAAGTGATCTTTTATATATACACAACTGATGAATTATGCTGACAGCATCCTGAACTTCAGATGTAAATACATGTGTAAAAACCAGAAGAATACTAAGTTTATTAACGGGTCTATTTTTGGTCCAGTTCTTGCATTCAGTTTGTGTTGAGAGAGGCATCTATTAATTTGCAAAACTTCCCAAAGCTTTCTGAATTAAGTATCCTAGCAAACCTGTAAGCCAAAATGACTAAACTGCAATATGGTAGCTTTGGAGGCTTATACACGTAACAAGTTTTACTAAGCAATTAGTCTCTTTCTGGAAATGACATATACTTTTTAAGTTTTGCAAATTAAAATAGGCATTCTGATGCATGGAACTGTGGCTGGGCATTTTCTTACCCCTTTCTTAGTCCTATGTATCAGGTATATTTTATAAGAAATTTAAATTGATTTGACTTCTCTTGATAACGTGATGTGACAGAGAAACTTGTTCATTTTACATTTGTACAGAATTGAGAATAACTGCCTGGAAGTGGTTGGCAGACACAACATGTTGGGCTTTGTGGTTGGTAAGAACTTGAGAATACCTAGTATGGTTGGTAGTAAAAGGTGCTATAGGTAACAGTAGACTTCTAGGATCTCTTTGTATTCTGTGCCACTGGATGTATCTACTCTGTGGAAGCAACATGCTGGGCACTTCAGAACTCTTTTGTAAGCCTGTAAAAAGTTTGCACCAAATACTAAAAACTGCATATACAGTTACCTGAAACTTACTTGTTTCAGTTGTGGCGATAGAGCAGAAACAGTAATAGCATGCATAGATGAATGTGAAATAGAAAAGCTGAGCAATTGGGTGGGTTTTCAGTGTGGTGATTCTGTTAAGATCCTTTGCTAGGTAAACATGTTTTTCTGTGAGCAAATACAGCTCCTCCATAGAATAGGTCATTGAGGAGACCTATATATCTAGTCACATGTTCATTATGGGCTGCTATGTGTTCCCTCTAAAGTCAGACTTTGGTTTCAGTTGGTGTTTAATCTGTCTCTAGTCATCTTGGTATGTGTTTTTTTTTCTAGGATACACTGGAAAAACAAGAATAAAGGATGTCACATTTTTCTTACCACCTGTAATAATGTTTCTTAAGCTGGGAGATACTACAAGTTTCTCTCACCTATGTGAATCTTAAAAGTATTAAATGTTGCTTTTGGATGTCAAGTTACTGTTATCTGTTGTGCAACATTGCCTCTCTGTATAATGCTTTTTCTCATAATTAGAAAATTATGTTAATCCATTAAGTATGGAAAGTAAAAATGATAGGAGAATATATCATTCTCTGATTTAGAAATCAGCTGTGGCACAATGTTTGATACAGCTACTTCCTTACTTGTTGGCGAGTTCTGCAAGGAGTAAGATGTCCCATATTCTGAATAATGGAGGGGAAAAAACAACAAAATATGACATTTTTAGATCAGGATTTAACTTGCCATGGAGAATTTTTCCTCTTGGTTATACCTATTATTTAGGCAGAGAAAGGGAAAAACTTGAAGACAGCTTTTTCCAAAGATTTTCATTAATCTTCAGCAAGCAATCAATATAAGAATGTTTTGTTTATAAACATAGGCATTAAACTGACACAGCTGTTAAAATTTATGTTTTCAATGATGTGATGAGTAATGAGTAATGTGGGATATGGTGGATTTCATAGTGATCCATTTGTTGCTCCTAGTTTAATGCTTTTAATCAAAGCAGGTTCACTTATGTTGAATTTGCCATTTCTAGCAGAAGTATATTTTTCCTTTCTTTGTTTCCCACAGACACTTTCCTCAAAGTAATTACTGAAGCTTAAATTCATACACAAGTACTTGATACTGTCAGTTCCTGTTAGTGTGAATTCAGAGTGTTTATGTTCACAGATGCAGGGTGGGTTATATTAAACTAGCCTAGTGATGTTTCCAGTTATTTATAAATTGCTACACAAAATGTTTCAAAGAGGGAAAAATACTAATATGAAATTAAATTTTACAAAGTCAAAAAAGCTGTCTTTTTAGTATTCGTTTTTAAGTCTTATGTCTAAAGCTGAGTTTAGACTTCACAAAAGTCTTCATATCACATTAATGAAGTTGAGGCAAATTCAGGATAGAGCTTTATAACCTGAATAACCCAAGAGTAGATAATTTTGTAATGAGATATAATCGTAAGAAATATCTCTCTTAGTTGTGACTGTGTTGGGCTGTTTCTCTGTGTAGTCTAACCCAGACCTCAGCTTTTCACCTTAGAAATCTTGTGGATGAAAATTGTCTCTTTTGATTGTAGGAAGTCAGTTTTCTAGCTTGTTAACCCTCCTCTTTGTTCTGAGGTTCTGTTGCCAAAGAACAGATCTTGGATATCTCAGTGTCCACTGGTGCCAGTTCCTCTTCCAGTCTTAACCTTTTAAGGTCCATTTTAAGGAATGCTTAGTGCTCTCCACTCTTTTAATCCTCTGAAGTGAGTTATTTCTGTAAATGTTCATTGCTTTTACTCTGTGTGGAAACAAACACATATTCACCTATGTCATCATGTATTTCTTCTGTGGCATTTTTCTAAAGGTCAGAAATACTCTGCAACTTGAATGCTACATGTAGCCTTGGTCATCTCATCTCAACTACAGTACAATAAAACTAGAAAAAATACATAGAGAAGCAGCAAGTGTGTTGAAAAGTATGGATTGTGTTTACTCTGAGGAGAGACTTGCAGGATAATGACTCTTCAGATAAACAGGGATGTTGTAGGGGGAAAAAGGGGAATAGGGCTGGAAAGAGACTGTAAGATGGTGGCATGAAAAGGTGAGCAGTGATTAACCACTGTTGGGTTTGTTTTCTTCTGTGATGTCAGAGCATTTTATACAAAATGGATTTGAATAGAAATCAGATAAATCTACAGAGGGTAGGTCCTTGAACATCTATGAAACATCATGGTTCCTCTCTAGTCTATGTTTCATAAAGTCTCATTCTTGCTGATTATTGGGAAGAAGAGCAGGATACTGATCACTATGCACCTGTGTTGCACTGAACGTCATTAGAGACAGAGCACTGGGCCAGACAGACTTTGTCTGAACAAGCATGACTGTTCTTATGATGTTGTAAGAGTTCCAAAAATACATAGCTGTTTTCTGCCTCTGAGTCGTATGAATTTGGTGGATACCCATCGTGATTACACTACAGGAAATAATAAATAGAAGTTGAGGCACTAGGACCAAAGATTGTATGGGTTCTAAAAACTAAGACAGTTGGCTGAGGAGTGTTTGCTCTTTGTTGGCAAATCAGCTGATTTTTATAACGATCCTCTCTGTACATCAAGGAACTGAAGAAAATGGACACTGTGAACAGATGTGAAAATTGGATCTCCTTACATTTCTTTGAGATATCAGATCTTCTGCCCTTGTGTTAGCACTGGCCTCCTTTAAAGAAATATCTGTGTTTTCAGACTAATATTCCAAATGGTACCTGCATAAGGTAATGCAAAATCTGTTTCACAGTACTCATATACAGTTCTGTATCCTTAGTGGGATTTATACATGTGTAGTTAATAGATTAATAAAGTTAGTTATTAATAGTACTTGTTCTGCTGAGTTGGTTCTGTAACAGCTTAATGGGCAAGAAGAATCATTTCCATTTACAAAACTTGCTGAAATGTAGAAAGGCAAACAAAAATTGAACACTAGGTTTTTCCATAACGGGCTGGCATGATCCATTAGGTTGTCCTAATTAGGTTGGCCGGGCTGAGAAGCCTTTGTTTCAGAGAGATTTGAAAAAGCCTGAGAACTATTTATGAACCATAAGAAACATTACTCGTAATTCTCATGTTTTAAAGAGTGTTTTTTCCAGCAGTATAGTTTGTCTAAATGTTTAGGATTTTTATATAGGATAGCTTTGAATACTTTTGTTAATCATATATACCTAATCTCTCTCAATTTCTGTCAAGGTCTTGTCCTCTGTTTTACTCTAGGGCAAAGAGTTCATTCGTGCATGAATTCTGTGTTTATTTCTGTTTCTCACCTTTCAATTTACTAGAGCACGAATTTACTTTCACAAGATCATTCATTATATCATTTCTCAGCTTAAGTTTTTCAACTGTTGTGTGGTTTTGTTGGTTTGTTTTTTGTGGTTGGGTTTTTTTTTTTTTTAGGAGGGGGTGGGGGGATGCAGTTTCCCAGGCATTGAATCTAGAGTTAAGTAACTTATAAGACCTAGTTGAACGTTGTCCTTCATGGAAGAAAATTTGAAGCTGTAACCTTGAGGCCAGTGAATACCTGAGATTAGAAGGGGGGAGGGGGGGGGGAATGTTTAAGTGTCAGAATTTAGAGGGTCTAACTCATCTTAATTGTAATACTTTTATAACTAAATGTGAACTGTAGTACCAAATCTGACTTTTGTATGCCATTCATCTTTGCATTTATTTTAAGACCACAAATGTTCATGTTTTGGTTCAGAAACTTTCACCCCATGTATTTTACCAGGTAACACTTTATTCAATTGAAGTTTAAATCCAAAGCATTTATTCACTGGGGATTTTTGAAGTTTTAACTAGCTAGAATTTTGAACTAGTTAGATGACAACTGAACTAAAATAATTAGTGGTTATTTTTACTTAATTCAATAATAAATAATGAATGCAATTTTGGTTTTAAGATTTGCAAAGTCAGAAGCTAAAACAGTTCCCTTTAAATTGTGTATAACAAAGAAAACTTAAAATATCTGATAACAATTTAAAATTAATTTATGAGGCGTTTTTTTAAGCTTTTATGAGCAATGTTTAAAACAACACTGAAAGAATGAAGGGCTTTCTGCAGTTGACAGAACTGCTATAGAGAGGAGCTGAAGAAACCTCACTTTGCACATGCCATTCTGTCAGCGTCAGCTTTTCTATGTAAGGATGAGACTTTGTACAAACATGAGTCAGGAAATTTGGTTATGGTACCAATAGCAACTGTAACTTAATATCCATGTGGAGGAGTTACTATGTAGTGATCTGTGTCCTTAAAGCACCATAAAGTATCAGATCATTTAATGTATTTTTAAGAGTGCTTTCTTTTTTCCTGCTCCCTCCCTTCCCCCAAAATTGAGGTTCAGACTCATATTAGCAAACTTAATGGGTTTATTTTTGAAAACAGATGTTTGGCTTTGACTTTGCTACTTCATAATGCAGTAAATTTAACTACATTCAGTTCCCTTCATATTTTAAATCAAATTATTTAATATAATATGTTTAAAAGCAGCATAGTTCTTACTGCTTGTCACTACTTTTATCAGCAGCACATAAATGTGGTGGTTTTACAGTGCCAGAGTAATACCAGCTGCCTGCATAAGTCAGTTTAGCTTATTTACTTAATGACCTCAGTTCATTTTCACCATGGAGTTATTGTACTAGTACTGTGCTTTGCCTAAGGATGTCCCTTCATGTAAGGACTCCCAGCAGTATGTTGACTAAAGACTTTACTAGTTCTTTTACCATCTACCTGAAATAGTTCAGTATCAGGTCTTCATTCAGCTTTGGCCAATCTATATTTCTCTCTAGAGTTTCCCTTACCCCCTTAGTGTGGACCCTTTACACTTTCTAGCTGAAAATAAATACTTTTTTTTTTTACTCCCATTCTAGTTATTCTTTAAAAGCCCTCTATATTCTTGGGGGCTTTTTATTACATAAAGGGTGATCAATGAAGGAAAAATTCTATTTACCCTTCTGCCTATTCCAGTGTAGCATATGAAGGGGAAATAGAGCAAGTAGTGTCTGTATTAACAAATAAATTAAATTTAAGGTATAATCAGATGAGTGGGATTTCTGGCTGGATAGTCCTGGAAGATGCCGTATAAGTAGTGTTCCTTAGGCGGTCATTCTAGTGATCATCAGAAATTCTTCTATTGCCAGCCGCTGTGGATAGTTATTTAGGACTAAGGATTAACTTAATTAGAGAGGTATGCCAGGTTCTAAAAGGCCAGGATTCAAATATGTATTTATAACTTTTGTATTTGATGGTTTTGTGAGAACTACAGAGCCAGGTTGGAGAGAAGAATCAGCAACTGTGTCCCTGTGGGGTGACTGGATACAGTACAGCATGTGGCTGGGGGAGAAGCAAGGTGGGAAATGACAGGGGTGAAAATTGTGCACATTTGTTCATTCCAGCTCAGGAGTCGTCTTACAGCGGAAAAAAGCAGGGAGGACTTCTGAAGCTTACCCAAGCCTCTTGATATTTCATTATACCATTAAGTACAAAGCAATATGATAGTTGAATTTGCATCTTCAAACAGTTTACAAATATGTATTTATTCATCCCAGAAAAAAAGCTGGTGGTAGTTAATTATTAGCTGTGTCTTTTAAATGAGGAATTTGTAGGCTACTCAAAGCATCGATACTAAGGCAAGATCTGGATTTCAAAAGTTCTTGTCAAAAACCACACACCTCTCCATAACTGATAAAGTTGGCGACCTCATTATTAGGTGCAACCTTAGAAAAACATCTGAGTTATGAGTTGCCTACATGTTCACATTTTTATCTCTGGACAGCTGCTGGTTCAAGGCAGTCATGAAAGATTCAAATTTAGTTAAGGCCTTTCACAGTTCTGAATATGTCTTGCTCATAGTGAATACGTCTGTTAAATATTATGTCCTTTTTGGACATGGTAAGCTGTAGCTCCACATACAGAAAGTAGGTTAAGAAATTTGCAAGGGATATTGGCTCTAAGCACAGTAGTTCTACCAGAGATATTTTATTTGAAATGCAAATTTCAGCTTGGGATTTATAGGGTAAAGCTAGCTGAGCAAAATAAATGTAGGGCATTCACACCAGTTCGCTCTGTCTGCACTTCCTGGAAGATCTTATTACTTAGGTAATTATAACAAACAGGGTTGCAATATCTTTGTGGGCTGGGCTCTAAATTAGTATGAGCGTGTGCCTTAGAAGGGGTGATAATAATTTTGACTTACATCTGCTTAACAGTAAAACTTTGGCTATTAACAGTGAGCAATTTTCACTGATCAGGCGAAAAAGTAAATTCTTTTCTTCATAGGGACCTGAAAAGGTGAGTAGATGGGTTCTTGTATTTTGCTGGTATATAAATTAGTCTAATAAATCCTGAAGGTTAGAATTTGCTAATATTAAAGCTTGTACTGTAATGTTAGAGATAGTTTTTGTTCAGTCCTTACCAAAGCTGAAAAAACTTATTTTTCAAAATATATGTATGTTTTCATATAGATAGATAAGTTGTGGTCTGCATCTGTTGATGTCATTCAGGAATGAAAACCGTATAAGGAATTGCAATTTAAATACCAGCAAATAGATGGATCCTGTTTGATGCACTCGGCATGCCTTGGGTTTGATACAGGTGTCTTGTTATTTAATGATAATGAAAAAAGAATCCGTGATTGCAGATATTTCTATAGAAGTAGATCAGAAATGTAACTGAAAGGATATGAGAGCTAACAAGCTATTTTCATAATACTGCTCAGAACAGTCAAACTGTAAGAAGGGAGTGTCTGGGAAACTAAGACTTGCCTGAAGCACAAGCAACAGGTCTGTCTAGAAAAAGATGTCAAGCAAGTAATATTACATTATTGCTCTGGAGCAAAGAACATTGCTTTTATTAATAAATCGTTGTTTGATCAGCAGGTTTTTACTCTAGCTTAATGCAGTTAAGCAGCAAATACACTGTGGATACAGGGAGAGTGTGGAGGCTGGGTGGAGATAGAAGACTTAGTTATGCTGACATTTTCAGCAAAACTTTATGGTTTGTGCCAAGGTCTTGACTGAAGTTTTTTCTATAAGTAAAATTTCAAGTTTTTAATGTAATGTATTAGCATTTTCTGTACCTTTTTCACTACAGGTGGTCAAATACTATATCTGATGTTTGGAAGAAATGGTAGTCCTGCATTTTTTGTTAATAACATCTGTGTATTGCATTGCTCTAACTGGTTTAAGCATGTGGAGCAGTAGCTTACAGCACAAATAAGAGCATGCAGTGCAGTGTAGCAATAGAAACTCTATGCTATGTTTAGTATTTTTCACTCTTTTTCTCCCTTCTAATTTTGAGCCAGTCTACTGTCCTGGTTTACCAACACAGCTGGTGGCCGTATCTACCAAAGGAGCAAGGTAGCCTAGGTGCCTCTTTGGCAGCTGCTTACTGTAGGTGGATTTCCTTTCACTGAGGTGATTATTACCGATGTTATGGTTGCTTTGAACTAAGGGAAATATGACAAGGAAGGAGACTTATTGCAATTGAGATTCTGGTATTTCTGAAGTATTTAGTGAATCTACTAAGCTACTGGCAGGTAAATGTGACAACAGAAGATGGAAATCTACCAAAACCAACAAATTGGCAACAGAATCAGAGGGAGTGTCTATAAAGTTCACATGTGTAAGCATTCTGAAATTTTACGTTTTCATCAGCTGACTTAATGACTTTCCAGATTATTCTGAGCACAATTTGTGTTATTTCCAATACCATTACATGAAATGTTTAGGTCAGATGCATTTTGGTGAAATTCAGTTAGATTTAGTGTTGTTCATACTTAAGTTATTAATCTGGTAAAATTAATTTGATAAACATGGAGAGACCAAAACCAACCATTCATTTACATTAATCTTTGCCTTGGGTGACACTAAAGATGTTTCTTCCATTTTCTGAAAAGGCATTCTCATATTGCTCTTCAGATCAATTTGATCTGAAATTAAATAACAGCTTCCCCGTTACAAGCAGCTATAAATGGCACAGCTCAAATTAGGTAGTAGTAGTTTCTGACTCTTACTCCTGCATCTGTCCCCGTAGATATTGGTATTGTATACAATGTATATTGTATACATTGGCTAGAACAGACATAGGACACACACCTTACTGATAACACAGAGGTTATTAATAAATTAGCTTTCTTTGTGTATGTTTCACCAGCACCATGGAGAAAAGCCTGCATCTCAGGATTTTTAGTTTGTAAGAGAAGCAAACAATTTTGAATTGTTAGTAAGAATTTTCCATTGCACTGGGCTTATTACTGAGATTGAACTTTTCTCATGAGGCGTGAATTTGGACTCAGAGTCAAGTTTACTTTTAGGGATTTATTTTTTTTCCTCATGGTCCCTCTGAAACAAAAAAATGAGTATGCTTTTATTTTAAAGCTGACTTTATCCTCTGGCTGCTGATTCTACATTCTGGTGTTTAGGAAGGCTTCAACTGAGATAGTAAATGCGGGTGGTTTAGCTAAAGTCATGCAATTGGTCATGGTAGCCAGTGTCTGAACTGTCACTGGATGAACACAGTACCAAAATATTTCCATCTACGTGAATTGCCATTAGAGATTATTGTAATATTTATTTAAATTCAGAATAGTTGAATTCTTAGCAGAGGTAATCACATTATAAATACAGATTAGTGAATTTTCAGTGGCATTGGAATAATTGGCCCCACAAACATCTGACCATTGCCGATACACTTGTCTACAACCTGCATCATTTTAAGGATATCTCTAGCTGTTGTCAGACAGGTGTCTTTTGTGGTGCTTAGAAAGCTGTCAGAATTGAACACAGATTGAATTGAATCACAGATTTAAAAATTTGCTTTATCAGAAGATTGAATGTCAAAAGACTGAATTGCACCCTTCATGGAAGAGAAATCAAAATTCTATGACCCTTTAAAGTAGGCTTTTTCAGTATTTTGAGTTGTGTATTAGAGCACTGCAAAAATTATGCGTAAGTACAATCCTTGTTCATCGCTATGTGGGCACTGGTTTCATACTTTGGCAATGAAGTGATGTGCCAAATGGCCTTATTTCAGAGAGAATTTTCTCACTGGCAGTGAAATGGACAGTGTAAATTTTTTCCCCCTTGAAATGTCATCTGTTGACAATAATGACTGCTACTCGACTAAGAGTCCAGCAACACGAACTCGCAAGTAGAGACTAATTTTGGAACATTTTGTTTGTTATCCTTAATGTCAGATGGTAACAAGAATGTCTTTAATCCTGTTTTAAAGAGGCAGCAGTAACTTCAGAAACTTCATACCTGGGGCATTTCGGTTACTGGAGCAGGAAGAATTCTGTTTTTAGTGTTACGAAAGAAGTGGTAGAAAGATTGAATGGGTATATAGAAAGGAGCAAGAATTATTTTGGAATTATCTTTACTCTTAAGGAAGCAATCAAAAAGCAGAGCTCCCACAGAGTTCTGCTTATATGTTAAGCATGTTTTTCGTCATGTGTTCATTCCTTCATTGAAACCTAGTCAAACATCTTTTTCCGCACAGTGCAAAAGGTTGAAATGCACTGAACTTTTGGATCTAGGAAGCCACTATTAAGGATGAGGGGTAGGGGAATCTCACACTTCCAGTATTTGAGATTGTTTGGGTTTTGTTTCCATCTGCATTTTCTTGTTTTAGTAAAATCTCTTAAAAAAATTAATTAATTAACAGTGAATGAAAACCTCAGAAATCCCAAGTCATCTATCAAGAATAGGAACAATTTTGTTAGTTTTCATATTACTAGGTTGTACTTTTGCTACTGTGGACTTTTGCTTGTACAGCTTAATTTATAATGTAGCAGTGACATATATTTTTCTATCAGATCTGGTTTAATGTAATACACGTGGTTTCATTTGGGTTTTTTTTCAGTAGACAGTAAAGGTCTGAAGAAATCACAGATGATGGCTTCTGACGCTAGTCATATGCTGGAAGCAGCTTTGGAGCAGATGGATGACATCATTGCAGGTATAATAATGCTTTCTTTTATACCAAACTATTCTTTGATTTAACTATGTTTGTCTTTTTCCCTCCTGCAATTTTCCTGGGTTGTTTTTTTTTTACTTAATATCTTCAATTTGTCAAGTTCTGTGAAATGCAGATTTCTCTGGTTCAGCTGGTATGTGAAGAAAATATAAAGTAAAATAAAGGAAGAAACCCTGCAATTCCACTTCAGACATCTGAATATTGAAGAGAGATTTACTTTGCTCTAAGACTATATGGTAATTTAAACACATCCTAATTCATGTGGTAACATTCCATATTCTATCTGTTAGTTTTTTATTTCAGTGTGTCTTTGAAAAAAGTTTTCACCAAGGCTTCCAGTTAGCTGGAGAGTATATATATCTGTATTTTACACAGACACATAGATAAACATAAATACACATTTATATTAAAATATACACAATTTTATTTATGATATATATTTAAAATATCTTAGCTATTAATTACCTTCATGGGCTAAAGAGTTAGAATGTGTATCTTTTTGTTGACATTTAAATCCAGGAGTGGAGTTATGAATTTGTTTTTACCCTGCTCTCCACTAGGAAGGTATATGATGCAAGACAGAATTTGCTGTCTTTTGGTGCTCTCATGGTAAGGCAATTAAAAAAATTCTCTCAACATTGCAGCAACCAAGAAGAGAAGTTAATTTCTGTCTTTAGAACTCAGTAGCCTTGGGGTTTGTGCTTACACACCATTCAGTATGAGCTCCTAAAAGAAGTATCTGGGTAGGGCCATGATCTGATTTGCGCACAGTGGGAAAGCATTCACTAAAGCTTTGTAAATTTAAACAGTGACACCCATGCTGTGCCTTCATTTTTTTTTTTTTTCTTCCCTCTAATGATGAAGTAGATGACATCAGCTTCTTGTTGCTGCAGTTGTGCTTCTTCCTGCTCTTCTAGTAAAGCTTTCTATCCAGAGACTAATATGGAGTTTCAAATATCAGACTAGCCATGATTAGGCAGGAAGTCATTATCCAGGATTTTTAGTTCAAAGAACCTCTAGATAATTTTTTTCCTTCATCCAGGTATGAGCCTTTACTTTATTCTAAATGTGCAAGCTTTAACAACTGCTAAGATACTCAGAACTGTAAATGTGACTATGTGATAGATACAACTCCACAAATGAACTTTTCACCTGAATGGAACAAGTTCCAGGCAAACAGGAGAATTTAGATACCTATTTCCTTCTCCCTTCTTTTTCTGAATGCAAAACCTTATTCAAACAAGATTTTAACCAACAGAAGTTGATTGGGAGTTTATTTCTTCAGCTCTTACAAAACACGTAAACAGATAGTCAGGGAAGCACTGGGCTTCCCTCAGATATGTGAAGAGAGAAAAATAAAACCAAGTCCTAAACAATAATTCATAAACTAGGGAACTGAAATAATTTCTTAGCCACTGCAAACCTTGGGTTATCATACTGGCTAGTGCTATAAAAAGCCAAAGTAACATAGAAGCCCATGTCCCTTTAATTATGCTATGGAACCTGTGCTCAAAATCATCTGCATGCATCCGGAAAATTTAACTCAGTATCTCTCTTCTGTGATGATTTATACATAGCTGAGCACACATTGGTGATCTCATGGATGCACTGATGACTCTGTTCTTCAGAAAAATCAAGAGAAAGAAAAATAGACATATTCTAGTTAAATTGATTTTCAGATTAGACCCTTACTTTTTCTCAGGAATTCCCAGAGCTTTGTGGCGTGTTTTCATTTGAAGGAAATGGGTAGTAAACTTGCCATGATTTTGAGGATTTTCATGCTTTTCATTCCATAGGATTTCATCTGCTTCAATCTTTTCTGTTAATAGATCATGCTTCCAACATATCTCAAATTGTCTGGTATCTCCTCTTGTGAGCAATAAAAGACCATGTATTCAACAAACAGGTCTATCACCTTGCTCATCTGAGCAGCGCTATGTTTTGTTTAGAAGAAATTTCAGTTTTACTTGAAGATGCCATTTCATATTCCCTTCAAAAAAATGTTGCAGACTTACAGTCTGTATGGTTCTTCCAGTGAGAGGATAACATTGCTACTCAGTAGTGTTTCCATGAATGGAAGCTCTGAAAAATGGTTGTTGTGAGGCTAGTTCTGGGTAAGACAATAGGTGTTTAGTGTT
The DNA here is from genome assembly GCA_026212715.1 of Elanus axillaris. Lineage (NCBI taxonomy): Eukaryota > Metazoa > Chordata > Aves > Accipitriformes > Accipitridae > Elanus > Elanus axillaris. The sequence goes on along the minus strand of JANZLQ010000022.1, from coordinate 19,609,820 downwards.
GGGTATTTTTTCCATGGTATGGAAAGATAGCCTTGTAGTATGTGGCGTAACTGATTAAATGGCAATATATGACTGCCAAAGAAAATCACGTATTAGAGTTTCATGCTAGAAGAATAATTGAGGTTGGAAGCCAGGTTTGATTTTTTGGGTTTTTAACATTCTTCTGCTTTTCCCCACTCCTTTTTCAGATTGTTTGTGCCCTTAACATTTTAGGGCTTCATCTTGATAAAAAAAGGAATGGAGTTAAATTGTTCCAGGCTTCCAAACAACAATTGCTTTTACCCAACTCAGTTGCCATGATAGTGGAGACAGTGATACAGAGAAGCAAAGCAAATGATGGAAGAAATACTCTATGTGAATCAGCAGGTTGCACATCCCATTCCCAGCTGTTTTGTAGTGATGTTGGTACCCAAGCTCTGAAACAAAATGATTCAGGCATGCTTAGTGGTATGTAGAGTTTTTTTCTGCAATGCATGGATAGATCATGAGCAAATTGTCAACCTCTTCAAGAGTTGACTCTATAACTTCACATTACTTATCATTTTATTCTAATGTCCACTGATATTGAATATAATATGGAGAACAGGTTTATATAGGAATATAATGGGAAAAAAACCAAGATATTTCCCAGACAATGGGAATTTAAGTCTTATCAGTGTTAATTGAATACTTCCCATATGATTTTAGAATTACATCTACCTGTACCAATAAAAATCATCTTGCTTTATTCTTTTACTTATTTTTAGTTATAATATAAAGCAAAAGCTCAGTTGGGCATGAAGGTTGTTTACCTGATTTACTTATTTATTTATTATTTTCCATTACTAGAAATAGATAAGACATTTTAAGACAGGTTAAGTCTGTTCTGGCTGTTTTCCTCTAGCTAGTGTTCCGTGGGTTCCAGAATGATTTCTTTAATATTCTGGTATGATTGAAGGACAAAATACATTTGCTGGAGCTTTTACTTGGATACAGTTATTATTCCAATTCATCTCAAATTGAGGAACATAGTAATTATTCAAGTTTAATTCTAATTCAGTCCAGTAAACTTCCGTATGCAATTTGGACAGGGACTGGAAAACAGGGAATGTTCTCCTGTCGTGTATGGTGAGAGAACAAATAAGGTAGGAAATTCCTTCAGAAGGAGAATGGGAGGACTATCATGAAATAAATCAGGACCAAGAGTCTTCTAGTTGCAGATTTATACATACCATATTATGCAAATATTGGACAAATCATCTGTGCAAATGTAGCTGCTCTTAGAGTAGGCTGGAAACAGCAAAAAATCAGCTCTTCATAGCGTATGCTTTCGGTTCACTGTATCCAAATCCTGTGGATATCTCACAGCAGCACTGGATTCAAAGATGAAGGCTAAACTTCATTACTGTCGGAAGGTTATGTAGCTGATGAAGAAGATGTTTCATTTGGAATGAGGCCTGAGTGGGTACTAGGAGAGGTATGCTCTTCTCTTGGCCTTAGAAATCTTTGCTTTACGCACAAAATGAGCATTAATCACTTATTTTAGAGAAGTGAGAAGTCCGGAGATGTGTAACTTGCATTGGTTAGTTTTTGAAGCTTGAGCAGCTGTGTATATACACACATGCAAAACCAGCATTCTCTCTGTTTAATGATAAAACAGTCCTGATTTCTTTTATTAGCTGTAGTTATTATTAAAATATTAGATTGTGGTCTTGTTCTTTAAGGTAAGAACTGGGCATGCAAATACATATTACAAATATTTATGAATTTGCAGTCCTACTTTTAGCCTTCTAATTTTAAAAGTATTGTCCCTTACTCCAAATGTTAACATAGCTCATACATGATTCTGATTAATCCAAATAAAAAGTCTCACTGTAGTCTGTGCATCTCATTGCAATACAAAATGTATTAGTGTTTAGAGTGCATGAGGGTAGGATTGTAAAGCAAGATTAACAAATTGAATTTTACTGGGCTTGATCAAATTTTACAGATAGGTCAGTGTTCCCAAGTCTTTTATGCTTCAGTACATCTGTACTGATAACCCACCCTCATAGCTATATAAATTAGGCATGCTAAATGATTAGTCTGATTTGACTAAAATAGCAAAGAGGGCTAATGTGATTGTCAATGAATATGACATCCATTAGCTAGAATGACTTGCACTCCAAACAGGCTTTCTCTAAAGAAAGCGGCCATATGTCAGATCTGTCTACACATTCCTTATTTGAGGTGAATGACTTTGGCATTGCTTCCTTCTAAGGTTTGACCAAGCCAGTAGTTTCCCTTTCATTCAGCTTGTAATCATTTATTAAAATGTGATTCTTTATAGGTCTATGGATTTTGATTATTTTTTCTTTGCAATATATCCTAATGAATTAAAATTTTTATTTTATCTTATATCAAACTGCTTCTCTCTGTGAACAATCTGGAAATCCATTATCTCCTTTTGTGAATAATGACCATAATTGTAAGATCTAAAAACTCCTGTCACAGTATTATAGGCTGCAGCTCGAGTCTCTTCAAATTCACCAAGTAATGAGTCTAATTATTGAACTTCCTTTTAACCAGAGCTCCTGCAATTATTGCTTACTGAAAAATGAGAAAGTTAAGTGTGTTATCACATGGTTGTGCACTGATATTTCAGTATTAGTACTGAAAGATTAAAAAATATAAATAATTAAAAATTTTGTCAAGAAGTTGTCCAAGACGTATGCATGTTTAAATTCCCTTCTCTCGAGCTGGCAGAACGCTTGTGTTCAGTTCACAACACAGCTTTGGCTGTGTGCTACAAACCCAACCACTTGTCCACGCCCTTGCTGAAAAAGGGGTCTTTTTGCCAGAATTTGAAGGAGGACCTGTTTATGGGGGAGTTTGTGGTTTGTTTTCTTGTTTTTTTTTTCTTTTATTATTCTGCCCCATCATAATTTTACTGTGAAAAGAATTGAGTTCATGTTCCAGAGCTACACTGTGATCCTGGATGTGTTAGATTACCAAATCACATCTAGTTAAGTGATTAGAACTTGGACTAAAAATGCAGGAGTGGCCAAAAAATACTAACACTCTCATTTGAACCCCTTTGGATGAATTTTAGCTTTTGTGGAATAAGGTTTTCACTGAGTTCCTACATAAATAATAGGAAATCAAAATATTTCCTAGTGACCTCATCCTTTAACCATGTCATCACAGGATTCATTCAGAATGTAAGGACTAGTCTCACAGCACTTTAAGTGAAGAAGATAGACAACTCAGTTCTGCTTCATAAGGGACTGAAATTGTCCAGACCAGACAGAGAGCACTTAATCACGTGGTGTGTTTTGGGGCATGGGGTGGGTCTTATTTGACATACATGCTGGGTGACATGCATCTGATGGGCAGTACGAGCCTCTTGTGATTGTTTAGAATGACTAGAGAATAGCGTTTATTTTTGCTTTTCAATTTGTATACTTCGAGATGGATTTATATTTTTATCACTTATGTCCTATTCAAGGTTCACAACACTTTCAGATTCAAAATTTAGTTTCTATAGTAAAGGTGTATAGTTTTTTATCATTTTAATACAGAGATCTCTGTAGAATTTCATTTTGGAGCACCGAACTGACACAGACTATAGTTGAAATTATGAGTAGGGAATAGAATAATTTAAATAATGAGCAATTTCTTTCATTATAGATCAGAGTAATTGAACAACACCAGCTGCAATGATTTTCTTGAATTTTCTAAATAGATTGTAATTGTGTTAATAGGCTGTGCTTCAGTTATGATTAGTGTGTTTCCTTTTTATTTTCTGTTTTCAACCAATAATTTAGGCTTTTTTCTGACCAAAAGAAGTAATATAACTACAGCTTTTGTTTATCTTGTTAGTGCAGTGCATTAATTAAGGTATTTGTGAAGTTGTACTATACAAGATACTGTAGTGCCTTTTTGAAACCATAACCTGGAGCATATTTATGCATTGATCTTATAGCAATAGAGGTATGAAAAATGAAATTAAATAATAAATTACTTGAAATCAGGTCTTTGATAGATAAATGTAAAACTTCCTGTCATAACAGTTCCAGAAAATTATGTATCAAGAATATTGTGAGGGGAAAAAAAGGTTAAAATGGTGACCTTTAACCGTCCTGGATATTAAAGGGGAAAATATAAAAACTTAACACAAATATTTAGAGTTTCTAATTTGTAGTTCAACATTTATAACACTTCTTATAGCTTGTTAGGTGCTGACATTTAGCTTCAGATACTCGACTTTGGAAAAGCTCATGAGTTAATTCCTTAGATGTTGTCAACAATAACAGATTTATAACAATTTAAAATCTCTTAAAGCTTTAAAAATATAGCAATTCACTGTCTTTCTATTTATTTAATCCATAATTTTTCACGTCAGCTATCTGTCATTTTTCTCTTAGGTTTGTTAACAGCATCTAAGACATGGTCTCACAAACTGCGCCCACTTCAATAACCTTTACAGCCATTTGATACTATATTTTGTAGGGGCTTTACACATGCTGTAGCTTTCAAGTTAAGACCTTGCATAACTGTTCCAGTGCAGTTTTGATCTGTGTTTTAAAAGCATGTGAAAATCATGGCAACTTGCATGTTGATTGTGTGCGTGCAGGGTTGTCTACTCATTCCTTACCCAGGGTTGCCAGAGCAACCTGGAGTTTGGAATTTCCTCAATTTTGAGTGCTTAACCTTGCAAGAGGTCATTATAGCTATTTGGGCTCCTGTCCCAAAACATGCTTCCCATACTCTCACTATCCTAAGCATATTTTCTCACAGATAGTGAGGGTCTGAGCACAAAATAGAGAACTCTGAATATTGTATGTAGTACTGATGGATTCCCTCTATAAACAGGTCAGTATTACAGAATCTTATGGAGCGGAAAGCATTGAGAACTTGTTTCCTATAAACACTTAATGATCTTTTACAAAAATAGATGTTTAAAATTGTTTTGTATAAGACAAAATTGTCTTTTGAAGGTCCTAGTCAAACAGTGATTTAGTGATCAAGTCGGTCTTTGACTTCCCTTGCATGTGTTCCTGCCTTTCCAGCAAAACAAAAAAAATCAGAATTTTTCTTTAAAGAGAAAATCTTTGCAATTGAAACATGCTGCTTTAAAGTCTTTATCTCTGACTATAGATAAACAGTTCTGTCAGTATACAACAACAAAATTACTGTCATGACCTGGACACCTACATCAACTCGCCAGAAATGCAGTACTGCATTATGTTTATGCAAAACAAAATCCATACTTCATAGGTATTTGTATTAAGTTTTGAAAAAGGATTGAAAAGAAACAGAAATGTAAATAGCTGCAGATACAATATGTAGCAAAGAAAGGCAGTTAAACCATGATGGCCATAGCCCCATAGGATTGAAAATCTGAGACACAAAGGTTCTTTTGTGGTTTATATGATATGATCTGTTTTTCAGTACATGAATCACTCAGTTGTTTAACAGGCTAGTGAATAGATTTCCAAGATTTAAATTTAAACAAGTTTCATCAAACATGGGATTTCTTTAAATTCAAAATCATAGCTTTTCAACTTCCTACTTTAAGGCAATGAAGTTGATTTGAAAGAATTTTTAAAAATCAAAACAGTGTACTTTTATAAAACAAGATGCCTTTATTTCCTCACAAAAATGGAATGTTCCTATTTTCCCTGTGCTTTCAGAGATTCATTTTTTTCATGAAACAGTATTTATGTTACCAGTAGCTTACTACTTACTACAGACAGTTACAGATTTTGTACTAAAAAGATGTATTTGTTGTCTCACAACAGTGTTCTAACTATAGACTACTGGTTTCACTGGCCCTAAATACACATATTTTTCTATGTAAATATGAAAAAAAAAGAGAGAAAATTGGTGCAAGTATTTGTTCTTTGTCTTTAATAAAATGTGTTGATCCTGGGTTTTCCTGTGCAATGGAGACTTGGCCTCAAATCTCCATCATAACTGCATAATCCATCTTCCTGGCTGCTTAGCTTGTGTTTCTGGATAGGAGAGATCTTTTTGTTGTAGTTGTGTATATAGTACCTAACGTGCTGCACATCACAGCTTGGAGTCTATAAGCATGTAAAAGGAAAAAGGTTGAGTAATTACATAGATAGTTTGCATAAGAAATTATAGACAGTTCTTAAAAATTGTCTCAAGGATTCCACGTGTGGTTGTAAATAAAGCTCAGTTGAAAATCATCCAAGCTGGGTGAAACTTGCATCTGAATGTGGTCATTAACGTTTCTAGGCTTGGAAATTTTTTCCTAGGGCTTCCTGCTAATCCAGCTTAACAGTTACCGTTCCCTGTAGTTAAAGATCTAAAAGCAGAGATTTGAGGAGAAGCTAATATGAGCTGTGATTCAAAACACACCATTTGTGATGTACTTTACATTACATTACAGTATTAGAAGAAAGGATTTTGTGAACTACCTCTTCACTCCTTTGACAGAAGGCTTAGGAACTAGAAGGCTGTTTTATGTCCCGTCCAGACCTTACTACCAGTTTACATAAATTCACATTTTCAAGGCTATCTTCATGAGAAAGAGACTTGTGCTTCAAAGAAAATTACACTTTGTAATCTTGAAGGAGAGAGGAAGAACTTGGATACCCTATATGCTCGTTGAGTAAAAGCTAAGGTAAAAAAAAAAGTTCTCTAGTAGTGTAATGATTGACTGAAAGGCCAGAGAAAATGTATGTTTATAATTTCATTCTAACCACTGTTGGTCAAATATCAAAACTGTTACCCTTGAGTATTTTGGCTTTATAGAAAGTCATCCTTACCCCAGCATAGAAATAGCTTTTGGGTATTGTTGTGGGGCTTTTGTTGGGTTTTGCGGTTTTCCTGACTAAAGTCGTCAGCAGTTTTAGGAAAATCTTTTTTAAACCACTGATGGTTGATTTGTGTATTACCAGGATTTTTTTTTCTAAAACTCAGCCAGTTTTAGAGCAAAAAGACTGAGATCATAAGGATGAATGCAGGGGATCAGGAGTTAAGACTTAAGGAAAAGTGAGAGATCAGAAACTGTATCTACTGCTAAGAGTGACGAAAGTTGGGTGATGGATGAATGTATACCGTATAAGCTGAGGAGAGTGGATTTTCAAACTAGCAAGGCTTTCCGCTTCTTTCTTTATTTCTGCTTAGTAACTTATTTTTGCAAGCCACCAGTAGTGCTGTTTTTTCAATAGGTTATGTATTTGCCCAAATATAACATTTCTTTGAAGCCATTCAGCTAATTGCAAGAAACTTTGAACTAAAAATGTACTTGCATGGTTAGGGTGTAGGAAATGTGTAACTTGAAGGTTGTTTTCCTTTTTTTACTACTTCTGTTATTCTTTCTACAATACATATACTGTGCAGCAACATTTAACCTCCTTCATCCACTGTCTGTATGTGGAAGCCAGAATTGAGCTGCTTGGAATGTCTGAGTTCCAATGCTTTTTCTTCCCTTTCTTTCTTTCCCACTCCTCTAAGATGGACATTTATGATGATTAATTGTGTTCCAGTAGTACACTAGGAAACCATAGTGTTGAGTATTATATAAACATAATGACAAAAGATTCCCCTGTGTCCTGTTTACCCCTGGAAAAAAATGAGGCACAGGAAGTCTGTGACTTGTTCAAGGCTATACAAAATGAGTCTTTTTGCAAGAGTTCAAAACTGCACTCATTTTTCCTGAGTATCTATAAAATTCTTATGCTTGAACCACATTCTTCCCCACTTCAGCTATCTATAATAAAACTACACACAAATTAATTGCTGTTAATGGTATTGTATGCTGGTAGCATCTAGTGTTATGTTTGCACTGTGGCATCTCTTTTTTTTGCATGAGTCTGCAAGGAGATCCAAATTCTTACTGTCTGGTGCTAAAACTTAATGTGCTTTGCAGCATGATGATATAAAGGTTTAAACTCATGCAAAGAAATATAATTATTTACTCCTCTGCACTTTTACTTCTGTTTTTTTCAGGGTGTGTTCTTGTCCTTCTGGTGGGCAATATATATCCTACTTAATATGAAACTACATGGAAAGCAAATAAAAGAAGCAAGCCTGTGATTCTTTTGAATTTAAGCAGTAAAACAGGACGCTTTCTGAATTAAAATGCTGAGTTGAACTCTGCATTTCTTTACCTAGTATAAAGTGCATCAGTTGTTGTGTTTAGAGGGATCTTCATTTTATATTTCAGCGAGGAGAATAAGAGGTACTACAGCAGCAACCCACAGAAAACCAGTTTAAATATAATTTCACAGACAAGTGTATCCATGGATTTGATGGGGAGGTGTGAAAGGTCATGTTGTCTTAGTGATGCACTTGAGAGGGTAGCTCCTGTTCCAGACAAGGAGAGTTACTCATGGGAGGGCTTTCTAACTTTTGTTCAGTACTCTGGCACCTACCCAGCAAAGCAAAGCACTTCTAAGTCCTTGCTTAATATTTGTGATCCCAGTACTTGAAGCTAGTGGAATTTTGATTGCTGAAAGCTAGAATCTTCAGCACATCTCAGAATCATGCCCTGTATTCTCAGTATAAGGGTACAGATAAGGTTTGGGGGTTTGTTTGTCTTTATGATGGTGTCAAACACGGGTACATTCTTCTCTCACCAGTGCCTGCTTTTTGAAGTCTAAACACAAATCTTGAATAGTACTGATATATATATATTAATAATTTATTTCATGGATAATAACCTCAGTTGAAAGATTTAAAATTATGAATGAAATCGAGCCTTCCAATCTCTACTCCCTTCATTTAACTTTAGTTCATATTAATCGAAGAGATGTTTTTCCTTTCAAGGTTTAATGGGCATCATGCATATAAAATTTACAGATACTTCACTTGTAAGATAGTTATACCTTTATTCATATAAGAAAAAAAATACTGTGCTGTCTGTTTACTATTATTAGCTAAGAAAATTTTGAAGTATCTTTATTGTCTTCTGCAGTTTAAGATCATGTACTATTTATGCTCAAAATTAATTCCAGTAATAGGTATGGGGTAAGTTGTAAGATATACCAGCTTTTCTGTGTTGTTAGGTAGTTCAGGGAACATGTGTTTGCCATAAGGATGTCTGACGATTTTCATTTGTTGCAACTCTTTTTGTAAGCAATTAATAGAAAAGTATTTCCTTCTTCTGGCTTCTTTTTTATTTCTCATTTTGCTCAAAATTAAATGGAGGAAAACTTGAGGCAGGAAAGGGAACAGTAAGAAAAAACCCTGAAAATTCTTAAATTTACTTTTTCTCAATCGATAGATGTCAAGCTGATGTTCTTTCCCAGTAAAAACATATTACCACCTTCCAAATGTCCCTACACAGGACACGACTGTCCTCAAGATCCACCTTAGATTACAACTATGGAAACTTGGCATATGTGCCTTACACATGGACCCAGTTCTTGAGAATACTGAGAAATTATGACATTCCACTGCTGTGTAAAATGTGAGACTCTGAGGATTCTTAGAATTCTGCCAGTCTGAACAGTCAGCTGAAGAGCTTGGAATAAGTGAAGCATGCATATGGAGTATGACCAGTCTCAGGAAATCATGTAACATATAATTCCTGGCTGGCCCTGGCTGTGCTCCAACGCTTGAGGATTTTTACCTGTATGGAACTGAGTTTCTTAAAGGTGACAGTTCTTTCATTTGCCAAGATTAAAGAGTGTGTGTGTGTGGGGGGGGGGGGGGAGGCAGTTCATAGCGTTTTGATAGAGGCTAGTCAAATAAAGGCGTGCCAAAATGTGTGAATTTCACTGTCATTGAATTTTCCTACAGAATTTAAAATTATCTTCTGTAGAAGGTAGATGTTACCAGTAACGTTGTAGCCATGATAATCTAAGGATGGAGGCGAGATGTGATACATAGTGAGGCATTTGGACTGGTGAGGGAAGATGTCACCAATACTCTCCTCAAGAAAGTTAGTGGTATGTATGGTATGTCTGTATAAACTACCTACCTAATATAATTAACTGAACTTGTGAACAACTGTTTTAAATCTGTATTTATCTTAAAGATTATGGCTTTTATTTCACACCTGGAGTACTGGTTGTGGGCCTGAAAGTTTATGTGTTTTTGTTTGGATGGTGTGGATTTTTGTTTGTTTGTTTCTCTCTTGTCTGTATATAAAAAGTATTCGTGCATATAACATGAAGAATACTATAGTAGTATGCTCCATTAAGTTTTTCCCATTCCATATCTATTTTAAATTGTCAGTTCATTGAAGGGGTAGCTACGAAAGCTGATTATGAAATAACTTTGGAACCTGATTGCTTTTCTAGCATGAAAAGTGCTTGCTGAGGAAAAAGACAGGAAAAATTAGCATGGAGTTTTCCAAAAGAAAGAGTGAGAACTAGTTTAAAAATCCTGTCACATTAACCAAGAAGCCATATCTTTAAAAGTGGCATCAATGCTACTTAAGAAGACAATGCCAGATTTCAGTTAGTGTGTGTATCTCTTGGAAAGTAAGTAGTCAGCCACTCCAGCTGAATGAAAAGATTTAAGAGGTTACATGATCCAAATGGCTCATACACAGTTTGGAAATCTGCTATTTTTAGTTGCTAGAGTTTAATATTAATCTGCATTAGGAAGTACATAAACAGAAACAACTATAAATAGCTGAGAGTATAGAAATACACAAGAAAATATGTTCTAGTGGTTAGAATACTCACATCCAGCAGAACAGTTAGTTGATCCTCTCCTCGAAAAGAAACAATTCAGGAAGGCAAGGTTGATATATGAGGTGAAGCTGTCCTGTGTAGCAGTGTTTGTAGCACCGGATATGAAGAAACTTTATCTTGGACACGGTCCTAGCCAGAAATTAAGATGAGACCTCACACTTAAGGTATTAAAATAAACTCATAAGCAGCAGAAGTCAACAGGAACAAACAGGGAATATTAAGAATTTAAAAGGAGGTTAAGACTCTACCAAATACTCCAGTATTGAAAATAAGAGTGTTGCTTTAAAAAAAATAAAATCCCTACTACTGGGCCTTGCAAAAACTTCAGAAATATCTAGAGATGGCTTTGCATTCTTTATAACAGTCAAACAAAAAGCTACATGTATTGTATGGTAGAATTCAAACCACACGATTTTTTGCAAAGATATTTGGTCTGACAGAATTCTTTTTGTCATTAAAGCAGTGGTTGAAGGAAACCTGCTTAATATTTAGAATTTTCCCAAAAGCTTTGAGAAAAGTTAAGCATTCACAAAATGAGAGGCAAAATACTGTCTTGGACCAAAACCTGATTGAGATCTAGAACAACATTAGGATTAAATGATCAGTTAGTATTTTGGTTGAAAGCTAATCTAGGTGCAGAAGGCATTTCAGTGTACTAGGACCTAGAGTGTCCGTGTATTCATGAATTGTATTTAAGTATTAGTTGTATATCAGGCTATATGTAAAATGAAACATTGGGTTCAAACATAGTTTGCAATGTCCAAATCATGGCAGATAAATAACCACAGCAGGCAAACTAACATTGCTTAACACAAAGTAGTGTGCATTCAAGAAGAAAATTTGAATTACTTATACATCTGGGTTTCAAATTAGATAGGTCTGCTCAGGAAAAAACCTTTGAAAATACTTTTCAAAGGCCCAGTGAAGATTTCTGTTCCTAAGATATAAATGATGTTAAACACGGGACTAAAATGAAGAATAGTGTGGAGATTATTATGATCCCCTTGTGTAGATCAATGATTCAGTGTTCTAAGGAATACTGTATGCTATGTGGATCCAACATACACCTCTAAAGCATGTTACAAAATGAAAGGATCGAGAGGAATACAATACGAATGATAAAAAGCCTAAAAAAAAAAAAACTTCCATTAAGTCAAATAAAGGGGGAAAATGTGATTGCTTATGCCAGAGAGAACAGGAATAAAGGCATGAGTACAATCTGTTATGTACATGAGGCAATGAATTGTAAATAAAAACTGTAAAAAGTAGAGCAAATAGAAGTTTTCCATCTGACTAGTTGTTAAAGAAACAAAGGGATATTAAATGAAATCAAGGTCTGAAATTCAGGACTGAGAAAATATAGCTCATTTTAGTGTGCATCTCATTGAAACACAGGGTATTGAAACAAAAAGATTCTGAGATATTAGAATTTGTCTTATTTATAATTCTTCCATCAAGTGAGATATTTTTGTTGCTGTGCTTACTGTTTTTGAGAAAATAATATTGGTGCTGGAAGGTTGGCAGGAGGGAGGTGGTGTAATTAGAGAGCTTTTTTGTAATTTAGAGAGCTAGCAAAGTTTCATTAGCTATTTTTATTACTAACTTTTGGGGGTTTGTTCTCTGTGGGTGGGTTATAAACCTGCTCAAGGTCACATATTTTTCTAGTTCTGGTAACACAATCTATTTTCATCTAAGTTTCTTGTCAAAGGACTGTATTAATCTTTCTTAAGTTGTTTAACACTGCTCTGTGTGGGGACTTCTAACTATGTAACTGAGAAGTTAGTGACATCTCATGGTAACCATGGAAAATTACAGGTAATTTGTGGTAAGGTTTTGGCATTTGTAATTTAACAGATATTGCAACTGTTTTCTACATTAAAATTATTTTTTAAATATGCTTGTACATACCTCTCACATTTAATTCTCCAGTATCATTATTTATCTAGAGACTAACTCAAGTTTTTCTAAGCCTGAAATACTGGTGCTTTTCAGTTAGCATCTGAAGTCCAAATGTTGTAGTGTGTAGTATCTAGATATCTGTCACTTACAAAACAATTGTATAACATTATTGTCTCTCCTCATTTTACTTGTTTTAGGTACAAAGTCAGCTACAGAGTATGCTAATGGTGGTTATGATATTGTGTCACCTGCTCCATCGGTATACTTGGGCACATTTCAAATTTTGCATCTCCTGGAAGATCTAAAGATGGCATTGGAAATGCTAGAGGATCCTCAAGAGAAAGAAGCATTGCGAAATCAAATTCCAGGGGCCACAGCAGTGTGTATACGGGAGTGGTTTGAAGAGAATCTGGTAAGTGGTTATAGCTTTTCCATTTTGTTTGCAAACAGCATTGGTTCAAGTATTTTGATACTTCAATTATTTTTCTAGTAACTGAAATCTGCATACTTAGAGAACTGCAGGGGATGGTGAGCAATCGTAGAAAGCTGAGGATATTACCACTTTATGTGCTGATTACTAAAGCAATGTAGATATAGGAGTGTACGAAGTTGGTAAAAGACCTTATTTTGTCCTTGGTGAGACAAAAGATAGTAAAAATGAACTACCAAAAAAGTTACCTTTTCTGTGGCTTTTTTTTTGTTTGGTTTGGCTGGTCCTTTGCTGGAGATCACAAGTTTATAACTTTTCATTTTTAAACCACCAATTTGGCATTGCCTGTTGAAAGGACAAATTCGAATTGGATGATTCTCCTATCCTTTTCCTCACTACATTTCCTTTACCTTAACTGTCAATATTATAAATCTCCAAAATATCTTGTACACCAGGCAGTGGTGGCAAACACAGGAAAGCTCTAGCTTCCAAATGCGAGACATTCATATTGGGATAGAGAATAAACAGTTGACTATGTGGGAAAGATTGAGGCTTACCAAGTGAGGAGCACATCTTCAGACAGACCTTAAAAGAAGAGATCCATTGGATATAAAGGAAGAGAAACAGCAGGTCCTGACAGAACACTCCTCTTCACCAAGCCTGTCACTGCAAGTGAATGGTGGTTTCCTAATGAGTAAAAGCTACCTATCACTTTCTCAACTTCAGAAAAGTTTTCTAGATTAATTGATTTTCTTCTGGACTTGTCAATGCATGTTATTTCTATGTAATTGTGTCTGTAGCTTCTGGTTTGGTATTTATCATCTGCTATAGCTGCCTTGTGCCTATTGTAACCTAATGTTGTTGGAAAGGTAGCTGCTTTTCTTTGAACTTGTCAACTGTTTGTTGGCATTCTCCACAGAGTGCAGGTCTATGGCTGGAAAGTCCTGTTTGGGACTGTATGAGAGAAAGGATTGAGAATTTGATACCAGTTTTGAAAGCAAAAAAAGTGGAGGCAATGTTTACTTTGGATTTACAGTATTAGATTTTGAGTCCGTATCCTCAGCCAGCTCTTACTGAATTCCTGCTTTGGCAGAAATTTTAATGCTTCTTCAAAACTCTGCAATAGCCTAAAGATATTTTTAATGCATAAAAGACATAAATTTGCAGAGCTGTTCACAATAAAGTTGGCCCTGAACCATCAAGTTGAAGAGTTTGAATCTGGTGCTCTGGCTTTTGGCCCCCCTGTTGCAGAAATATTAATTAAGCTAGCTTTTCAGCTCTACAAGGTGGGTGACACTTGATGTTTTGACTCCTCATATTTACATATGTGTATCTCTTCTTTTTTATGGGAAACTAGCCAAAACAGAAGCCACAGTTCCCTCTTAGAGTTGCATTTTACTGATGTCCTAAAGGCCTTGTCTAGTGCATCAAGAGTAGTACTCATCTGATAAAGCAATTGGGCAGTCTGGATTCAGAACCAACAGAACAGGAAACTGGTGGTATAGAGTTTTGCTAGTGCAGTATGTTGTGACCACTGTTTTTAAAATATTTTGTACTGTTCTGTATTGAAAAATTCTGTACTTCTTTTAAAGACAGGCACAGGGAGGGTAGCGCACAGGTGCTGTGACTTATTAAAAAATGGGTAGTAAGTTATGTATTTATAGACCTTTTTTATATATTTTTTAAAAATGCAAGTAATTGTAAGCATGCACACAACTTCTACGGATTTCAAATTTAGAAGAGCTTTCTCCACTGACAAGCAGCAATTTCACTTGGAAATTGAGAAGTCTGATAAAATTCAGCTCAGTTCAGTGAAATGGAATATGTATTTTATAGTTATGTTCCATGTCAAAAATTCCTTAATTTCAGCCCAGAGCTGTGAAACGTGATACTTGATACATAAAAAAGGGTAGTGAAGGTAGTAAGCTCTAGAGAATGAGAACCCTCTAGCTCAATAAATCCATTTACACTGGAAGCCTCAAATGGAGTTTGGTAATCATTAGTTTGTGAAATGTTGGAGTGTCATTAAAAAAACCCTGCTCAATTCCTATGGTTTAAACACATTGAGATTGAAGTGGTTTGCTGATTTATTAAAGACATAATTAACTAGAAATCAGTGAACTATATTTTTAGGATAAACATCAGCGATACAACAGATAAACCAGAATACCAGATGCTTAAGAAATGTTAAGGAACACCTACAAATTTCTAAATGCAGTTCTATAACTCCAAAAAGTTAAAATCACACAGACATGTACAGATACACATTCACAGTTACACGCACACCTCTCTCTCACAGCTGGTGTTGGTTACAAGCATGAACAGCCTCTTTTGTGTAAGTGGGTTCCCCTATCCATACATCTCCTATGGGCATGTGGGTGCTTTAGTGTTTGTATGCAGCTGTGGAGCTCCCTTCAGTCTGCTAACCCACATGCTGGTAAGCAAGCACCCCGCAAGTTCACACAAGCACCCCTGAGGTGTGGGTCCCCAGTTGTTGCAACTGGTAACTATCAGGTAAAACCTCATTATATAGAAAATGCCAGGTGCTCTCAAGTGGAATTTGCTGCAAAGTGTCTCTTCTAAGCATTCTCTTTAAAGTGTAGGCTGATAATTCAGTACAGAGATTTGGAATATATTTTAATTGTTGTATTCAACTGAAATGTTACATAAAACGATGTTTGATATCAGTAGCAGTAGTTGAATTGTAATAAACTTTGGAGTGGATGGTGAATTGATGCTTTTGAGCTGTTTTTTTAGAGCTATTATAGGTTGGATTGGAGGAGGGTTTTCTTTTGTGGACAGTTATTTCCACATCTGTTTATTTTTGGGGTCCATGCACCTTCCTTTGAAGCTGGAGGGCTGATCTAGCATGTACTGAATAAGCTACTGGTTTTAGAGAATACAGCAACTGCTTTGTTTCTAACATTATGCAGGAATAGGTGAGGTCAAAAATATTCCCAGCTTATCCTGACTAGAAATACATTAGAAAATAAAGATACAAAAAGCAATCTGGCATTTATTTTAAAAGCAGATAAGCATGCCCCTTTCAAGAAAAGAGCGTTATTTTATGATTCTTCTTTACTTATGTACATGCTTGAAAATTGTATTAAAAAATCATTGCAGCTGCCATCCTCAATCAAGAATACAATGTTCCTTATGGAAATAATTTGAATTTGTGTTTTGCTACTGCCCTATATTGGCTTTTAATGGGAAATGGCAGAAAGGGGAGTCAGATGGCTCAAGACTAGTTCCTGCGGGATAGTATCAAACAAAAGCATTTAACAGGTAGCATTTTGGTTTAAGCAGCAGTATGGAATAGAAGGCCCAATTATTTTCTTGTGTGCTCCTTCTGCATTAGCAATCATCATAAACCTAATGCAGCCCTGAAAGCTCTCAGGCAGAGTATGGCTACCCCCGCTAGTTCTATTTGTGCCACACAGCAGTACTTGGGATTGAAGGTTAGAGGACAGAAAGTGACTGAACCTTCTTCATATTGTTTGTTTGTGTTTGAGTGTCATCTAGAAACTAGAGCTCAATTGTACTACAATGGGAAAAATAACTTCTGCAGAAAATTGCCCCTTGGCCTTATAATCCAAGTAGTTTTGCAGCTTTGGTAATTGCCATTTAATGTGCTGAACTACACCTAGTGTTTACATAAATAAGACTGTGGAGTTTAGCGTTTTGGTGAGCTCTGAGGCACATTGGCTTATTACTTATCAGTCAGGAAGCTTTTTTTTTTTTTTTTAGTTGTACCTGTTACATTCTTTGGTCTGTCTGCTATAGGTGTGAATACCAAAGATGTGGGAAAATTTAAATATGCCTGGAGTGTGAAAACTGTAGACATTGTGTTTCATACCTCTAAGGAAGAGGCATACCATTTGTAGAACTAAAGATGTGCTTTTTGAAAAGGCTCCTTTTTGCATTTCTGTGGTCTAGGATCTGTGAACATAACAGGTTCTTGAGTTCACAGTATAAATGAGGACAGTAATTCTGCTGCCACTGCTTTGAGATAGGTGAAATAGGTTTGACAAAGTAAACACTGAATTTAGAAAGATTATTGCTACGTATCATAGAATGAGGATTTAATAATTGCTGTAACTGCACAAATCTTCTGACAAAGCTAAAATGGAATAAAGCATCATTAATTATATACTCTTAACCACTTAAGAACCATATTAAAAATTTTTGCCTCAAAGTGAATGTCTGGAGTGTTTTACATGCTTTACAATCGTAAATTCTTTGGCCTTAAAAACAGAACAAAAAGATCTGGGGATTATCACTGAGAGTTCATGTAAAACAATTTTGTGTATAGCTTCAATGCTGCTTGTTAAATATTTTAGTATTGCTAGTGAACACATGACATATCACAAAGCAGGTAGTAATTTCAGCATTAAAAATTAACTGCTACAGTAACAACTGACTGACTTGGTGAGCTATGAGAAGAATGTATATAGTTACAGTTTCATTTCATAACTCTAAATGAACTTCTACACTGTTAATTCTTTTTTTTTAATTCTATACATCTTTATGGAGCCCTTTTCTGAGTAAAGAGGAACCCTAGTGTTCTTACAGTAGTCATAAAATGATTTTAAGCATGAGTGAAAGCCTCATTTCCAGGGTTGCAAAACATGATCTTCCTTCCAGTGGAACATTTATATTTAAAGCAAGCCACTTCACGGTGTAGCTTTATATACTGACCCTTAAAATGCCGATTCTTGAAAACTCATTAGTATTGTTCTGATTATGTTTTTTTCTTGGAAGCTTAATTCTGAAAGTCTTCCAATTGTTCTAAATTTGAGGAAACAGGAAGAGGAGAATGTGTGGTAGAGGCAATTTTTTAAAATAATGCAATTTGCCTTATGATATATGCTGTGCTTTGTCTCATTTCATGCTCTGTGTTTTTTGTAGTGGTAAAACCAGACTTTTTAGCACAAATAGGATAAATTTCTTAGACTCTTGATTGCCATTTGGTCACAATTAACATTCACAGAGATTGTTTCCACTGTGTGTTAAAATCAAGGAATTTTTTTTCCCCAGTGTCTTCACAGGGACTCAGATTAAAACAGTAAACCCCAGTTCAGAATTCTGACTTGGTGGAGTTTATGAAGTTTTGAAATTACTTCAAAGTTTTACATTAAGTATTTGTTAAAGTGCTCTGCTGAAACATAATCACTGGTCTCTTTGTTTCACTTTTGTATATGATTCATTTTAAAGAGTTATCTGTCTAGAACAGAGGCAGAAATTACTCCAATATAGGACATTTCAATATACTTTAAAACATGCTTTTATAAAAGCATCAATAGAATTTTTCAGCAACAGCTGAGTGGGAAGAGAATATATTCTGAGCAATGCCAGTTAAAGCCGCTATATTTATCTGCTGGTAGATTTGACTGTGGGACTCAACTGTTGAGAGTCGTAATGGAGCTATATATAGCTGAATCTTCCCATTGCCAAGTGCTATTAACACATGTTAAATTGAAAATGGACCAGTAGAGCCTGCTTTGGACAGTGTAGAAAAGCCACCATTCTGCAAACATTCATGTTTATTTTTGCCAACTTGAAACATTAGATGGATGTGTTTTCTGAGCAGTAAGTAATCAGAGTTGAAAGTTGTATGATCCAGTCCTCCGCTGTGCTCCAGCTCTTTTTCAATGAGTTGATGATGCACGGAAGCCCTGAACTGGAAGATCTGGTCCTCTTAGAGTTCCCCAAGCATGTTAGAGCAATTCACAGCACACAAGAAACAGCAGAGAAGTGTTCTTCATATGTGCAGCTATTTAGGAATGCTAGAGAGTGCCTTGGAGCTAGTGGAAAGGGGGTGTACACAGCTTGCATGGAATTTTTCTAAACCAGGCCTAATTTTTTTTAATGTTCTGTGGTTGCTTTGTCTGGGAGTCAACCTTATCATCTCTGACTATGACTGCTTACTGTAGTAGCTGTCAGCAGAAGTAGGAAAGTTTTCTCTGCACGAAGAACTAATAGAAGCTTAAAATAGCTTTGCAGTGAGTAGGGCTGATTTAGATCTCATTCTTAAAATGACATAGTGAGGTGGTTTTGGCATTTTCTTTCACCCTTCTAATGGTCAGTAATGCTTAACAGAGCCACCTTTAAATTACAATGACCAGGAATGATTAAACAGAATTGTGTTATGGCCTTAGGCTTAGAGTACTCATGGAAGAAAGGTGGTATTCCTGTTACAAAAGCAGGGCCTGTATTTTTATATGTTAAGTATTCTGAGATTTCAAGGTAGATTACTAACATATTGTGAAGTTTAGCCCATGGGGGCAATCCTCATCTATGTGGGCTATCCACACATTGATACCGCCAGAGGAAATAGAGGACTACTCTATAGGACGCCATGATTGTATACAAAAATTGCATGTTAGCCTTCAAAAGCATTAATACAATTTATTCGGTTCCATTTATCTAAGACTCTTTCAGCTGTTGGCTTCAGTGCCTTCCTTTGCACTAAGTGGCTGAATATCACATCAGTTCATCTTTCCTTTTGTGTCTAACGTTACACATGGTGTCCCCTTTTCTATTCACATTATCATCTGTCACTAGAATTTCCAGCTGCATTGCTTTTCACTGATTTAAATATGATACAACATATTAATTTAACAAACATTACTGTATAAATGTAAGTGCTATGAAGTATGTGCTTTTTTAAGTGTAGCTAGAGGAAACATCAGAAGATGTTTTCCATAAAGTAATTAACAGAGGGATTGGTAAGAGAGGATTATTTCATTAAACAATGGTGCTACCAGATAAGGTATAAAAGTAACGGTCATATAAAGAAGCTGGGAGCAGAATTTTCTTAAAGGTTCTGTATTGATTTGGAGGTATTACTTGAATGTTAGAGGAAGGGCATAAGTTTGAATTATTTCTGTATATAACCTTTATTCAGATTTCACAGAATTTGGATAGGTTAACCTATCTTATTTGCTAAATGTTATCAGCTATGACAAACATGGCAATAATTATTTCATTCTCTTTTGGAATAGTACACTAATAATAGCAGTAAACAGGCTTGTATTTAGTTAAAATGCAACTCGATATATTTTCAGGTTTTGTGATCTTTCAAAAATTGAAACATTATACTTATTTTAGACTTATTATGCAACATGTTGACATAGTACTCTTCTTCATAAGTAGATAAACGTGTACTTTATTTCCCTGAAATAATGAAATGCTTGAGAAGAAAATAATGAGTATTTGTATATCCCTTATCAGAAATAAGGACTTGCAAATGTTTATCTGCAGGTTATTCTGTTTTGGGTTTTTTTTTTACATTTTTTTCCATTCTGAAACTTAAAAGAGAAAATCTGATGTGTGTCATCCTGAGGGGAGGCAAAATGTTACCTAGTAATGTCATTTATATAAGTGCAATTACTTGGTAAATGTCCCATTTCAAATGTTTCATATACTGATTTACTGCATATTTAGTAATTTCAGCAGTGCTTTTAAACATTTCAGACTGAAAAGTAAACCTCAATTATTGTAGTATGTTATGTGGTAGAATGTAAACATATTTCTTAAAATATTTTCTTTATGTGTCAGTATATTTTTTCCTGCCTATAACAACTGGGGGCAAGTGTTCACAGTGATTTTGTTTTAAGTAGGAAACATTTTTCAGTTTTTATGCAAAAACATAGTACTCAAGTTTCTTACAGTCCACATTTTCTTCTAAATAAGTTTCAGGCAAAAGTTACAGATTTTCTAGAACTTGGGCTGGAAAAAGTATTTCAGCATATGGCAAGGAATGCTTGAAACTGCCAAGAATGTGCAAATGTCTGTGGATGAATTAATAAACAGTAACTTTATCTAAGTATTGGTAATATGTTCTTTATGCAAGCCAAGGGAAGACAGCTAGTTATTACTTGAGCAATAACCAGAAAGGACATAGTAGTGCTAGAGATATGTGATACTATACAGCCTGCAGATGGGAATAACTCCAAAGATGTCAGCACCTGTTTGAAGTATTACCCCCCCCC
>JANZLQ010000022.1:19533432-19588757 GCA_026212715.1 Elanus axillaris | reverse complement strand
AATATTGTAATAACTCCAAATTTTTCAGCACCTTTTTTAAGTATTAACCCCCCCCCCCCCCGAATATGCAATAAGGGTAAGGGTTAATCATGTTGGCTTGGAACTAATGGCCATCTAAGTCTGATTATTTCTGAAATACAGATTTTAATCAAAGAATTAAGCCATTAAGATTGAGTGCATTTTATGCTGGGAGAGGATTATTTGTTCATGTATCTACATAACATTATTTCTAGTCTGTTTCCCAGGATACTAGTGGGCGGGGTTTTTTTTAATTATCACGAGTAAAGCAAATGTGCTCATATACTGAATGCAGGGTTTTTTTTCTTTGTTCCAGGAGTTTCATCTTTCTCTGTCACTTAGGCATTATCAGTTAGTCAAGATTAAGACTCTAAAGACAAATTATGTTGCTGGAAATGCCTCATCTAGATTTCTGAAGCCATTCCTCACCATGTAAAAAGGATTTCTTCTTCCATTGTCTTTTGTGCAAATAGCCTGAACTTCTTTTCACACAAGAATTCCTGTGCAGGCATATTCTCGTATTCTCTTTCTTCACTCTGAAGCTCTTGCATTTTTCTAAAGCATGAGAATCACAGGTGTGTGAACTGGCATGCGGAGGCAATTTTTCCCTTTTAAAATCTGGTCTTAATCACTTCATTTCCAAAGCACCCCAAACACTAGGATTGGGAAGAGCACAGAATAATGAATGTAGGAAAAGTTGATAGTAATTCTTGGGAATGAGTAAATTTTTTGTGGTATGTCCATACTCAGCTGGACTCCCCTGATGAGACTGGGGAGACACGTAGTTGGTCATTTCAGTTCTTGCCCTGAAAGGCCAAGTGTATGCTCTTCTGGTGTTTTCAGAGGCTGATGGGTTTTGAAACCAAAATGATCTACAAGTTATTGCTGAAAAGGAAGAGAGATGCTATGCTCCAGGCACCTGGACCTGATGGAGGCTGAAGAACTGCTCTGCTTCCTATTCTCTTGCCCTCTAACCTCCCAGGCAATGTAGTGCCAATACAAGAACACTATTGCCAGTTTGCATTTGTGCTGCTCTGAAAGATCACAAAAACCTGTGGTTTAGCATAAATTTAACTGAATAAAAAGTAAAATTGCTAAAATAAAAGTAATAAATATGATTTTGTAATGTTCATAGGGTCTCAGCTGGGTGGGAGAAAGAGGGACAGTGGTGGAAAAGCAAACAACTCTGCTTTCTCAGCTCCAGTGTTGGTAAAAGAGGGATTACACCTGACAGTCAGATTGCCCTTCCCTCCACAGTTCTAAGAGGATTTGTGGATGTTTTCTTGTCTCTTCATAGGTCTGGAATGGAAGGACATGAGAAGTATAACTGATTGTTTAAAGCATGGTGTTACTTTCAGTTTCAAAGCTGTTACAGCATGTCTGTTTGCTATTTGAAACAGATTAAATTGTCTTTGAAATATATGACATTCTGACTAATAAAGTAATGGGTTGCTTAGTTGAGGGTTTTTTATGGGTTATGTATCAGCAGACATTCATGTGGCTAGCACCTTTTGTGTTCTGCAAATAGAGTTTTTAGCTCTATCAACAGTGGCAGTAATCAGCACTTTTCTATGGAAGTAGAGAATTGGCAAAGAAATGCTAATGGGTTTTCATACAGCTTGTGGAATATATAAACTTTGTTAATTTTAAACATCTTAGTGCCCTACCTTGCATTTATATTGCCGTAATGTGTGCTTTCATTTATTTTTGGAGATGACACTGGAGAAAATAAACAATTTGGGGGGTGAGTAATAGATCATTCTCTCTCCATGGTGTAACACTTGAAGGTGGTGGTACCGCAGTGATAGTGGGGGATTTTTGCTTGTTTGTTTCTTAATTCTCCATTGACCTAAAAGTTAGTGCTTAGTAAAGAACTACACACAGACATGGATTTCCTAAAAATAAGAAAAAAAAAAAAATACAGTGGTAACCCAGTGAAGCAATCCTCAGATTGCAACATATTTTCCTTATTTTCACACTGCCCAGAGAAGCTAACCTGCTTTTCCAGTGAAACAGAAAACTACTCTAAGCAAATCTGGTGCAATTGGTTTGCATTCAGTTGGTGTCTGAAACTTTTTCAGGCCAAAGCTCAAGCAGGATGTAAAGTTCAGCATGCAGGTGACAGGCTAAAAGTGAACATGTGACTGCCTGGAATGTATGCTGTCAACATTCATGGCTGATAAGATGCAGAAAATTCAGATACGTTTACCTTTTAATCAGGAAGAATGACTGTAACAGAATCAAGAGGCCTTTGTATGAAAACCAGGACAAATGACATAGCAGAAATAAGGTATGTTTCTCATTTAAAATACCTTTAAGAGGAGAAATGGATACTTACCTAGCTGCAGACACAACACTGAGGCACTAATAAGTGGAGTAATGTAGTTTTCCTGGAGTTTTTTTTAATGAAAAACAAAATCATTAAGCAATGATATGTGGTGGAATGTTTTAAGAGACGTATGCTTCCCCCATCCCTAAATAAGGCTGAAATGAGTCTTAGAACCTGTGTTTTGAAATGGATAAAATGTGGAACTTGAGAGTCCATAGTACTGATGCTGTGGGATACGCAATATTTTGAGATAAAGTTTGATATATTTTCTGTTCTCCATAATTAGATAATTAGTTTGGGGGGGGGGGCGATGCCTTAAGCTGCAGGGAGTTCATGTTTAATGTGAAGAGAACCCCTATTCAGTCTTCATTCAGTTTGTCAGCCATGACAGAGCCTGTCATGCATAGAGAAGCATACTATATTAAGTGCATCTTAATTTTTATGATTTTTTCAAAAAAATGGACCACTGACAATGCACTAAGGCTTTTGCTAGAAGGTGTGATCTATTCAA
Organism: Elanus axillaris; assembly: GCA_026212715.1. Classification (NCBI taxonomy): domain Eukaryota; kingdom Metazoa; phylum Chordata; class Aves; order Accipitriformes; family Accipitridae; genus Elanus; species Elanus axillaris. Next base: position 19,585,899 of record JANZLQ010000022.1, on the reverse strand, counting down.
GAAATAGCTGCTCTCATCGACGTCAAGATAGCATAAAAACTTCAACAACTAGTGTGGAGTAAGTACTTTCTATTTACAGAGCACCCCAAGTCCTCTTCATATCTGTCTTGTAGCATGGTTTACTTTTGGAAACTGACAATTCTTTTATCTTGTCACATTCACTGGTGATTTTAGGTATCCTAGCACCTTTAGAAGGCTTGTAGCACTAACTTTCTAAAAACCATTCATATTTTTCTTGTCAAGTGACTTTAAGTAACAATAGGTAATCATGAAGAAAGCTGGAAGTCTAGGTTTAGATCCTTCCCTCTTACTTTGTGTTATGGAAGATTCTAAAAAGAGGTCTGTCAAGTCGAAAAGATCAAGAATGGTTGAAATAATAAAAGCCCACATGCCTTGCAGAAACTCCTTCGTGTATCTGTGACTTCCACAGTTTGTAATGTGGGTAGATGCCAAAGTGAGGCAGGGTCCCTGTAACTGCTTTTCAGGGCATCATACAGCTTCATACTTTGAGTTCTTTGTATATACCATTAGTATGATGGGCAGCTTTGACACTGGCTCTTCCAAACTGCTGGTTTACTTCACCTTAAATGCAGGAGTGAGTTTGGCTGGGGAGATAAGTAAATGTTCCGAGATCACAAAAATTCCAGCTGCGTTTTAGTCTTAATAGGCATTGCCCTAGCAGTTGTCCTTGTGTGTGTAACAATCAGTTGCCAATTTTAAGGCCAAAGCCACTTTTAACTAGAGGGAGATACAACACTGGAAATTGGAGTTTATTGGGAAAAATTAGACGTTAATCATAACTACTGTGTGGAGGCACTAGAGGACACCGCAGTAACAGGCAACACTTTTAAACTTCCCTTCTTGCCAGAGCATTGCTTTGCATATGCATTTATCTTGGATGTTGCAAGTTTGAAAAGTTGCCATGCTATGAGACTTCAGCTTCAGCAGGAACAGACAAAACTCTTAGAAAGGGTATCATCATCTTCTGTTAAGATGGAAAATTGCCTCTTTGGCAATAGTAGTATTTATGGGATAATTAACTTATCCACAGGATCGTCCTTGAATCCCTCCTCTTTTATAATGTCTTTTGAGAGGACAAGCAAGTAATTCAAACAGCAGAACTTATTTTTAGGTTTAGTCTGAGCCTGAAATAAACTGAGAAGGCTGAGTAGTGTTACGATAAACAGGGAGTAAAAATGAGACAGGAAATAGGGGGTCTTTAGTAATGAGTTCCAGCCACTCTTGAAACAGAAAGCCAGAGAAAGCATTACGTGAAAATAGTTTCTCAGTGACAGCTTAATAATTTTTAGCTTGTTATTCAACATTAAAAGGGTACAGTTTCTGCAGATTTATACTATTCTTGAAGGATCTTTTTTAAAGATCATTTAGCAACTTATATTTTTGACATTTTTAGAGTTGCATTGTTCTTGTTGCTAACTGATCTGCTGTTTAAAAAAACCAGATGTTTGGGGGAGAGTCCGAAGTTTATACAGTTGTGTGTTATGTATACATCTGTGAGAAGCATTTGGGATAAGACTGTGGGACAGAGGCAGACGATTTAGCTTAAAATGTGAAAACACATTCAAGATTTTAGAAGTTGAGGGTTGAAAGGGGAAGAAGTCACAGCTATATCCTGTAGAACAAAGTAGTGCGCTTGCTTCCAAAAGTTTCTTTTAACCCTGGGAATGTGACTGCTGAGATGGGCCCAAAGCATGGATGGTGAGATTGATATTTACAAGCACTTCACGTGGCTAAAGAGGGTAAGTGTTTTGCTGGGCTTTGTTTTCTCTTTGTAAATGCATATTAGCAAAGCTTAGTCAGAATTCTCAGCTTTGTGAAAAGAAATACACTGAGTGCCTCAGACATAAAATACTGTAAGTTTCTTCATGAGAAATGAATTAAAGACATTTCTTCATGTAGGAGGAGGTGGCTTAGGGAGGGGGGAGAGAATCAGCTGTCTTTGTCTTTAAAAATGAAACTCTAGGATCAAACTTTGAACAAATGGCAATAGATTCTAGCAAGTGCTCATGCTTTCCTGAGATTATAACACAACAAAGCAAATACTGCCTGGGAATGTATGGCAAAAAAGGAGAATATGTCGTTTACCATGTTGTGCTTTAAAATGAAAAGTTATTTGCACTAGTTCTTCATTTAATCAATTCTTCATCGGGATAACTCTGAGACCTTTTAGGATGCCTTTGTTTTGGATAAAAATGGTGGTAATTTTTCCAGTGCATGTTACTCCGATAAAATTATGTTTTTTAAAAAGACAGTGCTGTTAAAATCCTAATTTTCTGATGAACTGTCTGATCGTGCATTAATTGCATGAGATTGTTTTTGTCTTCCTATAAAAGAAAAAAACGTAGGTTTGGGCAGCTGTCTCATCACCTTGGAAAAAAAACTTTGTTTTTGTCAGCTTTTAGATTTTTAAGTTCTAAGTATTTATTTTTCATTGTTTGAAAAATCCATGAACGGGATGTGAATAGATCCTTCATAGTAGACTGTTTTTTTAATTACAATATTAAGTTAATTGTGTGTCATGTAAACAGCACATCCCCTCATTATACTTTTAAAATCTGTTTTAACCTGTGTGTACTTTTCTTGCAAATTCTATGCACACCATTTATGTTAGTGCTTCTATATAGCACTGGATTAAAACCACACATGTATACATATGCACATGCACTCTATTTTTTTACTAGCTGTATAAACATAAAATGTAGGTAAATACTCACATGAAATGTAATTAGGAACCTTAATTTGGGTAGTTGGTTGAATGAATATAAAATATTCATGATATAATGTTAGTCTTTGCTAAAAGCTTGAGCATCCTTAAGTTAATTTACAAAATATTTACATCAGGTTCTGGAAACATTCACATTTTGGGAGTGTGGATGGGGAGTGGATTAAATGGGAAATGAGTGGGATAGCGAAGGAGAAGAGACAACAGGAAGTAGCAGTTGGTAATGTTATACTATTAGTTTAACTTGTGCTCTGTGCAATTAAAGCTAAATAACTCTTTACTGTTTTTTGAGATCACATATTAAGTTGTTGTTTAAATGAGGTTTTGAATACAGTATGTCTGCCACTCCTGCTTCCAGGTTTAAATTTCATTTCTAAAAAAGATAGGTTTGCTAACAAAAGGTTAAGGTGTGCTGTTACCAGGTTGCGTGGCATTAAGTATATGCTGAAGACAATAACATTCTGAGAATGGGCTCAAGAAATAGCTTCACTGAAGAAAGTCTCACACTGAAATGTTCACAGATTTGGAGGAGTTAACACAGAGTGTCTTTAGGATGATTTTCAAGTATTGTGTTCAGAAGGGATACAGTGTTCAAATGAAACACAGGTTTTTACAGAAATTAATAATGCTATTATTGTTGTTGCATGTAATTCCTTTTATGTAGGGTACATAAAGGAGAATAGCAATACCACTGCTTTTCCTTGCAAGCTCTTTAAGGGGGTGAGCACATGTGGGGGAAGGGAAGAGAACTGAAAATGATCTTGCATTGTTCCCAGGAGAACTTAAGTAGTCTGTTCCCAAATTCCTCTGACAAGTGATTTTAAAAAGAAGTTGAAACAATCTAAGTTGCTTATTTAATTCTCGTGTTCAAGAATCCTAATGTCACATGTCTAGCACTGACTGATAGCATATAAAGATTTTAGGCCCTGCAATCATAAACTGTTGCTCTTTGGCTGATAAAGTACGAGTACCCTCCAGAGTAACAAATTGCACTTAACAGTAACTCCAGTGGACTTCCATAAACCCTTGGTGAAGTATGCCAAAGCTGGCTCAAATTTCATCATTAGCAGAAATCACTTCAGAAACCAGGATCAGTTTTGATGTTGCAGTGGTTGGCTAAGCTAGATTTGCATGGTATCTGCGGCTTGGACTGGCTTAGGGCAGCAAACAAATACAAAAATCATGAGACCAAGGCAGGCAAAATGACAGATACAACTGCTGTTTTCAGATGCTTAGAACAGAGGATCTGGTTTTGAGCAGTAGTCTCGTGACATAATGTGTATAGTATCATGCAAGAGCAGCAGGGACGAAGCACTATTCAGATCAACTTGAAATAAGGTGTCCCCATACTTCAGTTCTTTCCATTGGACTTTCTTGATGTTAAAATGACCTGTGAAAATTCTGTGCCAAGAATAGCCATAGGTATGGACAGAGTGGGCAGCAAAATGTAAAAGCTGAGGGACAGAGCCAAAAACCAATTTAGCCTTAGTTGTATATAATGTTATGTGTTTTCTAATGTGTTTTCCTGTGTTTACTGTTTTTTTTCTCCATTTTACTCTTTTCTGCCTTTTGCTAGTAATAAAGTTTATTAGTCTGCAGTAGTAGTTCTTAGAAGGGAAGGAACTTTCTCTGATACTATCTTACCAAATATCAGAAAGACAAAACTCTGCAGTGGGTACAGCTATACTGTACTTCATGGTATGTGATACTTTGATGGCCATTTCAGAACTGTCCTTGTTAGCTTATTCTGGCTGACAAGCTGAGTATCTGACATAGGCACATAGTACTGCTCTGGTTTCATGCAGTGTTAGAAGAGTTTGTAACAATGCAGATATTCAAGGATACCTTGCTACTAAGACCAAAAGCCTGGCTAAGGAGGCCACAGGAATTGTTAAGGGAGGCTTGTCTCTCAGCAATCTGTTTCTAGAAGGACACGGAAAAGTTCTTGTGTGTATATAGTGCACTTTTAACATCACAGCTAAGGCAACAGCACAGTTCTCAAAGTAGTTGGTGGGCAGTTTGTGGGAAGCGTTTTGCAGGTAACTGTTGGATTCTTTTACAGGGCCTAAGCATAAATCTGCTGCGGTTAAAAGTTTCTGTTGCAAGCTGAGGAACCTGAGACACCCCCTTCTACCTGAAGCTGAAAGTGTCTCATTTTAGCAAATTTTCTTTGGTTCTCTCAAGGGATTTGGGTTTAAGGGTTGACATACAATTTCATCTGTTGTCCTGTTGCTTTATTCTTATCTTTCCATCTGGCCTTAATTGGAACACACCGTTCCAAATAAAAATGGCACAACCCCCATTTTGGTATGTAGGCATTTAGTTATAGCCACAAATTATTAACAAGCATCACAAACATACATGCCAATATTTACTACAAACAGTATTACGGGCTCTCTAAGGACACTGTAAATTGACTGAACTATTTGAACTGCACTGGATGGAGTGTAGCAAAATGGAAGATCTCTTGCCCCTGGAAAACTTTCTACAGTTGTAAGATGTCTTATTTTGAAAGAAAGATGCCTTCATATGAAGTGGAGACATCTGATGCCTCTTGTAGCTTGCTTTAGATTTACCTTTAGAAGTGCATACAGCACAGAGCTAATGGCTGACTTGAAATAGGTATATATTATTCTTATGCTTTCCTTTTCTTTATTCCAGATGCTATTCACAATCTGTAATAGCAAGAGGTGGAGTGATCAAACCCATGCTATAGCCATTGAGCTCATGATATTGAGGGTGAATCTTATGACTTCTCTAAGGATATCTTCCTTTAAGTAATGTAACTGCCTGGAGGAGAAAATAGGTATTAGTATTAGGAAAAATTCTTTTGTTTTACAGACTACATAAATTTACCTAGCTCTGTCTTTACTTAATTTCAGACTATATGCTGTTAGCTTTTTCAAAATGACTGCCGTTTTCACTTAACCAACAAGGAACAACAGCAAATAGGAAATGCTGTTGTTGATATATTAATTGCCTTCAGATGAAAGGCAAGAATTACAGATCCAGAAATCATGTTCCAGCCTTCTCCTCCTCGAGTCTACTCAGTGAATGTACATATATTCAGCTGGGTGTGTATCTGAAGTAGCACTAACATGCTAGGAGATCAAATTTGTATTACATCCATAGTCAGATGCCAAAATAAAAATGTTTACTGTGCAGGCTACTCACTCATCACTACACAACAGCAAATACTGTGACTCATAACATCAATTCTGCTGACCCAGAAGAGTACTAAAGAGATGGAAAGTCCATACTCTTCTAAATATTATCAATTCAAAATATGCTGGAACAAGTATGTGGTGTACTTTTTCATGTATTAAAATATAATACTAAGGTCTGTGTGCTGCTAGTAGTTTGCAGGAAAACAGACTGGTTGAATACTGCTTGTTATACTCCTTGTTTTCAGGTTCTAAACTGCAACAAAAGACAATACGTCAAGCATGTCCCTAATCTTCCCCATTGATGCAAGTATTATAGTTGCCACAGGCATCTTATTCAATTATCGGTGGAACTGAAGGTGGTTCATGTGACTCAATAAGAAGAGAGGAGGGTTATGACATAATCTGTCTTCTAAAAGAGGCGGGTGACTTGTTGAAAAAGCTCACAAATCACCACTCTGACTGACTGCCAGGTTTCTTTTCCCAGCTCCTCCCCCCTCCACAGCCCAATACGAGATCCATGGTACTAGTGACAAATTTCTGTGTAACAGCTTGCTGATCAACTTCAGAAATTGCTAATTTTTGTTTTAAAATTAGCTCTGTTGGAGATCCTTTGAGCTGAAACTGAAACAGCACACATGAGAGCATAAACTGGCCTGTATTCAATTCTATTATCTTGCATATGTGCTTCCTTTAAGGGGCTTACTTTTACAGCCTATCAAGATTTAGCTAGAAATTCTGTTAACAGAAGCTTCTGAACAGAATATATGTACAGAAGCACTATACAATGGTTGTCGTTCTGTTCTGACAATAAGCTGCATTCTGAATTGTTTCCTATTAAAATAACGTGCAAGAAAACATAACATTCCATGCTTACTGGGCTCTGAGAAGGCTGTTATAACTTAAGATAGCTGAGTTGATGAAACATTTCTTTCCTTTCTTGCCATACCCTTTTATATTTTTGCTGATTATCCCCATTTTAAATGAAAGCTGTTGATTCATACTCTGAAGTCTGATTTTTTTTTTGTCATATATTCTGGAGGAATATTTAAGCTTTTTTCTTGGAAAAGGACTCTGTAATAACTGGATCATGTAAGTAATACTTGGACAGTCAAGTTTCCAGCAGCCACCAATATTATGTCCAGGTTAGAGTAAAGAGCATATTCCAGAGACAGATTTGGAAACTCAAGATGAAGAAGCAGCTGAAGCAGGTAATGGAATGTAAAAGCCTTTTTTTTTTTTTTTCTTTTTCTAGAACCGAGAGAAACATTTTATATTAATATCTGATGCAATCTGATTGGCATTAAACTATATCCAAAATCTCTATGGAGACTATAATACAGGTGCTTCAAGAAATTGTTTTGCAGCTCCCTTAGGCAAAGTATTTATGGTATACACTTGACTTTTCAAGTGGCATACCATCAGTGTAGTTTCAACCACCTTGCCTTAGCATGCTTTCCTTCTACTTTGTTATCATAAACTTTTTACATGTTTTATGCAATTTCTTATTCTCTCATTATAAGAAACAAATCAACATATTTAGCTTACAATTTGTGAAGCCCAGGTAAAGATTTTTGGCCTTTAGGGCTACATCTTCTGAAATAACGTCTCTGTGGAAAATCTTGGTGGTTCAGCCTTTTGGTCATATGGTTACAGAAGTCTAGTGTTTATTGTTTGTGAGCTCTTACACCAGCTTGAGTTGTCTGTGGTCTTATGACTTTAGTGTTGTAGGTCCTATATTCAGTTGCTGCTGATACGTGTGGTATCCAACTATACTTGTTCAGTTCCCTCTCAGTACTTTCACAACTGTAGAATGCACTCCAATCATCCACAGATGGCCTTGGTTCATATTACATTGTTTTATCTTGTCTTTATGCATGCCACAAAGATTTCCCAAGTCTTAAACAACTGCTGTGTGTCAATCAGTCACTTTTATTTAGCAGGTCATTTTGTCTACTGTACTTTTCCTGTACTTATCTGAGCACTCTCTGGCTGACCTATTGGCAGGGTAGATTTTCTTTTTCTTCCCCCTTTTCTGTTCACATAATTGTGATTCACTAGGTTTTACATGGGTATTGAGTATTGGACTTCCAGCAGAGGATATTTCACAGTCACTCAGTGCAGCAGACATCATCGGAGGATATACATTTGGTAAATGTGAGTGTAGTATAATATCTTAATTGTGATTTGATGTTGAACTAATTCTTAACTACTGATTATATAAAATGTTGAAGTCTGTGTTGCATTCATGACAGATTGGTTATGTAAAAATGTGTTGGCAGTAATTTAACTCACTGTGCCTATAAGGCCGGGGGGAGTGGTTACACAAGTGGTTACAAGTATATTTCTTAAATCTAGCCTAGAAAAATAGCAAATGACAGCAGGAGGAAGGGTACAAAATCTACTTGACTAGGCAGTCTTCATCACTGGGTTTTGTCAGTAAGAGAATCTTTTCCTGCCTAGCAGTGTGTATACTTGATACTCTAGGTGCAGGAAAGTCTCCCCTACCATTGTGTGTGAGCCAGAGATACACTGGGGAAGGCCTGTGGGCTCTTCATTCCGAAAACTCATTTAATGGTATATAATGGAGTCTTAACTCTAACAGAAACATAGCCACCAAAGCTAAAGATTTTGCATTCTAAAGTACAGTATAAGACTTTGCTCTCCAAGTAGAATAACAACCCCGGCAGAATGGCTGGCACTATGACTGAGGGTGCCTAGCTGAGGTTAAAGGATTATCTAGGCAGACATACAGAAATGCATGTTGTCTACTTATGAGGATTCCTTATTTTCATTATAGTAATAAAAAGTTAATAAGGAGTGAATTTTAAGGACATACAGACTGACTGACAACCAACTTTTAATACAAAGGGCATAAGTGAAACTGAAGATGCATGTTTTATAAACATGAGGTGGGGAGTTGAGTGGTATTTATTAATAAAAGAAGGCAGCTTGAAAATATCACATTAAGATGTTAGGAAAGTTGATCTTAGGACAGAAATGTTAGGACACAGAAATTCTAAAAAAATAAAAGTAGTTAGGAGAAGAAGAGGGAGTGAAGTCACCATTCCTTTAAGGGCCTTATGTACTTACACAGTGGGCCAGCTTCCTACAGGTGCCACTGTAAAATTTACTCATCTATCTGAGACTTCTGTTTGGTAAAAGTTATGCACTCAGATGTGCATATGTAGAGCCATTTCTGTGAGGTCTTGAATCTTAGTTGTACCTACTATAAACTGGTCAAAAGCTAGTGAGAAAAGTATGTTCTGAATAAAGTTAACATATTATTCTTTTGACAATGAACACTGGTGAGGTGTAGAGAGAGGTTCTGCACATTCTGTTCTTTGGTGTTCTTTTTGACCCTTTTAAAACAGGGAATAAGGACCAAGCTTAGTGAATTTATAGGTGATTCTAGCTAGTGGCCTTGCAGCCATGCTAAAGGACATGATTAAAACAAAAGAGCCCGATGCATAGGAAAACAGTATAAATAATAGGATGCAATTCAGTACAGACTAGTGCAAGGTTATACATTTAAGCAGAAACAATGAGTAAACACAGGATGAAGAACAGGATGCTAGCTAAATAAAAGAATTAAAAAAGGACCTGGAAGTTCTGGGTCCTAGGCTGAAAATGTGTCAGTGTTACTATTTGGCTAATATGAAAAGAAATATGGTGCAAGAGTCTGTGAAAAGGTTTTTTTCCATTCTAGCCATTTTCAGCTGGAGTCTAGCTGAAAAAGGAACCAAAAGAAAGCAACAAAACAGATCTTGAAGAATTAACCTGTTAGGAAAAGACAGAAAAACTTGTGTTTGTTTAGTCCAAAGAAGGACCTGCTAATTAGAGATCTACAGATAGTCTTCAAATATGTAATCCATGGTAGTATGACAGGAACCGGTAGGTTGAAGTTGAAAAGATGATTCAGGTTAGACATTAAGAAAGGTGTTCTAATGATGGGTAGCTAAGAAGTAGATTATCTACGGAGGCTGTGTAATCCATTTGTAGAGGTCTTTAGGAGTAGGCAAGACAAGAATATTGTAAAGAATCATCGATCCTAAGATGGAATAATGAACCGGACGATCTCTTCAGACACCTTTCAGTCCTGTTGGTGCCTTTGTGATTCTCTCAATTCCTTTTAAAATTATCAGAGAAGGGTGCTCAGTTTCTCTCAGCTCACAAAGATGCCACACTTATATCTAGTTCAGCACTTTACGGCTTGAAAAGTGTCTTTTGATTGGATAAATATTTGATTTCTTGATTTGCATTAATTAGCACCATGTTTATTTTCATCATCTGTTTTACATTTGGGCCTGTAGACCTCAGTGGAGATCAAGAAGCGATGAGTATATTTAATATTTTAAAAAATACTATTCACAAATGTTCAGTTGAAAGAGAAAGGATAGTTGGGGAGGAGGATTATAACTATATTGGTGCCATTGTACAAGTAACTATAAATGAGTAGTCAGCTGCAGAGTAGTGTAGTTGAAGGGAACTCTGTGAAGTTGGATTTTTGTGTTAGCTGAAAAGCCAGTTTTTATTCCCCAGCAGAAATGCATTGCCTGCAATGGAGCTGGGAAATGAACTGCTAAGGCTTCATGTTACTTTTGATACTCTAAGCAAACAGCTCTATTCCCACACTTACACAGTGTTTTAGTATGCAGAATGAAGCTATGGGACTCTTCTAAACTTTTTTAAAATAAATCTGCAGATTATTTCTTTTAGTTGTGGTGTTTCTTTCTGAAGTATTAAAATTCATAGGAAATGGGATATGACAGTTAGGAACAGGCCATGTTTTACAAGGTCTTGCTCCTTAGAGCCATTTAGAAATCCATACATGACTATGTAGCTAGAGTAATTCCTGATAAGAATTTGAGAATTTAAATAATTTGTTAATTGCTAGCAAAAAAAAAATGCTTTTCTTCCAGTAATTTCTAGGAATAGTATAATACATGTGGCAATTTTTACCATTTAAAAATAAACACCAATATTCCTTGACTTTTGCAAAATACTGTTGAGACCAGATATTTCAAATTAAATGGTTTTTGTCTTGATAAGGTAGTATTTTCCAATGAAGTGATAATTTTCTATAAAATATCAGATCTATTCCTATACCATTCTTGATTGCTGGAAATGAGAAAATGAGAAAATATTCAAAATCCAGCTAAAAAAGGTACATTCAAAAGTTTTAATGCATATGAAATAAATAGGTTTGCTCTCTAGACACATTTTGCATGTTTTTTGTATTATAACAACCACTCAATTTTTTATTAACTATTGCTCAAAATTTTAATATTAACTGTAAAAATTCTCATAGCACTTTTTTCCCCCAGTCACAGGTGAATCATCATTCATCTAATAATGAAACTTATCAAGAAAGGTTGGCACGATTAGAAGGTGATAAAGAGTCGCTCATACTACAGGTATGTCTTAAAGAGAACATTGTCTACATTGTTGATATTCAGTGAATAAAAGCTGAAGTGACAGAGTATTTTCTGTTAAACAAATGGTAGCATGTCACCAATTGTAATTGATATTTAATCAGGAATTAATTTATAATATGTATAATCCATCTGACTGATTTCATGGTGGGGTAACTTTGTAAAGGAGAGGGGAGTAACAGCAGTAAGAAGGAGAAGAATTACAAAGGAAAAAAAAACTACAAAACTTAAAACCAACACTGTGGAGTCCCAAGACAATGCTCTGGTACTGGTTCTCATTCTAGGTTTTCTGTGTTGTGCCAGTTGATTTTTCTAGGTTTTGTGTGCCACCATTTTTAATGAACTGGAAAACTGGCAGGTAGATAGAACTGATACTTTTCCTGCTTGTGTACTGTACCAAAGTTGCTTTACATCATCAAAAAGCTTAAGGGGGACGTAAAGGGGGAAAAGAAAATTTGACAATAAAATGCATGCCTAAGCTCTTCCAGGTTTCCTGTTTCTCAGTTTACCAAGCCTTTTTCAAGCAGATCCACTGTCCCATGTAAGTTTTCCTCATGGAGAAAACACATGTACAAAATAAAATAAAATAAAAAAAAACTTAATTATTTTTTTCTGGATATTTTCACTATGCTTTTAAAAACTGAAGCTGGAGATTCTTTAAATGGTCTTTGCATATCCTTTCTCTTTACTCTTACAAAAGCATATTATAAGCATATATATCAAACGAAACTTAACTATACTGGGTAGGTAGGTGTTCTCCCTACTTTCAGTTACTAGTTTCTGTAAGCATGTTTTATCCTGTATGTTCTGTTCACACTTGTGTTAATTTACTGAGCAGAATTCTCAGTGCTGTTGTTAAATAAACAATAAATGGTTTGTGAGACATAAGCTTAGGCTTGGTTGGATTTTTTCATTACTGTTAAACTAAAACTGCTATTACCAAATCTAGGAAAAAAACCCAAACCGTTCTGAACAAAACCCCAAACTTCTGGTTGGAATTTAAGTGTTTAAGTGTGTGCTGCAAATTCCCATTTTTCTGAGAGGGAATCAGGTCATGGGAGACAACATCATGACTGATATTTATTAGAAAACCTTTTATTAATCAGGTGGTCATTAACTGTAACATCTTGATTCTATTAATAATAGCAAACAACTTTTCACACAGTACATTCACTTCTTGCACAGTTCACTCGCACACATGAGCAAGTCATAATCGGTGCAACAATTAGGAGGCCAAACCCAGCTGTTTACTCAGAAGCAGAGGGTTGTACTGGTGCACCTGTGGCTTTGTCCCTGAAGGCCTCTTTTGTTTCATCAGATGTGTGTATAGTCCTGTAAGCTTTGTCTGCATATAGCAGCCACAGTTGTCTTGGATGTGGTTCATGCTATACAGCTGTTTGTTGACGATCATGCATGCTGGTGGGCTTGTACAGATTTGGCAGAATCTTAGTGTTCAAAGTCTTTCAGCTTTTGTGGATTTAGCAGGACCACTAGTCTCCAGTGCTTTTAAGTTTCTGCAGACTATTCAGGCTACTGCTCAGTATGTATTTTTCCTGTCTTTGTCCTGATGGTTTTTAGTAATTATTTCTTCATCCACACAGATAGGTACCCATAGAATGCAGTCAGCCAAACTCACAAATAAGAGTGTTTTATTACATGGTTTGGAGACCTGCCTAGAGTTTTTCTCAAAAGGAATGTAGTAAAATCAGATGTAGAAGTTGTCTCTCTCCAGCCTTTTACTCCCATCACACCCCCATCAAATCAAGAGGCTTAGTCAATATTTATGCATTTTCTTATCCCACTGCACAGTATTGCAATAGAAGTCCAAAACCACCAGGCAAATAAGATGGATGAAAACCTCAGTCTGGTCGATGAACATCATCAACAACAACAACAAAAGATGCCAAGATGGAGCTGAGGTTAGAATCTGGTTTACACCAGTTGTGCATATTCTATCTAGGCAGTTGAATGTGAGGAACCCAGGCAAGTCCCATGCTGAGGGAGTCTGCTGGTACAACAGACCTGGCTCCTGGGTGTGACCGTTGGCATGAAGGATAAGAAAGTGATGGGAAACACAGCACCTCTGTTCTATAGCTCATGTTGAACTGTGCCAGTGACTGTGGTCCATAGCTATAATCTATAGGCAATATGTGGCTGGGAGCTCTCCAGTCTTCCATCAGCCTTGCTGCAGAAGAAGCGGTATAAACTACCTGTAGTGGGCACAAGCAGTGTCCGCTATCTCTGTCCACCATCAAACAGTGGCCTTGAAATGAGTCAGACAGTGCACCTTGAAACCTGCTTCCACTGTTCAATCTGTAGTGGAGGCTGGAAATGCTACAGCATCTGGGATACCTTTTTTATAGCCCAGTGCCTGTGTATAGTAGCTAATGTACTTCTTCAGGTGTTTGGTTTGGGTTTTTCCACAAAGATGTTTTAAACCCTTATACCACTTGATTTTTAGCTAATTGCTCAATATGCCTCACTTTTATAGATAATATTTTACAGAAAATACATTATCTACAGGCTGATTCTTGCGGATGTTGCACTACTAAGGCAAGATAGACTCGCCAGCATAGCGTATGCTGGGGTTATGCTCTGTGTGCAGCCTACTGATTTCCCTGAAGAGTCTGGCAGATGTGATCCTGAAGAGAGGGGAAAATATGAGCTCAAAGTTGTCAGTGTGCCTCCCAGCCTGACTACTGGAACATCCAACACATGCTTCTAAAGCTGCTAAGGTTTTGCTCAGTTACTTTGCAGGTCACACTTAATGTAGAGAGTTTTCCTTACAGGTTACAATGCTAGTTGGAACCTAACCCAATCCTTTAAGCAGAATTTGTTTTCTTTCTCTGGAACCTGCATCAGAATGAAGGAGAGGATTTTGGTTGTTTCTTCTTGCTTTCTGGCCTCACAGGCTTGGGTTTTTTTGTGTGTGTGCCATCACTCATTTAATGGGAGCAAACCAAAAAAGTAGGTGAGCAACAGACTTCCTTGTGGGGGTTTCTCCCTGTGCCCCAGCTTGGATGTGTCCCCTTCCAACTGCCTCTACCCACTCCTTCCTCTTATCTCTCATCCTGCATTCATCTGTACTTTACCCTACAGCCAACTACTTCAAAGGCAAAAATATAAGATTGTCTTCTTTCTGTATTTTTCTGTGTTCCTTTCCCAGGCTTGCTTGTCATTATGTTTGTAGGTAAAATACAGATCATTGAGTCACTCCTGCAGCTTCTCTGAAATAAACTCAGTTGTTCATTGATTGAGTTTAGAAATGCTGCATAGTGGGTACATGTTAAAGGTTTCACTTCCACATGCTGTACCTTTTTTTTTTTTTTTTTTTAATGAAATGTGTTGCAAGGTTGGATGTGAGAGCATAGGTAAGGTTTTGTTAATACAATTCATTCAAACTGGAGTTTAAACACCTAAGGTTGCTTTTTTGTTTGATATAACATTTTTCTAGTATGATCCAGGCTTTTATATAAATAAATAGTAAAAATGAATATACAGAGTGTATGTGCTAATTAACATAGGAATTAACACTGGATGGTTTTTTTTCACGTCTTTCTAATGCTATACTCAGCATAGTTTTTTTCATTTTTTCAGCTTTGCAAGCTCTGAGTTAGGCTGCCGGGATTTTCTTATTACACACTCGCTGGTCTGTACCACCATTCCCACAGTTCTTTACCAGTATTGCTTATTGTTTCTCTTCCTGGGATTCATTGTCTGTATCTCACGTCTTTTGCTTTCATGTTTTGGCTTGCAAAGCCTGGGAATTTTTCTTGGAATAGAACTTTGCTGCTGCTAAAACATGCCTTTTACTCATTGCATTCTTTATAACTTCAGAATGCTTTATTGATAGGTAAGCTGTTTTTCTGTTCTTATAAGAAGTAATTGGTTGGTTTCCGAATGAACAGTTTTATTGCTTATCTGTTTTAGGGAGTGAAATGCCAAGGGAACCTGAAATGGCAATGCATTCTTCAAAACCACATAAAGTATTTTCAGTATCCTATGTTCTTGTTTGGTGCTTTCTAATTTTTCAGACTTTTGCATGAACTGACTCAGGCTACCTAGAGTCTACCATCTCTTCTAGAAATGCTCTTACTTTTTGATATTAAAACAAAATAATTGGGGGTAGGCAGAGGGCGGGGTTGAAGAGAATATGGGTAAGACTTAAAAATTGTCTGTCTTGATAGAGCAGGTTGCTGCAGTGTACGAGAATATTAAACCATTGCAGACTTTAAAAGAGAACTTGCTGTTAAAATGTGGATTTGGATGTTAATTGTATAAGGTAATTGAAACTTATTTACAGTCAGTTAAGTAGCATTGTGCTTCTCTTCTCAAATTACAGGTGAGTGTTCTTACAGACCAGGTAGAAGCTCAAGGAGAGAAAATCCGGGACTTAGAAATCTGTCTTGAGGGGCATCAGTTGAAACTGAATGCTACAGAAGAAATGCTTCAACAGGTAAAAATCTGGATTGGAAAGCTTCTTGCATAATCTTCTCCAATAGAGGGGTGAACATATATGGTCAGCTTGTCTGCATCTGCATGTGCGAGTGCCTTTGGCAACAAGATAAAATGGGAAGAAAATGCCTTTTTTATTATTCTCTTGCTGCTTTGCTCCCCCCCCAACTGTTTCTTTGTTTTCCTGTTGCAGAAACGTTTTACTGGCTGGTTGCATAATACTGTACGTGGCAACATGTAAAATGAAACTATTGTGTCCTATTTGTGCTGTGCTGAGGAACTAAATTTGGACATGGTTGAGTAACTGGTTAGACAGGTTAAATGTATCTAATATATGTAGGAGTTATAGAATTAAGAAGTTTTGTTTAAATATCTTCTGTTTTTATAGCTGAACAGGTAGTAGGTTGAAATTAATTACTATATCAAGTTTGATTCTGTAACCATCTTTGCTTAATTTAGGAGCTTTCCCCTAATTTTTGAAAGAAAAATCATATATAAAGACATTTTTCTTTATTTCAATCAACAGTTTCAGGCTATGTGATTTAACTTTTGCTCTTTCATGTTATATGTTGAGGGGGTAGAACAAACGATAAATACCTTACATTTTATGTGTTACCGTGGAGCTGGCAGGTCTGTTGATGCAAAGGAACTTTCGCAGTGCAATTTTCTGTTATTACAGATCATCCACTGGTAATACAGTACATAGATATCAAAAATAGATTTGAAACTGTAAATAACACTCAAAATCTACACCAGAAATTTGCAGGATAGATGTTGTTCTTGATGAACTTACTTCTTCTCCCCACAGAAAACACTGTGATAAATTTACTATTTTAGTCTGTGAAATATACAAGTCTTTCTATGAACGATTCATAGCTTTAAATTACGGTTGTGTTCATCTATATAAACTTATTTTACTATGATAAGGATCCATGTAGGTATGTATGTAAGCAGTAGCAACTTTTATAAGATAAACTTGTATCCTAAGCCTTTTAAAGTTACAATTCTGCAAGCTTCTCTAAAAAAAACTTGGTCTCACACAACTGTTGCAGTCCAAAATGCTTCCAGCTGGGAAAGGTTTTATTCTCATACTTAACTGAGGGGATGTTTTTAAAAATGCAAATAGCGAGTGCATTTAGTTTTTTAGTGAGATCTGAAGTGAAATTCAAAGAACAGTAACTATTAGGAAAATCCATTTTCAAACTGCAGGAAGGCATTCACAATAGAATGTAGAAGTTTCCTGTTTCAATCTAAAACTATATAGTTGTTCTGTGACTTCTGCTAAAACTGTTTATTGTTTCTCTGACTTAAAATTTTCTACTCTGATATTTTTCTGAGGACACTGTGAATTTAAAGCCTAATTTAACAGAACACTGCAGAATCTGAAGATAGAATATAATAATGCGTGTACATTGCCATTTCAGTGAAAATGTTTGAATCTACCTGTCTGGCATTATGCATATGCACAAATTGCTTACAAAGCTGATCCTAAAGTGATAAGCTACAAAAGTCTGTACTAAAGCTAAAGAAGTAAGAAAATCTCCAAATATGTTTAACATAAACCTTAAATCTAAACTTTGAGATCACTTTGAGTGGCTGTAATTGTTGCCAAATAGAAGTAATTTCACATTTATTTTCTTTCTTGTATACTTATTAGTTAGCCATAAGATCAAATCTGTTTATGTTTTGTATCATAGTTTTGAGATCTTGCATTTGAACATAATTTACGGAAATACTGATAGGCTTGCTTGTTGATTGCTAAATTTCTAAGTGACTGATCTCTCATGCTCACAGCATATATAATAGCTTGAGTTTGGTGGGGTTTTTTTTCAAGAGAGAGAATTATCTAGGCCACAACTTGATAAAGATTAGTTTCATTTTAATCCTATGAGTTTGTCCATTTGAACTTTGCACAGAGACAGACACAAACATGTATGCTTAGTATTTTAATTTCAGTGTGAGTGATGTACTTTCAATAGATGAACCAAAATTTAAAAATAAATTCAATGTGGAACTGAGATACTTAAATTTTTTTTTTCTCACTGGAATGAGAAAAAATGATGTTAACGTTTTAGTTTTGGAACAGTGAGAAGTGCAAATTCAGCGAAATACTAGAGGATGATGAGGGAATAGTAGTTGTGGTGTCTTTCTCACATGGATTATATCCCTCAGTAGACAGTTGGATATGGGAGACTCAAGTTAGACCTCTCAAAATCTCGACAGTCAGAGAATTTATACATTTATTATGGCTCAGCAAAGGGCCCTATTTGTCTGTAATTTATTTTGAAGGCTCTTTTCTCAGTTCATCTTGTTGAAAAGATTACCCACTACAGGGAATGAGTTGAGATTTGGAGAGAAGAGAATGACCTGATAATGTGATGATTAGGATGTTCACGTAAGGTATGTAGCCAATAGGCCTTCTTGCAGTTAATTTGTTAAAAGTAGAGTGAGTGTTTGGCCTGAGGGACTTGAATAGACTGATGGATCAATCAGGTTTTGGGGAGAGTTGGGTTCAGATCTTCTCAGCCAGCAGTTGCCAGTGTCCTGTACAAGTGCTCATGATGCTTAGCAAAGAGATGAAAGATACTAGTGTTGTCATTGAGTTTTTCCAGTCAAAATTATTTAGTGGGTCTTTCAAGACAGTATTTATTTACTTTTACAGTAAACTAACTTATTTCTAATAAGAAAGAATAATCTAGCTCTATGTGCCTATATAAATATTCTTGCTTTTCAGAAAGGCTTCTATTATCTTCCCAAGGTGCATGTAAATCCAATTTTATTTCATAGTACTGCTTGCTTATTTAGAATATGTTGAACTCCACTGATTTTACCTTTGTGAACTTAAGTCGACTGCATCTTTGAAATGGAAAATGGAATGATAAAGATAATTGCCCTAGCTTGAAAAATCTGTAATGTGTGTTAGTAAAACTGAGCTAACTGCAGTACGGATAAGTATATTATTTTACTTATCTGACCATATACCCAGGATAAGCCCTGTCTTTTTAATTTTGGCAACTATAAGAAAAGTGATTCTTAAATAATTCTGTGCCCAAAATGCCACAATGAAAACAAAAATCGTACACTTTAAGATAACTTAATGGCGATATCTGGTAGTTCCACAACAGAAAGGGTATGTAATGCTACCCTGCAAAATAGTTTTTACTGAATCTATGCTAGCAGAGACTTGTCCACTTTGTCAGGGTGGGGTTACTGGCTAAAATCCTTCTGGCTTATGATTTATGCACAGTTGTTTTTGAACCCTGCTACAAGGTGATCATGGAAACACTTCTGAAACAGCACTAAAATAAACTTTATATGAATTACATAAAATGGCTGTTCAGCATTTGGGGTGGACATCTTGAATGTGGAATAGTAGGAACAGATAGTGCTGCTGCTTTGTGGAAAATTGTGCTTCATCATTCTGAGAGGATGGTGCAATATCCCTTAGTTGAAATGTGAACTTTCAAGAAATGAGCTGAGCCAATCTAAAGGTTACTGCTACAAAAAAAGAGAAAGCTTCATTCTCCTTTCATCCTTCTCCCTGTTCCTGACCATGTGCTCCTGCAACTTATTTTATACTGGCTCTCATGCTCATTAGACTTTTCCCTCAATGACTGGGAGAAAACTAACTTGGGCTTTAAAAAGTAGGGGGTGTTTTTCTGCTGGGTTAGTGAGTTGAAACAGCTCACAGAAAAGGTCAAGATGTCGTATAAGGGCAATGGCGAGATGTGCATTTGACCTAGCTGTTTATGAAAACACAGCCAAAGAAAATACAGCTCAGCAGCATTTGTGAAACAAGAGAATCCTGTGCAACAGATGCAAAGACGTCCTGGTGTGCATAGTTACAGATAATACATGTCTGTTTTCATAAGGTGTGATGCTTACAGTGTCTAACTCAACATTTTGCTTTTGTGAGGATGCTTGTTCCACTACAGACTCTAATCAAGATAAAGTATTTTTCACCTTGAAGGTGTTTGCATTTTCTTTCCTTAAAACAAAGTAGGTCTTTCAAAAGCTCATGTAAGTCAATGGCAAAACTTTAAATCAGTCCTTCAATAAGGTTCCGGTTTGGGCGAAGAAACACATTTCCCTAGTCATCCTTCATAGTAAATGTTAAGAGAAAATTTTCTGGAGCATGACTGGGAGCAAGACACCAGTTTGGTCTCACTGAATTGCCTTCCAGTCTTGCCATCGAATGTGTAAAAGATATGGAAGTGCCAGCCTGTGTGAATAGTTACCTGCC
This sequence comes from Elanus axillaris, assembly GCA_026212715.1. Classification (NCBI taxonomy): domain Eukaryota; kingdom Metazoa; phylum Chordata; class Aves; order Accipitriformes; family Accipitridae; genus Elanus; species Elanus axillaris. Next base: position 19,565,859 of record JANZLQ010000022.1, on the reverse strand, counting down.
TTGCCCCTTAGCACATTGTAATAAATATGTCTTGAAATAATAAAAAAAACCAAACCTCCTAGAATTATCCTATGAAAACAATTTATGCCATGACAGTACATTTCCAGTATGTCAGCTGCTTTAAAATGTAAATTTACAGCCAATTTTAGAGAACAATGATGTGTATGTGTCTTGGTCTAAGTTAGTTTGTGGCATTTCTAAGTACTTTCTTCCAGTCAATTTTAAGAAAGGGAATTTTTTTTAAAAGGGGGTCCTGAACTTTTGCTAAGATGGCCTTGGGGAACCTCCTATCAACTTGCTATCAACTTTTCTTTCATTTGCATTGTGTACAAATGTAGAATAGAATTGGAAAGCAAAAGTAATTTTTGCTCTATGAAGGAGCCTAAATTGTCCTATAAAAGAAGTTACCAGCCATGCATAATGTAAACACATTGGTGCTCTGAAATCTATGCTGTCAGTCTTGACAGCTGTCTTAAGTCAATTTGAAAAGTGAATTTTCTGCACATACAGGTTTCACCTCCACAGTTCTTTTAAGTGTATTTGTTATGATAATTATAACGAGTAAGAATAGTTAGTTACCTCTTTGCTATTCCAGTGCTGCATTTGATTTATTTAACAGATACTAGCTCCCATTGAAGCTCTCTGGCATAAAGTATAACAGCATATGGTTTGCTTTGCCAATCAAAATGATGTTCTATGTGGCAGTATCCTTCCTATACCTGACTTGTACCAAACCCTAGCTGTGGTTTGACTGTGTTTCCACCTTTCAAATTATTTCTGACATGTAACTGCAGTCCAGGGGACTCTTGTCAGATGGTTGCATTGTGTAAACATGATTGTGCCTTCTGTCAAGTAAATTTTCTTGCAAAGTATAAAGCACTTGGCTTTAGGATTCTTTCTGTCTGAAAAATACACATAGAAACAGAAATGCTTGAATGTAGACAGGAGTGAATTTCTGTTTCTCATGTCAGTTTATGGCCAACTTCTGCCTGTGTGCAAGGAGCAGGGGAAAGTGTGCCAGACATTGCCCTTTGTGAGGCACAATGGAGAATCTTTTAAAAACTAGTGGATTTAAAGAATGCAGGGAGGAGCTGTATGAGAGTAGGAACTTGAATCAAACATAGTTTAGTGTGTACCTTTTCTGGGTTTGTAGTTGTCCTTATACTCAGGGGAGCCAGAATCCTATCTTGGTTGCAAGGTATAAATCTGGTGTGTATCTGTTTGCTTCTCAGGAACTTTGCTGGCTGGCAAGAATCATTCCTTCAACTTTCAGTTGCCTGAGTTATCTGATCGTAGATGAGTTTCAGCACTTGTTTATAGTGTGCAGTAACTTCTTGCCAGCAGCTAGCTTAGTGTTTCAGGTTTTGAAGTGCGCTCTGTGCTGCTGTGGTTGTGAGGCATAAGGTTTTCAGAGTGTGCTCTCAAACTGTGCAGCTTATCTATACAGGTGAGCATTACATTGCTTTGTTATTTTACAGTTAATGTAGGCATGAATCTGCTCATCAGGCATATACAAAGGGCTGTTCAAATTGGCAGTGCAATGGGAAGTTCTGTCCTTTCCGTTGCTTAACTATATAATGGGCAAATGAATTGGAGGGCTGTAATTTACTCTCTGCTACTGACTTGCACCATTTCATGGTGATTACACATGTACATTACTCTCAGCTGTGTTTTCAGTTAAGCAAATATCTTATTTCTACCACAGCTGACACACAGCACTTGAAAAGTGCAGTCATCATTAGTGGTGGTTCTTGCTGAATTTTGCTTACCAGGTAGGTAGCTCGGTCTGTCTCTCTCAACTGTTTTAATAAGGGTGAAAAGTATGAAAATTTTTTAATGTTGTATTTTGTACACTGTACAAGTGCAAAATGGCATCTTTGGGGTCCCCCCCCACCTGACTAAAATCTTACTTAAGGTTTCTCAATCAGTGTATGGCATGATTGTTTCTTCTGGTTTGTGGAGTGCTAAATATCCTGGAATTTTCTGTGCTTGCAACTGACAACCTATAAAAGTGTAGTGTCCTTTTTCTAAGCTATTTTCTGTTATGTTAAATTTATAAGCTGCTTTACAAGAATTATGTATTTCCAAGACAACAAAATGTGAAAGTGAGATATACAGCATGTGCTTCAGTTTAATCATGTCTTCAATATTCCCAATGAAATAAATATTTTAAAAGTATAGAGTGTGAATTTTAAAAATACAGTTGTGTTTGGAAATAATTTGCTGTTCATTGATCTGTCTGGTACATGCATATTGTAGCTTCTGCATGACTCATCTTTGTAATTATTCTACTCTAAAATAGCTTTTTTCCTTAATTTTTAAAGTTAAAAGTTGAGTTTCAAAAAAAGAACTGTAAGAAATTAAATTATAGTACATTTTAAAATTAAAAACAAGTATCTTGTTTATAAATAAGATTCCCTAGGATATATTCTATTTCTGGTTTATATTGCAGCTCTTTAAGATCCTCTTAAAGCTGGTACAGCCCAAATTACCATTTTGCCTGTCTTATATTATCTTTTTTGCTTTAAAACCAATAACATAAATTTGTATTTTCTTTTCTTACAATTGCATATTTATTCTGGCTGAATTGAAGTTGCATCATACCACTGAAATACACTATAATTTCTCTGTAACAAAATGGGTCACATTGTTAATGAGCTGTTCACTGTGAGCATCTGCTTGAAGATGAAAATAATTGCTTCCAGATGTTACCATTTCAAGTGGGGACATTTACTTTAAAGGGCACTTTCTTTCAAAGCAGAAGTTAGGCTCTCTAGATGCAAGAGAGATTGTCAGCTGTTTTAAATCAGTGTAGCTCCATTGAAAACAAACTAGGGACAGTTAGCTGTTTTGTCTATTTTAAGGCAAGAGTTTTATGCCATTTTACACTAGCTGAGGATCTGATTCTCTAGCTTCAGAGCAAACTGTAGAATTTTGTTGGAGTTGATTAAAAAAAACCCAATCAGCTGCCCTCATGCTCACTTATACCAGGTAGTGCCTTAGTGTTCACATGGAGCTACTGAATTCAGAATGAAAGGAGGTATTACTCCCCATTACATAACTAAGTGTAATTTGGGAGCCTATGGAAAAAATAAGGAGTAATGTCAGATGGTGCACTCAAAGGACAGATCTTTTGTTGAAAATCTCTAGGGGGATGCCATGTCTCCTTGCCTTATTAAGAAATCTTCCTGTCATATCATGGAATACCATGTCAGTGTCAAAATAAAAAAAAATTATAAACACTGTTTCAGTTCAACAGTGAATACAGTATGTCCATGGGGCTTAAGTCACATCATCCTGCTAGCCTTTTTAATGTTCAGTGGCCTTATTTCATATCAAATTTCTCATTTATAGCTGTGTCTTAATCTGCAGAAGTCTGCTATGTTAACACCCTGTACAGAGCCTATTCCAGTCTGGACTGGAATGTGCTTCTGGAACTTCTGGAAATTAGTGTTCTTCTGGAAGATAGAGGAGATTTTTGTAATTATAGTTGTAATTTGTAATCACCTTTGTAGAAAGCAGCAACTGCCTGGATTTCGTTAGGTGATTGCCTCTTAGAGTTTCTCAATAAAAAAAGTCAGTGCACTATCTTTTCCAGATTAGTGCTTGATTGATTTCATTCAGAGAAAAAAAACAAACCATGAGGCTCCATTTCTGTTTATTTTCCCATCCATACACAAATATCATTGTCAATGTCAGCAGGAATGGGCATGGCACTGGGAATAGTGGGTAGCTTAGATAATTGGTGTTGCAATGCAGATGCAAGTTCACTACTATTTTTAATTTGGGCAGTATTCCCCACCAGACTAAAACAATTTACATGTAGAGCAGATTTGGGTTCCAAGTAAACTTTAACTGTATAATTTTTAAAATAACCTTTGTGGCTTCCTTGGCTCTAAGCTATGGTCTACAACATACTGTACAGTTTGTGGAAGACGAAGAGGTTGAGAAAAGGGTGATGGACAGGGCAGTTTCTGATCACTCAGTAACATCAGTGTAGATCCAGAATAACTATATGGCAATTTCAGTTAAGGCACTTCCATGTAATTCAAAGCAGAATCTGCTGTGATTCCTCAATGTGTTTCATAGTATCAAAACACTAATGTGAGTTATGAATTACCATAAATTTTTTTAACCATTTAGAAACCGATGTTCTTTTTGCAATAACTCATTAGGCACTTGGAAAGTTACATATTGATTTTTCAGTAAGGCTTAAACTCCTGAATGGATTTTTTTTTCTCTTTGAAAACAGGGTCCAGCAGAAGCATTTTATATATATAATACAGTCTGTTAAATTTTGGAAGATTTTTTGCTTCGGCTTTCTTGAAAACTGAAAAATGCAGTGAAGGTGTGAATATTGAATGTTTTCTAAACACAGTGATAACACTGTCCAAAGTACACCTTTCTCTGCAATCTGAAAAATGAGCTCGGGGCACACAAGCACAAGTCACGGCCAATTTTATCTTCTTTACACTGTTCCTCACTCTAGACATTGCCTTTTAGATTCCAGTTGGGGTGTACCACTTCTCATTCACTAGGGTTCCCTCCGCAGTGGGTAGCTCTCACAAATTAACAAGTGCTACATAGTCTAGTACACTTTCGAGTACTATTAGCATGACTGCAGAAATGTTGCTTGTCTTTGGTACTTAATTTTGTTTAGGGTGCCCATTATGTAATACCTCTTTTATTGAACAACACGTGATAAGTTCTAAAACGTTTCATTGTAATGCTAAAACATAGCGTTGTCTGATGAGTATTTTAGGAAGTAGCCAACTGTTTTGTAATGTGTCAAGTGGCATTATATAGGTTTGTGTTTATTCAGACTTAGTGCTGTTTTCTGATTTCATGACTTGCCTGGGGATTAACTGTGCCACACGTTTTCTTGAAATAGGGAGAGGGACACAGTGGTTTAGTGATTAACGTGGGAAAACATTTAGGTGAAAATAGCTGCAGAAATTGAGAAGCACACAGTTAGAACAGTTCAAAGTATACACACCATAAAGAGTGGTAGAGAAATTTGCTTTCATATGAATTTGCCAATCACACCATTTTCTTTTTTTTTTTAGTTATTTTTTTCTGCCTGCAGTAAATGCTTACATCAAATCTATCTTGCAGCATTTTTTGCATTGTAAAGCAGTAGCACGTGTGACTTTTGAAGAAGAGAATAATTTTGCTTTTGTATTGAAAGCAATAAAATGCCAGGGTAGAAACTTTAGTATGGGTCTGCCAATAAATCACGTAGCATTCTGTCAGTGTTCAAATAAATAACTCGAGAAAATGTTCTGCTTTGCTTTCAGGAGTTGCTGAGTCGCACATCACTAGAGACTCAGAAATTAGATCTAATGGCTGAAGTTTCAGACCTGAAGATTAAACTGGTTGGTATGGAAAAGGAACAGAGTGAATATGAAGAGAAGCAGAACAAAGCTGAGGTGAGTTTTTTTCATTAGCTGGTTTTCTTTTTTTAATATCACGTGTCTGTGGTATGCTCTCATATACCTGAGCTTTTGAGTTGAAATCAGCATGCAACAGGATTTTTCCATCCTTACAACATAGTCCCTATCACTGATCCTGTGAATTCAGTGAGGAATATGATTATGCATTTTTGGGATGTGGTTTCTTTTCCCCTCTCTCATTATACTTCAGAGGTTGCTGTTTGGCTTTAATCAAGGCATAAAGTCCCTTCCAGAAGCATACATTACACTTGGCGTTCACTTAACCCTTTCCTTTCCACAGGAGCTGGACTGGCATGGCCATGTGAGGCCTACCAGAGCGCTTCTATTTCCCCCTCTATGTGGCAAAGATGACAGTCACCTCTGTAGTATCAGGGGTGCTGCAAACACTTAGCTGATCGCCCTCGGTGATTTTAATGCATTCATGGCACTTGGGAGGGAAAGACAAGGGGCAGGACGTTTTCCTTAAATGACCCTTTCCCTTTGTGGTTACATAATAAATAGTACGAAAAAAAATAATTGCATGCATTGGAGGCAGTTCTAATCCTTACTCCCCTTCAGATGTGGAGAGTTCTGGACATCAAAGAAGCCTTGCTTTTTACCATATTGGTTAAGAAAGAGAGTATGAAACAGGGAATCATATGAACAACATTCATTTCATGGTAGTGAGCAGCAGGTGGGAGCTGGGAAGGAAAGGGATTACAGAAGAGGGTAGTTCATATGAATTGCTCTGTGTTGCCCTACTCAGGGACCAACTAGCAGAAGAGGATTACCTAGCAAGAGAGAACTACTAGGTCCAAGATTTATACATTGCTGACTGAAAAAAGACTTCATGTTCCACATTGACTTAGGAGAATTTGAAATCCAGGCAGTGTTAGAAAACTGTTTGCTCTCCATAACATTGCTAGTGGAATATTTGATAACTATGCATAAGTAATTTACCTGCAGTGACATAATAGGTTTGGGGTGTGTTTGGTTTTTGACTTATCCTCTGAAGTTTTTTTTAGAGATTAAAAGATAGCTTAAAGAGAGCAATTTCTGGCAGAGGTTGCAAGTCAGAGAGGCACCAGCTGCTGCTTTTACCATCTGTGGCCTTCTCATGCTCTTTCACCCATAATTGTCAGTGTCTTGTGTACAGAAGGCCTAGGCAGTCTCATACTACCCAAAAATCTAAACAGGTCTGTGCAGCGCCTAATTGCTACAGATGGCAGCCTGCTCCCAGCAGCCGCCTTCCCGAGGGGCCTTCAGCACTTCCCATTAAGTGTCGAATACCAGGATGAGGCTGCCTAAATTATTGCAGGACATGCACAGTCAGCCTGACTGCTGGAAAGCAACAAAGCTTTTGAATGCATTTGCATCAACAGGACTTTTGAGTACCCAGTAGGTCTGGGCCTGTGACGGAGGGTGAGGCTGCGACCTGTGGAATTCTTCTGCCACTGCAACAGCGTGTGCGGCCCCCTTGGATGGAAAAATTGATCTTTATTGGCCTGAAAGCCTTTGTTGTATTGCAAAGTGATAGGAAACGTTCCTGCTGAGGTGGAAAAGGATTCCAATCTGATGGAAAATTTGAGAATCATTGTGTTAAGTATGCTCTGAATTATTAACTGCCCCAAGATGCGATTAGATTTCTGGGCAGTTGAAAGCCACAAGCCTGCGTATACAAAGCAAGGAAAATGGGTGTTGTAAGTAAAGCTGTAGGAAGTAAACTTCATCGTTGGTTTGCTCATTGAGCCATTTTTAAAATTATTTCAGATTGTCCTGAATAAGCATTTTGTCAAGATAAGCAGGGGTTGCTTTCAATCAAATTGGATGTTTACTTGAATTCTAATGCTTTAACCCTATTTTAGCTCCTTTACTGTAACTTTTACTAATTTTTTAATACAAACACTATTTCAAACATCAGAATTAAATTTATTAATATATTTTCTTTATACAATTAGACTACAACTGCTGCTTAAATTTGGTAATAGTTTGGGTGTCTATCTGAACTCCTTGCCTCCACTGCCTGACTATACCTTTCTAGTGAATAAACCGCTCTTACATATACAGTCTACCTCTTGTTTGCTTTTGTTTACATGTAGATAGTTGTGTTGTGGTAACCTAATTGCTTCAGAGTGAGACAGTTCTTCAAACTGACAGTGACTGAATGAAATTAATCTTGCTGTAATTGTATCTCTGAGTGTCGTGGCTACTACAACATACTCTTACAGTGTATAATGCCTCAACTGAAGCTGCAATTAGTATTTGTACATAAGTGGAACAAAGCTACAGGTTACAGAGGTAGGGTCTTTCTTAGAGACTGCAGCTAGCCAATTTCTGCTTTCAAGACTGAGTTTAGGACTGACAAAGGTGAGTGAATGGTGATTTGATAGATTTGCTACTATCAAAATTAATAGTACTCAGTTTTCACCCTAGTGCACGTGTTACATAGGCATCCAGTCGTTAAACAATTTTAAACAGCTTGTTAATTATAATTCATGGCTAACCCTGCCATTTCTAAATATAATAATGGAGTTTTAAAAGTTTAAAATTAAATGTGACATTGCAGAATAATTCAGTTAAAACATGTTTGCTCTGTACTTTAATTTTGTGTCGGCTTATTTCACAGCAGCTGTTTCCAGTCACATAGAATTTATCTTTGGAATTATTTCTCTGGTTCGGTTGGGGGAAAACAAAGCAAATTAATATATCCTTCTAAATATGAGCAAGTTATAATGTGTCAGATTTGTTTCACTTTATCTTGTGCAGCTGTGCCTTAGTTTTGGTTTTAGTTAGCAGCAAAGAGTTATCAAGCATCTCTAACCTCCTCTCAAAGGTATTAATTTCACACTGAATGCCACTTGTCTCTGGCTCTTCAAAAGCACATGCTAAATTTAAAGTGCCATTTATTTATATATATATAACACAGGGGCCAGGAGAAGAATAGCTGCTTGTAAATGAACTGTCTCACTCTTGGCTTTGTCATTTTAATTTGTTTTTTGTGGAATAAGGTTTGACTTTTGCCGCAGTGATGCTGTGAAGGTTTCTGAAATTCCACACGAGGGAGTTTGTGTAGCTTTTCTTTTGCCTGAGTAGCCTTATAAATTTTGGAAATGTGTTTTCTTAATGTAGCAAGGTGTGAGTGAGCAGCATTATCAAGTGATTAAAGGCAGCCCAGATGCCTGTTGTACCTGAACACAGAAAAAAGAAACCTTCTATCACTATCAGGAGACTGCAGAAGTAATTGTCCATTTCAACTTGCTTAACAGCCCTACTTCTGTCCTATTTTTTTCTTTTTTAGCATGGGATAAGTTTTGTGGGTTTTGCTTTTTTGTACTGAGGTTCTGAAGTTTGCTATAAGCTGTTGGGAAGTGTTTTGTGGCTCTTGTGTGGATACTGAATTAAACATCTAGTGTGTAGTTGCTTGCAATTTCAAAGAAACTTGACTGGCTGAGCCACTGACTCCCACTGGGGAATTTGTTGTGTTGTCTCACCTGAATCAAATTCAAGATATAGTATCTTAGTGTAAATAAATCTTGCTGTGAAAGAATCTCAGAAATGAGAAGTCTTTTCTACCTTGAAACTAGAAGCAACTGTAAAGGTATATTGCAGCTGGAGTTCATCTGTTTCTCTTCCATAGACCTCTTATCCTTCACTGGGATAAGGATTTCTGCCATTTCTCTACTGCCAAGTTTGCCCTGACAGAAGTCTGTGTGGACGCAGAGCATTTCTCATTCCCGTTTTTAATGTGAGGCAAAAGAGAAAAGAATTACAAGGCAGCAGCAGAAGTGAACTTTCCCATGTTGCCACAAATGAAGCAGCTGTTTGTGCTCCAAAGTCTGTGCATATTGTTTGAGCAGTGGTTCTTCAGAACCCCCTGTGGATTAACAGTGTTCTCTGTCAAAGACGAGCACAGACTAAAGGCTTGGTGCTTAAAAAGCAAGGGAGATGGAAGTATGTCCTGACGATTCCAATCTCCAGTTGGTACTGCTCAGTGAAGTATCTGATGGTGGAGATGATGGTAAAAAAGAAACAAAATCAAAGCATGGGAATGGAGGGATTGTGGATAGTATTGTACGCACAGCTAGTACTGTGGGTGTTTTGCTTTGCGGTGCTCTGACAAGAGGATGAGTTAGCTAGGGGGATGTTCTCCTTACCAGCGTCCTACCGTGTTGCTGCAAAGTAGCTAATGTGTCCACTGAACATAAGGAGGGTATGGTTTCACCGAGGGGAGCTTTTCCATAACCTGCGCAGCCCTGGCAAAACACATCAGCCTATAAAAGACTGACTGTTGCAGAGTTGGTATGCTAGGACCCAGTATTCTCTCTAAATTTCTCGATTGTTTATGGAACTAATCCTCATTTATGTGCATTAAAGGTTTGTTGGATAAAAGAGGATGAGTATCAGACATTGTGATCCTGATTGAGAATAAGTATAAAGTGAAATATCTCAACTGCTTTTCTGAATTTCATCTTAAGCACAGAGCCCTAGAAAAATACTTAATTGATGTGAAACTCTTTTAAGTAACTGATATATACACTTTTGAAGGGAAATCATTATGAATGTTTAAAGTTGACTGTGGATGCTGATGCAGGCTGTGTTAAATACTTACCTGGTCATAAGTGTCCTGTCCTTGCAGTAGCTGTTCCCTAGCTTTGAGATTATTGGTTCATCAGAGTTGAGATTACAGGAGGACTGCTGTGCACTATAATGAAGAAAATGTAAAAAAATTATGCCATAACATATGTTGTTATGTCCACTGAAATCTTCTTCAGTCCTTTGGGAGATGGATTAATCTCATCAAATTTATTCCACTTGAGAAGATTGAGAAATCACAAAACATATGTTGTTAATGTACATGAAAATTAAGAGAAAGGCACTCCAGACTTGTAATACCTGAGAAAATACCCAGCATTATTTGCTACTAAGTTAGGGTATTTAAGTGAAATGTTACATAGATTTTAATACTCATCTTTGGTTTGCTTGCTATGGCTGGATTTTTTTGTCTGTATCACTGATACACACAAATCCAAGAAGCTGGCCAACAAATTGGTGAACTTTAAAGTCATTGCTTTTTCTTCTGGGGTATCCTGTGATTTCTCCTATGAACATTGCTTAATTCTTTCTCCATGTCAAGATACTGCCTAGCTAGCAAGCTGGGTAATGGAGTTATTTTTCTGACCCATGCTAGACCTGGAAACAGAATTACTTTACTAGTAAATTCTACCTATGAATTGTGAGCGTAGGTTATGGCCCCAACTGAGCACTTAGCAATTTCTTCCTAGTGGATGATTTGGCTGTGTAAATGAATGTAATCAAGTCCCATTTCAGCAAAAGTGTACCTCTGAGCCAGCATATTAAAATATGTTCCAATTTTTCCTGAGGTCTGACTTCATGTGACTGTGTAAGTTTCCAGAAATGAGGGGCCAAATTCTGATCTTCACATTAGAATCAGAATCATGAAATAGCCTGGGATATAGATTCTGTTCTATTTAAATTGTAGCTTTGTGCAATATTCCAGATTTATACCTATTCACATATGCTTTATCAGAAGGAAAACACATCATCTGTCTTTTTTTAGTTTGCCTTTGATGTGCTTTATGCATTTCTTTGTGCTGCAATTGTAGACATATCCTCTTTGCATCATTTTCTTTCTCACCTGTCTTTTTTTTTTTTTTTTTGTCTTCCTTTCTTCCCATGTTTTCAGTTAGTAGTGAACCTGATCAGTGAGCTACAGGAGCAGATGTGTAGACTGCAGCTGGAAATTAATAGTAGAATCCAAGAAAGAAAGTCTCAAGATAGGAAACCAGACTTGACACCTAATGGTCCTCAATCTAGTCCAAGATCAGTGGTAGAGACTCTCAGCCAGAAGAATTGTTCTCGGTGTGATGTACGAGAAGTACACTTTAGCAGATGCTTGTGTATTGCCTCTCCTCTCCTCTTGCAGAAACTACATGCCACTAACCAGAGCTATGGTGTGAATTATTGGCATTAATCTTTGTGGCTTTCATTAGTGAAGAGTGGGGTGGTCATGAAAACTACAAAAAAAACCCAAACCACCCCAGACACCCCACCCCCGATTACTGGGACAAATTTGGTCACCATTGATATCTGTCTACTAAAGCACAGATATATGTAAGATCCAATCACCTCTTTCAGGTTCTTTATGATTGTCATTTTACTTGTAGGTCTGTAGTACTGGTGTGGTGTGGGTTTTTTTTTTTTATTTTGGGATTTGTTTGTTTTTTCTTAGTTGAGACTTGTCTGTTTGATATGTAGCATGCTAGCATGGTTTGGTAGTTTGCTGATTTTCTTCATGATAATGTCACCGTAGCTGTGCATGATGGTGCACCCTAACCAGTCCTCTGAACACAGATTATTAATTCCTGAATATCTTAAAAGCTTAAGATGGGTATAAAATACAGTTTCAGGTAAGACTATCTGAAATGTATCCTTTCTTTTTGTAATGATGATGTTAAAATTAATCGAAAGAGCCATAATAAAAATAATCTGCTTGTACATTTAAAATAGCAAATCCAACACATTTTTGTTTATTCTCTGACATTAGCAGTTACCAGAAAAGCATTTTTGAATTTACATTACAGATCCTAGTTGTATTTGATCAAAACTATGACACATGTCAAAACAAAAGCTACTTTGCATAAATAGCTGTTGTGCTTTAACCCCAGCCGGTAACTAAGCACCACGCAGCTGCTCACTCACTTCCCCCCCACCCAGTGGGATGGGAGAGAAAATCGGGAAAATAAGTAAAACTCGTGGGTTGAGATAAGAACAGTTTAATAGAACAGAAAAGAAGAAACTAATAATGATAGTAATAACAGTACTAAAATGACAGTAATAATAACAGGATTGGAATATACAAAACAAGTGATGCACAATGCAGTTGCTCACTGTCCCCGCCCAACTCCCCCCCAGTTTATATACTGGGCATGACGTCCCATGGTATGGAATATCCCTTTGGCCAGTTGGGGTCAGCTGCCCTGGCTGTGTCCCCTCCAAACTTCTTGTGCCCCTCCAGCCTTCTCGCTGGCTGGGCATGAGCAGCTGAAAAATCCTTGACTTTAGTCTAAACATGACTTAGCAACAACTGGAAACATCAGTGTGTTATCAACATTCTTCTCATACTGAACCCAACCATAACACTATACCAGCTACTAGAAAGAAAATTAACTCTATCCCAGCCAAAACCAGGACAATGGCTTAAGTTTACTGAAGGTAGAATGATACTGGTATGCCTGAAAAAGTCCATTTTAATTTTTGCTTTTAAATCAGTTTGCTTTAGTTGCCACATCTCTATGGTTAAAATTTGGATCCTCAGAACTCATTTTATAAGTAATCTGCTTGTTTTGTGAGGGATATTTTCAGTAATTTTTCTCTTAGGTTTATTTTATAAAAATAACTCATTTGGGTATGATGGCTGTTTTGAAAATAGTGCTGCTGTCTCTGAGCTTGCCTCTGTCCAGAACTGATTAGTGAACTATTAGACTACAGTGCAAGCTGCATATTGGAGAACAATCTGGGAGTCAAATCCGGGAGTCATTCAGAATAGACATTAATTTAATCCAAGATATTAGTATGACTGTTTAATGTATATACTATACAGGATTCCAAAATTAGGTTATGCTTCCAAATTTTTCCTTTCCTCAGTTCGTTTTAAGATGTTTGGTCTCATCAGAGCTTCATCAAGGATTTAATAATACTGTCCTTCAGGATGAACAGTAAGATATGGTTCTATCAAGGAAAGAGAGAAGGGACATTTAAGAGACAACTTTGAGGAACAGACAGAGAATGTTAGGAACCCTGGCTGGCTGCAGCTCTAGGCTGCATCAACTCAGTTTGCAAAGTGGCAAACATCAATGCTGAAAGGAGCATATTTGTAGTCATATTTGATGGTAAGTGCATGGTATTAAATGGCTGTAACTTGCTAGATATTATTTAGTCTGAGTTATTTTTCTTGGTAAGTAACTTAAACACCTCTTTGGGGAGAGGATTGTCACTTTCATTAAAGTTAGTACTCTTTTAACACTGCATGTTTCTGCTTACTTTCTGGGGTGGCTGAAAAACAAAACAAAAACCCTAAAGCAAAACAAAAACCCTAAAGCAAACCAACAACCCACCCCACCCCCAAAAAAACCAATACTTAATGTTATATGAGACTGCAGTTAGGGATTTTTTTGGCTGTTTTTCACTGAGACACACATGACTTCACCAGGCTCAGCTATCTTCCTTAATATGACTAAGAAATGTATTCATAATTTCAAGTGGAGAGTTTAAGAAAGTAGTCCTTATCTCTCAATTCAGAATAGTTTTTGTCTTCTTAGACTAGGTCACAGTTTTTAATGTTGTGGTTCAGTGTTCATGGCTGTGTGGTTCATGCATGATCTTTAATTCAGGACTATGAAAAATTTATATCTACCAGGGATATCTTACTTTTAGCTGCTGTTCTTCTTTTGCAGGGTTTGCTACAGGAACTTAGACACCTCAAAATTAAAGTAGAAGAACTGGAGAATGAAAGAAATCAATACGAGTGGAAATTAAAAGCAACTAAAGTAAGCAGAATATTTGGCATTTACTAATGACAGACTTATTTCAGCTGGAAAGGCGTATGCTCCACTTCTCATAAATATTTACTTTTCTTGTAATTGTCTTGTGTCCAGGCCTACTATAAAGTCAAGTTTTCTTCAACCATCTTTGGAATAAATATTTTGGTTTAAATTTTTTGTGCCTTCTTTTTGTGCTTTTTGCTCCCTCTATCTTCTACCTTTTTAAAATTTTTATTTAAAAAGCAACCAAAGAAAAAAGGCATTTTGATTTACAAAAGACTTGTTCTGAGGAAAGGCTTCTTTGAAGGTTTTCTGTCTTTAATTGTATAATGGTGACAAGTCTGTGTGGAATATGCTTTCCAGACTGAAGAGACATGCAAAAGTGGTTGGGTGTTCTCTTGCTATGGAATTTATTTTAATAGACATTAAGCCCAAAATACACCATTAGATCATCTGCTTTGACTTCATGTGTATCAAAGTGCATAGCTGCCTTACCCTTCTGTTGACCTTAAATCCTGGAAAGCTGTTGGATCATAATCTGGAGAAACTCAACATTTTAAACACTTAATAATTTTCCCCAGTAAATAATTTTTCTAGTTGGACATTTGCATTGTTAAACAGTTGCACTTTATTTCTAGTTTGAATTTTTAGCACTTTTCCACTAGATTAAAAAGCACCTTATTATTTTTCCCTGTTGAGGTACATTTTTGTGCTGTAATCACATCTCCTTTGATTTGTGTAGTACTGTGATCCCTATTCGATGAATGACTGGATCATTGAGTTGTAGTTGGATCTTGGAAAAACATTTCAAATTATTAAACTGAGTTTTCTTTTTAATACTTGATGGCTTGATCCCAAAATGTCAGACATCTATTATTTGTATTAGCATTTCTTTCTTTGGAGAATTCTTGGATGAATATTGAAACATTGCTATCATGTCTTTTTTCCTATTAAGATAATAGCTCTTGTATCCATGAAAATGTTTTCTCTGACATGGTGGATATGAACAGTCTTTGGGAAAATATTTTCTCAAGCAGTGTGTGGCCAGCTGCCAAGACAGATAAAAATTACAGAAAGTGTAGGAGTAGAATGAAAATAAGAAGAATTGTAAAACCTATTAAGTAAGAGAAGATGCAGGACTAGAAAGGATGAAAAGTACAGGGAAAGAGAGAGGAAGCAGAAGAATAACTGTAGAGATGACAGGAATGAGATGTTAAAGGAAAAGAGGGTATTTAAAAGAGCTATGAGATCAAATAGACCAGGGGAGGCAAATCCAAATCTGGTATTAAGAGGTCTGCAGCTTTTGTGTTCCTGTTGCTCCAGCTTTTTAGATGAGAAATTGGAATATTTCCATGGCTGGATATAAAAAGCATATTAGTCACTGGGAAGTGTAGGAGCCCTTCAGAGATGCAACAAGACAGATTCTTCTATTCCATATGGAATTGCAGGCAGAGTGGTGATCTTTTGCTGCCATCCAGCTGCTTGCTTCCTGATGAACATAAGTTTGTATATTAAATTAGTCCATGTTTTTCCCTGTTTGGATAATGTTTGGTGGTTTGAATTTTTCTCCTGCTTTATTTTAGTATTTTGAGAAACTGGTCACATTAGTGATTTTGTTTGTTTGTTTCCTTTTTTTTTTTTGTAAATGGAAGGAGGTTTGGTATGCTTTTGCTGGGTGAAATGCAGAATGTTGATACATAGAGGCTTTAAGGCTGCTGAAGAAAATCTTAATGAAGCTACTGACTTAAAGTATGCTGTTGACAGTTTTTCTCATAAATAGGAAACAGAGATGAGATTCACTGTATTTGAAGTTGAACAATAGCAGAATTCTTCTCCCTCTGTATTGTTGAGGTCTGTAATGTGTGATATTCTATCCCAATCTAGTGGCAGCACAAATTGCAGTAAGTGTAAATGAACGACTGGTATTTTGTCGCACGTGTCGTTGTTTTCCAAGCCATGCTTTGCTTCTAGCCTATTTGCTCTAGTATCCAATGTGAGGAAGAACAGTTTTTTTATCCTCCTGAGAAGAGGGCTCAGCATTAATAGATTCTCAATTATGTTAATAAGTAGTAACTAGGGTAAAAAAATGCTTTGTTATCTTTTAGTGGTCTTCATGCAGAACTCGGGAGTTACCCTATAATAGTCATTATTATATACCAGCATTGTAGCATTGAGAGCTTTCCAGACTTTCTTTACCTACATGAATCCTTCGAAAATTTTACCTTTCTGTAAGTCTCTCTTCTCTGAGAGCTAATTGCATTGGAAAAAGTGAGCTTCTGTAAAAGGATAGGATAGTAACACCATGAAATACGTACAGTTGTTATAGTGTTTATGAAATGTCCTGAATTGGGAACAGGACAGCAGTCATAGTGAGATGTTGGAAGTCTTCTACTTCATGGGAAAGAATCACAGAGAATCAATGATGATGTTACTCTGAATTTGTTGTACTCTCTTTCAGGCTGAGATAGCCCAGCTTCAAGAGCAATTAGCTCTCAAGGATGCAGAAATAGAACGCTTACAATGTCAGCTATCTAGGACCTCATCCCATAGTGAAGTGGCAGAAAGAGGTAAGAGGAGGGGAAATAAAATTAAAAATCCAAAACCCTACTTTAATTTCACTTTCGTAGCAGCTTGCCTCAGTATTTCAAAGAAATACAAGGGCATACAAGAATGGACTTAGAGAATTCATTTCGAGGGGAAAAATAGTGCAAATTTATTTTATCTTCTGGTAAAGGCCCACAATCTAGAGGCAGCACAAATTGCAGTAAGTGTTCTAAAGGCACTGAAACTTTTTCTACTGGAATTTCATGTATCATTTGCAAGAGTCTTTGTAGTTCAGTGGTAATATATTTTTTGTGTACACCTTCAAAATTTCTTTGAAAAACCTTTACAGTTTCTATTTTTTAAGAAAAAAAAAATTGACACAGTAGTAGCTAAGCATAATGTTTAAACGTCCAAACATTCTAAAACATGGTTATTGATTCACATCTTTCCTTTCTTCAGGACTCTATCTCACATAGGCTCTTCTCCCATGAAAGGCTGGGCCAGATGTTTTTTCAAGGTGCCTTCCAGTCTGGGCTGTTCTATGATTTTATGATACTGCAGGTTTCTATTTTAAATCTGCACTGTTGGTACAGGTCAATGGCAAATAAACCAGTTTGTTTAGCCATTGGTCTCAACCAGTCATGTCACAGTTCTCTGAAATATTGACTCCCTGGAGCTTCTGTCAATTGCTGGGCTGAGCAGTATGATATCAGTGACCTTTTTCTTCTATAATACTGACATTTATCCATGCAGGAATATTTGTGTGTAGTTTACCACAGTGCATCAGCTTAGCTGCACTAACTTCTTTTGTGTTAACTAATGCTTCCTTCAAGTGCCCTTGTTGGTATGTGACTTTTCAGGTGCTGTGCTGCCTCTTTCTCAGGGCTTACCAAGAATCTCCTCACAGGGATTAATGCAGATATGTCTGTTCTAGAAGACTCTGTGTTTTGACTGTTGTTTATACCAAAGAAGTGACTTGACACATACTTGGTGCGGATTTCACTCAGCTGCAGAGCTTGTGCATGTAGAGAACTGCATGTCTAACAGCAGTGTTTTGTAGAGGAACTCTTCTACTAATAGAATTTTGTATTTTCTGAGACTCCCAAATGATTTATGATATTTCAAAGGAGAGAGAGTGGTATGACAATAAATGAATAGCTCAGCAACTTCTAGTAGCGTGTCTCTTCCTGTTCATGCTGAAGATGGGTGAAATTGTCCTTGATTCCAGTGGGAGAAGAATTAAACCCTGTAGAGATTCTTTAGACTACATTTAAGGAAACCACTTAGACTATATTTGAATGGAAACAGTATGCAGCAGTAATAATTCTTCTGCAAATAAATTGCTGATTTATCAGATTTTTAGGTGGTCATCTCAAAGTTGAAAAATAATGTCAATGTACTTGTAGTATGCTAGAATGCATATTCTAAATAAATTGCAAAATTTATCTAATATGTGCTTTTTCTACATAATTTGACTGTCACCATTTACCTTCGTAGAGGAAGTTTATAGGAGAAGGCTAAAAGAAAAACGTAAGCCTTGCAATTCACTTTTGGCTTTATCTCACTGTTCCTTTCACACAAATTATAACTCAGATGCATTCTGCAGCAATAATTCAATGTTTGTTTAGATTTGACTGTCTAATTGTAATATACAAGACATTGCTTTCATTGCTTGCAGCAAGCAGACAGCTACTTGCCCTGTTTAGTAAGATTTCACTTCAGAAAAAAAAATTGGAGGTTCACAAATGAGATAGTTGGACTTCAAATGGGCATTGTCCAGGTTAACAGAGCCAAAACTTAACCTTTACTTCTTTTTATTTTTACATATGTAAAATACATATAATATCTAGAAAGATGGATTTATTTGGAAGCCTCCTTCCTTGGAGGGAAAGGATTTGGACTTTTTTTAAGTCGGTGCAGTAAATTCAAAAAAAACCAAGTCTGAATAAAAATGTTTCCAATGATGTTGTTATAAGTATGGTAAATAAAGTTTGCTTTAATGTGCTTAAAAAAACCTCGACACCAGTTCTTTTTGAAGTCTAATATTTGTAAAGAGAAATTAGTAGGACTGTGATTTTTAATGGCTTTTAAAAAATCTTCCAATTGCTTGCCCACTGCCTGCTGGCTTCAGTTTTTGATTTGGCTGTGTCTGTGCATGTCTTGTTTTACTAAGTGGTCTCTTTTGCAAGAGAAATGTTTGCAAGGTTCATTTACATGTTTTAAAACTTCATCATTCCAAGGTGTGTAATTTTCAGAATTGTTACAAGAAAAACTAATTACAGTTTCTGTAAATAGTTTAGATATGACATTGTGTGTTCAACATCTAGTTGTTAAACTTCTAAAATTTTTTTTAAAGATTCAGTATTGATTTTCTTTCTTCTCTCACATCATGCCTGCCACATATGTTTTTCATAGTCTTTTGTGAAACAAGCGGGTCTGTTTTAATGTCAAAGCATGAATTCCTTGAGTGGCAGTTACAACAGATAAACTGTATCAGGTTCTGTCTCTATCATCTACAGTTTAGGTGTACAGGTTAGTACTGGAGGACTTGCTAGGAATAGTGTGTAGAGAAGAAATTAAACGTTTGGTTCAGCAAGTTAGGATGACACTATTAACAACCTCATAAATTATCAGAGAGTGTGTTTTAATTGATTATAACATTCCTGAATAACCTCGATCTTGTAACACTAAATTGTGTGTGAGGCAATTCTGAGTTAGCTCTTGATGTAGATTTTAACTTAGTTATTCATGCTGAAATGTTTTAAGAAAAAAAGAATTTTACAAATTTTGCTCCTATCAAACTAGTTCTGTTATGTTACATTTCCAAGTTTCATGAATGTCCTTGAACTACTTCTCATAAGCTGGTGAATATTCTTCTCAGATGGAATATAATTAATTTTCAATCATACTTAAAATTATTTCCTTAAATATATAACAACAAACACACTCTCATCTTTTGCAGAATAAACTTCATTGTTTTTCTTATTACTTGAGTTTGAGTATTAAATAGTATTATGTAGCCTCTTAGAATCAAACTAGCATGTTTGTCTTGTGCGATGCTTTTAATAGTTCAGCTTTTGACAAGCTCTAAGTTAAATGTAGTTTAATAGTGCATTTGCCATGCCACTGACATGGTTTTGGTTACTCATAAGAATCTAAGGAGAGTATCACAAAGCATATATTGTTTACACTAAATATAGCAAGTGTACTTTCCTTATAACATTTTAAAAACATTTTTAGATCAAGAAGTTCAACGGTTGAAGATAGGAATGGAATCATTATTGGCTGCAAATGAAGAAAAGGTGAGAAAATAATCCTTGTTCTACATAAGAAGAATGAAATGATGGTTTTGAATGTCTGAAATGTTCTGAATTTCCTGCTTTCTGTAAGCATGATAGTGCGCTGATTTTTGGATTATCCCATGAGATTGTGACAGAAGGTTGCTTTTAAAATAGAAAGTGCAGCTGACTGTGCTAACCTGGCTGCAGAACGTGGGAGGCTCACCAGATTCCGGAGGGGAGTAGAAAGCCAAGGCTGTAATGAGCTGAATCTCCTGGCTTCTGGTATTAAAAAGATCACTAAGATCTGGTCATCTCTGGCAGCTTTTCATCCTCCAACCTAATCTGAAGTGCATTGATATCCCCAGTTTAGACTGTGTTATTAAAAGAAAGTCAAAGTGGCCTTTGAATCAGACTCAAATTTGGGGAGAAAGGACCAGGATTTAGAGATGGGGGGGAGTACTAAAGAAGAGGAGGAGTGAAATTAAACCCATGTAAATACTAAATATGTTTTTTGTCTCTTACCACCTGTATGCTATTTACCTGTCAATCAGACAATTCAAGTGCAGGGTTTAGGGCTCAGTCTTGGAGGATGTTGAATTTCCACAATTGACTTACTACAGAAATTGTTCCTTATTTTGGGGGGTGATGGGGGGTGGGGGAATTAATTCTTGAGGAAATTGTAATTCTTGTTTTATGGTAATAAACCAGGCTGTAGGATTTTTTCTTTATGGTGATGCACTTATATATGATCAAATAGAAAATAATATACATCCCTAAAAACTTCCTTTAGTAAGTGGGGAATCTGGACAGGGCAATGTTAATTCTGGAGAACGTCAATGTGACTCATAACATTTAGTTCTTCAAAAACCAAAAAGCCAAAATTTACATCTGGAAAATAAAAGACGTGGCATTCTCTCTTGCCAAAATTATTCCAAGTCTGTGTAAGATTTTTGCATTTGAAGGGAACACAAAGTATTGTTGCTTATGTCCTAGTATCTAGATATACTCACAGGGAAAGGAGGGTTATTTCCCTGGAAACTGTAGTATTTAAACTAGTGGACTGGTGGATCTTAAACACAGCTTCTTAAATGTTTAATGTAGAACTGTTACCTTCAATAATATTGCAAAATAAAGTATTCTTACTGAGGGAAAATAGCTCTAAATAGCTTTTGGGTTAACTCCAAATATTCCTTGTGTCATTTAGGACAGAAAGTGCCCAAGTAAGTGGTTAGTAAGTGGTATATATGCTTCTTTTAAAAAAAAAAAATGGGTATGTTATTCTCAGTTCTTTACTGTGAAGAAGAACCTATTGCTTCTCTCCATAGTTGGGATAGCTGGGTATCTGTTTTAGGCCTCTTATCTTGTGTATACTTGCTGAGGCATGAAAGGATGATCAGCATCATCCACCATTCTGTAATGTGGTAAAGGTCTGGTTTCTGTGCAGTTACTCCTACAATTCGGTTGATATCTGCTGTGACTGTAATGTAGCATACGTGTACTGAGGCAGATTTTAACTGAAATATCT
Organism: Elanus axillaris; assembly: GCA_026212715.1. NCBI lineage: Eukaryota > Metazoa > Chordata > Aves > Accipitriformes > Accipitridae > Elanus > Elanus axillaris. The sequence continues at coordinate 19,544,516 of JANZLQ010000022.1, read as the reverse complement.
CTACACTGACCTAGCTGTGGCAGTGCAGCAGCTCATTATCAGCTAGTCACTTAAATACTTGCCAGCTTCCCTGGAAGGTTTTGGGGTTTCTTCCCCAGTGCCCATTTCTCTGCTTCTGTGGCTTTCCTGACACCTGCTTGTGAAAACTAGTTCCTTGGGTTTGTATTCAGTGCTCTGTAGTCACAGCACTGGGCAAAATTATCACACAGGAATGGTTTAGAACTGAGGTCAAAGAAACAGGACAAACTGCAAGAGTACAAATTGCAAGACTGCATGCTTAGTGACCAATAGCAAGAATTTATTATCAACAGGGACACAATATCATACAGAGAAATGAGAGGAATGACAGATCCAATCAAATAATGATTACTACCTATCGCTATGTTGCATCTGTGCAAAAGGCAATGTGAACCAAGATGCTTTCCATACATAATAGGAAGGCGTTGGGTATTGGACAAAAAGTGGAGTTGGATAATGCATCAGACATTCACGAGATCTCACTTCTTTGGTTCTGTACAGGTTTGACTGCCCAAGTTCAAAAAGGTGTGCTCAAAACCAGAGTGAGTGTAGATGTTGGAATGCAGAACATATCCTGCAGGAGAGGATTAAAGAACATGACTAGATTGTTAAACTATATAAAACATAAACATGATTTATTTTATGATTACAGGTACAATGCTAGCAAGAAAACAAACACTGCCCACTTCAGGCAGTTGAGGTTCAACTCCAGAATATTCCCTTGACTCTTAGAATTGAAAGCAGATTTCCAAGTTACGCTTCTGTAAATAACTCATTTACTAGTAATGTCAAACTCCTCTGGTTTCCTTATATCCACAGTTTCACACTCTCCAGCAAATATTATGTACAGTGGCAAGTAACAGCCAAGAAACATTCCTTACAAGGCATGTGAGAGACTTGATCCTGCTTTCTGGAAAAGCAGGCCAAAATCATAGAATCGAATATGTAATACAGTGTTTCTGCAGGTTAAAAATGTAGGATTTTGAATATAATTTTATTTAATGCTTTTCACAGGACCGTCGGATAGAGGAGTTAACACTATTGCTAAGCCAGTACAGGAGGGTGAAAGAGATAATGATTGCAGCTCATGGTAAAATGTCTTCTGAAACATTTCCTGATATCAGGTCTTTTAAAAACTGCATGCACTACAACTGCTATTTGTTGTCCTTTTCAATATATGTGTACAGAAATATATTTTTTCTTATGCATGTATTTGTATCATGTTGGAGTGCTACAAGTAAGTATACACTCTTTCAGGTACAGAGGGAACCACAGTATGTCTTCACCAGGCTTGTGTGTTACAGCCTGTAGTTTGTGCAGGTTTCCTATGCTGTAGGCACTACAAAAAAATAGGGTCAAACCTGTCTGGAGATTTAATTACAACATTACTATTCAGCAGGACTTCTGTGACTGAATCTTACGCTCTACTCCATAAGTCATAACTTAAAATTTGTTCTACATCAGTTAATAGTAAATTCCTCCCTGGAGCCTAATTTAGGTGCTATATGTTTTTTTAGATGGTGTCATTAAGGATTCCAGTTGATAAGGAAGGATGACTGATGAGATTACTGCTCTGGTTGTACAGCCATGTGAACTGCTGCTTGTCAGCTGGGTCTAAAGCACTGCAGTTTACCTCTCTATGTGCCAAGGCAATCTGAAGTCATCAACTGCTCTCCCCAAACCACTTTTCTGTATACTGCAGTGGGGCAGGAGCTTTGCAGAACTCGTACGTCCATGTAGCAATGGCTGGGTAGAGAGCTGTGGCCATGGTTTCATTAGCTGCTTCATGCAGTCCTGTCCCTCCTTGCTGATGGGACTCCTCTAAGTCTCTGCCACAGTGCAGGCCTAGGACATGTGTCCTTCACGGCCAAAGCTTCGCATTTCCTTTTTTGCTGATGCTGGTTGCCATCCCCTCAGCTGTATGTAGCTGTAGGTTTCAGAGCCCAGACCAAAAGGAATGATAGCAAAAAGGGTGAAAAGGAGGGAGGAAACAGCAGCACTCTCGTGCAGACGTAGAATTTGTCAACACAGGCAATTAGAAAAGTTCATTCAAATTAGCTAAAGGCAGGAGTTTACAGTATTCTTATTAAATTGCATTTTATATTTCTCTCAATAATCTATTATTCAAAATTAAAATTGCATTCAGTTTGATTTAATTTAATTAATCTGTAGGAGATGAATAAAGTATGCAGATAGGTATTAAGTTTGTTCCCTGTGACCACTATGTTATGAGTAACTGTTTTTTACAGTGTAAAATGCTACCAGGAGACTTTAGTGGATTATGAACATTAATTAATTAAATACATCATCCTATATTCAGATTTCCTACACCACAGTTCGATTCAGGAATGGCGGTAATGATCAGCTTCCAGCCAGCTAGCGTTAATGACACAATGTTCTCCTTTCATGTCATGTTTTTTTATATGGCCTGTATAAAAGGGAAGCTGATCTCAGGTGCAACCTGATACTGTTAGGAGGACTTTTTTTTCTTTTTTGCTAAAAATTGTTGCAGTAAATATAGTAAGTTCTGCTGCCTTACCCTTACACTAGGAGAAATCATGGGAGCTGACTAGGCAAATTCTAGTTTGGAAGGAACAACTGAAAACCCGTGGTTGCTTTGGTGCACGCAATATTTAACTTCAAAATCTGGACAAAAATCTTCATTCCATTTCTTAGTTATGCTGCAGGAAGTGGAGTGGGTTTTAGGACAATCTCATTTTAAGCTGCCACCTTAGTTTTCAGTACTAAATTTAGTCTGAGAAACTTGACCTTCTGAAAGGACATTTTTGTTCAATGTACATCATCAAATTAACAAACACAATACTTTGAGGTCTTTTATGGCAGAATGGAAACTTGTATTTAACACGCAACAATAGGGAACAAGTGTCAGGTAAATCTCTCTCTCTTGAATATTCATTGTTAAAAAAAAAAAGTCTCTCACTTGATAGTGTTCTGAAAGGAAATCCAAAGGTGTGATTGTAGCTTTTGGAGATATATTGATCTTAAATCCCAAGACAGCTACACCACTGTTAGCCTGAGAGTAGGTCCTCTCAACAGTAACCCCCACCATTCTGCTCTCCTTGGCCCATCCTGGCTGCACAGATTTGAGTGCATCATACCCCTGTGGGATGTGGGTTTTGGAGGACACTTGTGTGCATGGCAAGGAGCAAGCCATGACGCTCTGGATTATTGAGTTGGTACTGCAGGGAGTGTGATGGTGTTAATGTATGCTAGTACAGATGGTCAGTACAGTGTAAATAAAAAAAACATTGATGCTCAGCATAATAAAACAAAAGCAAACCCCAATACCTGTGTAGGAACTAGAGTGTATACTGAGATTGCCCACACTGAGGTACATACTGTGATGGCTACAATATTATCACAACCCAAATGAGCTTGTTACCTTACGTGCGTTTGTGGGAGTTTCGTGTTTATTAAAAAAAAAATAAAAATTAAAGTAGGGCAGCTGCTTGAAACAGCTTCTGACAGTTGAGCAGAATGTAAAGGGGCTATATTCTGAACTCAAATATAGTTAGCTCTTTTGTGCTAACTGAAGGGCTGCGTACCAGCAACCAGAGTGCAAGTTTTACTTCATGTCCTGAAGGGCCAATGGTGAGTATCAGGTCTGCTGGCAGCCTTTGTAGCTGAACAGCTTGTTAACCAAGCTCATGTCTAATGAGTTTTCAAGCGATCTCTCTTCTGATAGTTCCAAGGCTTAACCATAAGATTTGATGTTTTTTCGTAACTGTCTAGAGCTGCTGCACCTCTATCACATAAATTAGGAATTATTCATGTGCTTAAAGGTCAGTCTAAATTTCTCCATTGTGGCATAGCAGCCTTTCCACATCCTGTTTGCAGCCCTATGCATAGGAGATCTCCAGAAAAAATTTCTTACTCAAAATACTCCAGAGATTTGCTGAGCACTAAATATTCAGACCCTGATTTTTTTTGTACTGCAGCTTTCACAATTTAGGAATAAAAATCCTACTAAATAATGAATTTGGAGTATTTCAGTATTTGTTTAAATCTGGGATATCCAGAAAAAACTGGAGTGTGTTTGCCATGTTCATCCTTGAACTGAGTATGGGGCACTGCATTACAGTACAGATAATGTCAAACATGCATACTACCTATAAAGCAATACACTGTAAGTAAGAAAATGGTACCAACTTGAACTTGCCTCAGAACCTCAAACTGAATTAGAGTGGTTCATAAGCTGCCTCATAAGCAGCTCAGCTACTCACAGCAGAGCACAGCATGTAAGTGGAAGTGGTAAATTTGTTGCTCTAATGTTAATCAGCTTGCTTGTAAATCAGAGCCCACAGGAGGGGCAGGGAGCCGGGAGGCTGGTAAACTACATGCATCAGATGAAGGCTGAAGGGGACTTTAGAGACTGAAGTATTTAGACTGTCTGATATGGTCCTAAATGGGGGCTGGTGGTGTTGGCCTCTTTCTCTCCCTTTCTACTTCTAATTTTTAATGCTCGCAGGCTCTTCTGTCTCTGGTGGCAGTGAAGAGGAACTTGAGACAACTTTAAGGAAGTGGAATCTTTTGAATAATCCTCAAGGAGAATTATTTAAAACAGAGGTACTTAGTAAAGATGTTTTAGAAGCAAGTTCTGCTGTATATATGATTTGTTTGTATTGGTTTCTCTGTAATAGCTAAAGTAATGTAGATGAGGGTTTGGCCCTGGGTGAATTTTTGTACTTCTTGCTGTGGGCACGATAGATTCAGAATCAGGGACTAGAGTTACAGGCTTGAAACTCTTATATTTTACATAGGTCTCTTCAGGAGAATTGTCACCAGCTGTGCTCTCTCCAGTGCCACACAAAGCTATGGAAATCAGGCAAGACCTTTGTTTCTTGGTTTTTGTGTGAATTGTCCTATGTCTGTATTATTTAATCCATTTAACTGTTGGCACCTTGTCTTGCCTGTTCTTGGCTTTGCAAGAACTTTTGGGTAGTTGTGAAAGCAGTGTTTGCCATTGCAGTTTGAAATACTTAGTTGTATAAGGTTTGAATTACAGGAATAAAATTAGCACTTTTATATATCAGAAGATATATGTATTGTAGTACTTAAAACAGTATTATTTTATTCTGATTTAAAGTGCAAGCATTCCAGTATCTTCAGCTAATTTAACCTCTCCACAAGAAGAATCTTTGGAAATCATGAACAGGTAAGAAGGAGTAACTTGAACTGAAATGTACAACATACAGCCAGAATTTTTTTTTATAAAAATTTTTCCATTTTTAAAGTCCCTTACTGTTGCACGCTGTTCAGAGAGTTATTACTTTCTACTTTCACTTGTTAAGAGCTTCTAAAAAGTCATCTACAGATAAAAGGTTTAAAACTGCACATTGCACCTTGTTGCCTTTCACTGTTGATCAAAGGATGTCAAGTTGCTGTTTCTGGCTTCATCTATTACAGTTCCCAATACTATGAGTTTTAGGCTAAAAATATAACAAAAGAAATTAATCTCCCAATTCTGAATTATCTATTATATGCAGACATTGTGTGATATATATATAGCTGTCATATGATACAGTTGTGGCATATGCAAACATACTATGTTGTATTAACTGTTGCTTTTTTGCCTGTCATTATTTTTAGGGTTCCACAGAAAAAAAAGTCAAGTAGTTTAGAAGACTTGCAGAGTGAATCCCTGGAAAAGGTTAGTTTATTTGTAATCACAATTTCTGGTGTTTAATATCGTGACTAAAAGATAAAGGTCAAGTATAAATATTCTTTTTGTTTCACATATAGTAACCCTAATCACCACTAACCTTGTATGTGAGGAAAAAAGCCTTAATGATAGAACAATTCAGGTTCTTTTTTTTTACCCCATTGCCAAGCTTACAATAAAGAAACTAGTTGACACACCCATATGTGCACATCCTCAAATTCAGCCTTTCACCTGAAAGAGAAGAAAAATACTTAATAGAAATACAGCAAATAATAAGGAGTCATTTTGTTGAACTGCAGTATTATTTTGTTTATAGGTAATTGTTTTTAAAATATTTTTGACTTCCAAATCACTAAAAATGTTGAGGCAGCAAATCCTGAAAGTAATTCAATATTGGCACTGGGTATTTCCACATAGGATTCCTTTTGAGTGTTTTCACATAAATATGAGTGTTGCTCCCTAACTTAAGAGTTCTAATATAAATGGCATTCCTGAAGATGGCAGTGATGCTGCCTTAATTTAAAACAGCAGGAGCACTGTTATTAATTCAAAGTCTTAATTTCATTCCAGACTTTCCAATTTAAAAAGTCTCATTACGGTATGATCCAGAGGCTTGTTTTGTCATTATGTACACTGAAATTTTTCTGCATTTGTAATTATGCTTTGTGAGATTGTTATTGACACTTTCCATACTCAAATTAGGCTTAATACTAGATTACCCACACCCAGCAATGCCATTTAAAATGGATACTAGCAATAGGATTGTTCCAGTTCTTCAAATGTTCTTAAATTTTTCCTAAATCTCTGAAGATGACAGTGACCAAGTAGAATGTTTGAAATTTGTGTTGCACTCATTCGACTGTGGTCATATATGTGACAAAGCATTTTAGAACTAACATTTCATTCCATGTGGAATGTATGAAGGCCTGTTTTCTTTTCATAACTTTTAAACTATTTTCCTGTCTTAAATTCAAAACCTTAATCTGTTGATGTGATAAGGCTGTACCTACACATTTAGGCTGTAAATCTGCTCTATCTGTTAAATCAGAAACCATAGAGGAACACGAAACCACCAAGGATATAAGGGAATTGTAACAAGCCAGACCCATGTTCAGTAAGGCATTTAAATTGTATGCCTTAATTTAGGCATGAGGCTTCTTAGTGAAATAACTGAGACCCCCCTATGCATGTGAGTGAGTGGCTAAATGTGAATTAGCTACAACCAAAACTAAGGCCAAGAAAACCTGTTTTGCTGACTCAGCATGACAAGACTTTGCTTCTTGCATTAAGGCCAAGAGAACCTGTGCTAGCGGCATTGTTTACCGCAGCTATTCTACTTCGCACAAAACTCAAATTCCAATTACATCCAGCAGTTATAAAAGAAAACACACTGGTGTCTCTGACTTAGCTGTGCTAGTATTTTTATCACTTCGTTTCTGTCACAGCTCTTTATGGTTTCAGCTGGATACATATAGTATTGTGAATGTTCTTTTTTTTGTGTCAGTCATTTTCATATTGTTTTAACTGTTAAACAGCTGTTATGTTCCCGGCTCAAAGTAAGTCTGAAGAGACCACCCAGAAGCCTGAAAATAAAAAAATTCCTTTGTTCACAACAGAACCTAAACAGGGCCCACATTTTGTAGAGTGGTTTGAACAAACACATTTAGTATTAAGTATTTTATTGAAATGAAATGAAATAGATAACAGACCTTGTAATATATTGTCAATGCATTAAGTAGTATCACAATAGTAATAAGACTACAATTGATGTTCTGTGTATGTATGTTAATACTAACATTTGTCTGTTGCTTTTTTCCATAAAACTTTGAAATTACCCTCCCTGCAACTCCATAGTATGTAGACGGAAAACCAGTACAGCCTGTTGTAGAACAAGAGGTATATTAACTGTAAACTCTCTTTAACATTTATCTGTTGTGATGTGCTATGATGGTATGGCTGTCTTTTCATTTTATATTAATGTTCTTTTTATTTTATATTTGTGTAGTTCCAGTACTGACAAACTCTGAGAACAGGGGTAGGGATTTGAGAGGGAATTTTTTTTTTTTTAATCTAAAAGCTTTTATATGAGGTTAGAAGCTGAAGTCAGTAGCTGAAGTCAGTCAATTTCAGAAATACAGTGCTAATGTAATAAGCAATTTCTCTACTAATATAATTTTTGGTACAAGTCATGATGTACTCCTGCAGTTGCCAAAACAGGAGCAGAGGTTGGGGAATTGAGAAATCTGGACTGCAGTTATAGTATCACGAAGATCCCTCTAGGCCTTGAAATAAGAATAGATAAACCAGTAGTTATCTCATTAAATATTTCATGTGTCATCCTGTCACAGACAATGTTTTAAAAATAATTTTGTTAGAATGGGGTTACTAAATAGAGAGGCATACTGTATGTTTCTGTATACTAAATATGTTTTGCATATTTTCAGTATGGTTTTCCTACATAACCTCCTTTCTGATATCAAAAACATTTACCAATATGAGCTTATTCCAAAACACACACTGAATATACACCACTCCCACTAATGTCAATTGGACTTGCAGGTTCATTGCTTCTCTGGAAAAGCCTCTATATTCCTATAATTTGGGCAGTTGTAGGGTATACGTTTTTGTCCAGAGTGATGGTTCCTTCATCTTTTCATTTCGATTCAGTATTGAAGAAATCTTAACATGCCATTTCCAAAACTGTAGACAAGTACCTCTGTGAAACACATACCCAGGCTGGAAAAATACCTTGTTCAGCTCAGAACTATCAGATTTTTATGCAAGTTCCTATCTACCCTTGTACAAGGGGCAAGAACCTCAAGTAGCTGATTGCTGAAAAATTGAATACAAGGAAAATTAAGAGATATTCTATTTTTAACAAAGCCTACATACCAGTTCCCTTTCAATACAATATACTGAGACTCTGAGGACCACCTCTTGTGAGCTCTGCTGCTGGAGCAAGGTCCTTCCAGCACAAGTAGTCTCACTGATGCTAGTGACACTGTGTATGTGTGCCACAGCTGCAGGCAAGCATTACGTTAGACTCTTACTTTAGCCTGACATGGACAAAAATTGTAGAGTCAGCAGCCATTTGGACTAGCCCTAAAATACAGCTCAGTCTATGTCTTTTTTCCCCAGCATATATCAAAGGTATACCTTGTGCTTAGGTTCTATAATAGAATTGGCAATTATGTGTTTAGCTATAATTATTTTTTTTTAAAAAAACCTGCATTTGTAATGTTACCTATACAAAGAGATCTTAATTCTTACAAAAGTTAAATTTCTGAACCCTGACTTCATTGTTGATTCTTATTACTGTTATTAATGGTGGTGGGCAAATATGTTTGACAAAATTTGAGTTACACAAATACTTTTGGCTTAAATTCCAGCAAGATAGAGTTGTGAGGCAGAAACATAGACAGACTGGTGAAAAATAGGGGGAAAATTTGACAGAGCAAAGAATGGGCTGGGAAGTAACGAAATGCATTTCTGGCACTATCAAAGTTGACCTTGGAAGAATCAAATTATTATATATTGCCAGGGTCCTAGAGGAGAGGGAGACAGCTAAAAAAAATTCTTATCACAAAACCAGGTAATATGGAACATATATTGTATTTTAATGTAATATACTCTGGCTGAAGTGGGAGGGGCAGATGGGGGAAGAGAAGGCTGTGTCTTAGCTAGAAAACTTTGCCAGCCAACTAACTATTGGATTTAAATTGAATTACCTGTAAGCAGGAACATGGAGGGGGTGGTGTGATTTTGAACCATGAACTTCAAATACTTTTTCTCAGCTTTTAAAATATTGTGTACTAGAGCGCAAATGCTAGGAGTGATTTGAGTTTGTGTTTGTTTATTTTATTTTTCCTTCTTTAAAAAAACACCAGAGTAAGCCACTTGTTAAAGGCAGCAAGTATCAAACCTTGCCAGGAAAGCTGCCTCGACCCTTACAGAATGGTGAGCAGGGAACATATAATTCGCCAGACGGCTGTGGCATCAATGACAATGAGGACAACAGCATCCGGGGCCTGAGTATGTATCCACACCTCTCTGAGAGGGTTATGTAAGGAGGGAAAAAAAGCAAACTGTTTGAGGGAGTAGGACATAACACAGTATATAACCTGCTACGCCAGAACAACGGACTATGATGTTCACATGATTCAGTTAGGGAAAGTTCTGCTTCTTTTTTTTTTTTTTTTAACAATGTACCCAAAATATTCCACATTAGCTCACTGGAGAGTAAAGAATAGTTTTAAGCTAGAGTGTTCTTTTCTGATGATACAATTGGTTGATGGCATTGATAGCATAATTAATGAAGAGACAGTCTTTTGGAGATTGTGGAGAGTGCATTCTGAAAGTCAACGAATTTGTAACTAAAAATTGGAACTTCTAGAGATGCAAACATACTGACAATATGAATAAGTAATATTTTTTACAGACACACTTCCAATGCTCCCTGAGCTTGCTGATCTGTTTTCTTAAAAAACAAGCAAGCGCGCAAAAATGCACAGCCAAATACATCATCAGTATTTCTAAAAATTGTACGCTAGATTTGTGTATTAAAACAAATCCGTCCCTTGCCATCCCACTGCATTTTAGCGTGTGAAACTTTACAATATAACTAGCACTAACATGCACATCTCAGGCAAAAATCTAGTATCAGCAGTGTTGGTTGCTGTAACTTGTGGGGACCCACAAGTGAAAAATTAGCTTGCTAGGTGCAGGAAAACATCAGTGGATTTTGAAAATTGTTATATTGTTATCCCACAACCATAGCCATGTGTGGAAGTCTATATTAATTTCTTCTCAGTGACATCTTAAGCATGCATTTACTGACGAAAAGTATTAGTGAGGCACAGAACCAGGTATTTGCCAAGGACTGAAGAGCTTGGGAGCTCAGGCACAAGAGTATCCCTTGCTGTTTTGAAGTGTTCCTACGCTTTAAAAGTTATGGTGGGGGTTTTTGTTTGGTGGGTGTTGTGGTTTAACCCCAGCCAGCAACTAAGCCCCACACAGCCACTCGCTCAATCATCCCTGCAGTGGGATGGGGCAATCAGAAGGATAAAAGTAAGAAAACTTGTGGGCTGAGATGAAGACAGTTTAACAGGGAATGCAAAAGCCACATACACAAGCAAAGCAAACCCAGGAATTCATTCCCCACTTCCCATGGGGAGGCCGGTGCTCAGCCATCTCCAGGACACCAGGGCTCCATCACGCCTAATGGTGACTTGGGAAGACAAATGCCATCACTCTGAATGTCCCCTCCCTTCCTACTTCTTCCCCCAGCTTTATGTGCTGGGCATGATGTCCCATGGTCTGGGATATCCCTTGGTCAGTCGGGCTCAGCTCTCCCAGCTCTGTCCCCTCCCAACCCCCTGTGCCC